>JASANN010000209.1:1533977-1568543 GCA_031762395.1 Calameuta pygmaea | reverse complement strand
ATATTTATTTTTTAAATACTACTAAACATTAATGGATCTTGATTTACTTTCAAAATTTATTCAAAATATAAAATTGAGGCTAAATCAGAATCTCGTAGAATATACGGAGTAGATAAAAATTGAATTGAAATTGTAGAATATCGAAAAGAAATTACATTCAAATTGAAATATTAATAAATTAGGTGTTTGGAACGTTAAAATAATTAATTAAATCAATAAAGTAAAACATTAACATTTAGAAATCGGAAATTCTGGTCAAGCATATTTAGAAGTACTGGAAGTTGCCCAAAATTGTATGCGTACACCCCCCTGAGGGGGTTAGAAAACTAATTCAAAAGAATATAGAACGGATTATTGATAAACGTTTAAAAATATATTCTTGAAAGTTTGATGCTCAACGTATCAATATTTGCTACTGCATACGCCTTCTTTATTGTGTTCAATTGTTAACATTTAAATTATCTACTAAACTATAATGTAGATTCGTGAAACTTATCAAACAAAGGATTTATCTTTTATTCTGAGACAACGGAAATGGGCATAGACATTCATGCGTGTATATTTCATAACGAGTTAACTGTCGATCACATACTCTCTTATAATCAGCTTATACAGCAAATAATACATTAGTTTGCAATAACTGAACGAAGGTATGATATACTTGTTTTTCGCATTAAAAATTTTTTTTTCACAGTGACAAAGTTCTGCATTACTGAGCAATGATGTGATAACAAAAGTTTAAACCATTTACATATTTATATCCTGAATATCCAGTGAATAGGTTTATATAGCTAAACTTATATCACGATGACAGCCATGACAAATTGTTAGAGCCAATTGAACAAGTTTATTTGGCACTGTCAATAAAAGGCAAAAAACCAACCCACTATAGCTTTTTTTAACCTTAATATGATTCGACCTGAAACAAAATACCATATGATTTTTGTCAAAAGTGCATTAACTCTTCACACAAGTGTTGTAACATCGAAATATTTCAGAAGTTATAGAAACAAAAGGACATAGCGAATGTCATTTATATCAAAGGAATATATCTCAACGAATTAAATCCGATATGATGTTAAACGTTGCGTATCAAATGTCCAACATACAATTCATACAGTAGCGTTACATCTTAATGGTGTAGCAATAAATGACACCATGCCAATGAAAACCACATTTACAAAGCCCTTTCGTACATGTTTAAACTTTTGATCTTTTGCGAGCGATAGCATCTTCGACAGCTTTAAGCTGCTTAAGTAATTCTTCACGTCGAGAACTAGCTTTCTTTGCAGCCTTAGCAGCTGCTGCGGCAACACTTGCTTTACTTTCTGCTCCATGGGGTGGCGAATCAATCGCTGCTCTCTTCTTTCCAGCTATCACAGCACTACGGTCGACTTTCTTCACTGCAGGCACGTTATTTGACGGTTTTAATGTAAGTTTTATTTGTTGCTTCGTGTCACTCAATTTAAGAGTATCAATGCTCTTAGATTCTTTGCGCATCGCTGACGGTGACGTTCCTTTCTTTCTGCGACTTTCAGTGGATGATGAAGAATAGCTGGACTCGGTGGTATCGCTGCTGCTTCCGCTAGTATCAGATCCTGAACTGCTTCGCGATGATCTATAATTTTATAAATTATCTTTTAATATTAATATCTATAATTTTGTAGATTTATTCTTTAAAATATTTTACTATTTTTTCACTTATTACTGTTTTATTAGTGAAAGCTTTAAAAAAAAATAATACCTTGATCTAGATCGATTTTTGATGCCCTTGGCTACTGCAGTTGCTACAATTGACGTCTTGTCTCTGCCTTTCTCATGATGTCGGTGATGAGAAGAAAGCGGACTGGGTGCTGGAGGATTGAGACCAGCGCGTCGATGAAGAGTTGCGGTTGTTGGGGATATGGAACCCTTGGGTGGACGAGGAGAAGGTGCAGGTGGATTCATTAGCATGGCGCCTCGTTGAGTAGCTGCAGGAACAGTCACTGCTCCTGTCGCCGACCCAGGCGCTACACCCGAAGACATTATAGCGGGTGTTGGACCTGGTGGCGAGTTTGGAACTGCTTTTCCTTTAGTGCTCATCCGAGATCTTGAAGGAGGGGACGGAGAACGGGACCTGGATAGGGAGTCATAAGAGCTGTAGCTAGATCGGCTCGAACTACGGCTAGAACTAGAAGAGAGTATATATAAGCATTTTAACGTATAGAGAAGTAGCGACATTCGGTTATTTAACGCTAGCATAAACAGCTTTAACTACAGTTCACCAACAGTCTCAAGTTCCCATCCTTGTCAATTAAAATTCTTACCTGGTAGATGAATATGAAGAACCCGATGAATATGACTGTCTTCGTGGTCTTCTGGAAGACGTTGGATTACGCCGTACTGCACTAGGAGACTTTCTACGCATCCAGGGATCCGCCCATTCATCGCCTCTTCCTCTTTCAGCTACCGGTGGTTCCTCTTCCCTCCAGGGCTTATTTGGTGGAATGCGTTCAACTATGACCTCCCTCGACGGTCGTTTATGTTTCTTCTCGTATTTCTCATAGTACTCGCGTTGTTCTCTGTCACGCTCGCGTTCCCTTTCTCTTTCACGGTCACGAGAATGCGGTGGAGGAGACACAGAATGTGGTGCTCCTCTCGGCACTGGATGATAATCAAGTCGTTCTCTGTAGTCGGCACCAGGGCGAATTTCGGCTTTGTAGTGCACCCGCCTATAATATATTGTTATTACTTAATTATTATTGTCCTTGTGCTTTCCTTACTATCGTCCATCAGTAAGACATTATAAAATGCAAACTGATTCACGGGTGACGGACCGTCAAAATCGTTAATCATTTGAATTTATAAAGCAACTTTTTCTTCAAACACAACAGCAATATTTTTCTAAAAATCAGGCAATGCCTCGTATTGTACCTTATGCACTTATGGCCATAAAAAAAAAAAGAAAATGTATTGTTGAATAAAAATGTTCTCACCTGTAATATTCGGGCGGGGCTGATGAGGGCGGATAATAGCTTTCGGTTTCCTCAATGAAACGTTCAGGCGTTCCTCCTCTAGGAAGCGGTGCCCTACGTGGTACCTCTCGCGCTGGCCATCGTTCTACAGGAGGTTCTGGAGTTGCTGGACGTACGTAATATCCAGCTTCACGATCCAATTCGTCTTGTCCTAGGCTTAGGTTCATTTTCTTCTCTTCGAAGTCCATATCCGATTCCTTGCGCTTGTTGGCTTTGCGCATCATCTATGTTGCATTGAATATAGAGTCAATAACATTTCTCTTAAAATGTAGAATGATGAAAATATGTTTATTGCTATATCAGTTATTTTTCATAATTGGAGGTTGGTGGAATAGCATTTGGGGCGAAGCACATTGTTATTCTTCAACTGTCACAGGCTGACGAGGCTAGTACAACCTTTATTGTCAGCAAAGCCCTACCTCCCTCGCAAGCAAAGAAACAATCAAGATTCCACTGTACAGTGCAACCCTCTGTCATTACAGGATCTATCGATGAATTAGGACATTAAGAAGTGAGGACACTGTCATGCCTATCAGACAAAGTCATGACTATTTTAAAAAGCAGATATGTCTACCAGTTTCACGCACACACAATACAGTGTATAATATCTACAGTATTTTTTTATACAGCCAATGTGAATGAATCGCGGAATCCATATCGGTTGATTCACAAATTTCAATTCCGTATCCGCTTGTGTCAGACCATTTCATATTATGTACTCATTTTCTTGAGTCGAAACGGGATATGTCCAATGAGGCCATTCATAAATTATATGTAGACCTTCGCATCCTTTTTTTTTGTACTTCTTTTCGAATAATTCCTCACCTCAATATCTTACCTATTAATTGCTCTTCTTGCAATTTTTACAAATTTCCGAAATATCGACCAGGTACTCTTGTCCAAACGATTACTCATTAATACTAAACGATCTTTGAAAGTTTAAAAACTTCAATGAACAAAAAAACTGACCTCTTTTGCATGTCTCAGTCCACGTTCCCATGCAGATTCGGTTGGCACTTCCTCGACTTTAGGTGTGTGTGGTGGAGCACCATATACGTGCAACGGCCGAACTATGCTAGGCCTCTCTATGTGCGGCCTGAATTCATGTGGACCGGATGCATGTGGTGGATAGGCCATCGGCCGTACCATGTCGAACATGGTATAGTTACCCTTGTCAGTAACTCCTGGATGCAAAAATCTACAGCTGACGCCCCACGTGCACTGACCTCTGTTATAGAAACGACACACTGGTCTTGGCTCTGTTTCCTCAGGTCGAGCATCTTCACCATCGCTTAGCTCTCCTTCTTCTAATTCAGACTCGACTTTTTCACCATCTTCTTCGCCCTCCTCCTTCTCATTCATCTCCCCCAATTCTTTACATTTACTTTTATCTTTATCTGCTGCCTCGGTCCTGAAATCCTTCTTTGTTTCCTTAGACTCTTTCGCCGTTATTACATCAGTTTCACCTATGGAAATTAAACAGTTTGAATTGACTGAATAAATTATATATGTTACTGCACAGTGTTCATATTACAAGAAACATTTTTGTTATGGCACGAGAGCACTATAAGATCCATAGCAAATAACATCTAGTTCTTTAAATATCTGTCAAACAGTGGCCTTTACAGTTTCAAATTTAAATGCCTGCCGAAATTGGACTCACTTAAAGCTATCTGTGACGAGGAAATAGCAAATAAATTTGTAAATTTGACCTTTTGATCTAAGTGCGAACATTTATACGTTCTATAAACTTTGAGATCACTGGTTTGACGGGTAGTTCATAATTTTTTGTGGTTATAACAAGATTCGATAGTATTTTATGATAAATTCAGTAAAAATTAATGTTAATAATAGAGTTACCCTCTTCTCGTTCGTCCTTCCACTGTCCATCAGCTTCGAAATCCAGTTGTTCGCTTTCTTCGGCCAAGCTAACAGGAGCACTTTTTCCTTCATTTTCTTTTTTTTCTTCTGCGCTACGCTGCGACTCTCTATCTCGTTCTCTGTCTCTACCGGGCTCAAAATTAGTTTGTGGTTCCGGATCAGGTTCATCAACGCCGTCCATACTATCTAAGTCAGATACGTCGGACAAGTCTTCACCGTGCGTTATGGGCATCGACTTGAGTTTGGACGAGACTTCAGGTTCGTCCTCAATATCCCCATCCGAGATTTGTTCTCCTCCTAGTTCGTTGAAGGCATTTTTCTTGGTTATAGGTGAACGAGCAGTAGAGTGCTTGTCGAAATTTCTATCGTTTTCATACAATGCCGATCCTGACTTAAACATGTTGGGTGAATTTCGTTCAGAGCTTATGGGTTTTCCGATATTGTAACCAGTTCGTGGATGCTTGGGCGAACTATGATTTGATTGCGGACTTTTAGAAGATCCCCGTCGCGAGTCTACATTTCTGTAAGATGGTGAATTCGGTGATGCGTCTCTTGATCTTGGCGAAGCTGGACCGGACACGTATGATTTTGGTGTCATTGGACCGGAATGATCAGAACGTGGCGAGTCTAACGAGTTTTCGTGGGAACGATAGGACTTTGAAGATGTAGGGTCCGATTTGGTTGAGCTTGGATTCGATCTTGGCGAGTCAGGCTCGCTTGGCGATTTTGGTGATTTAGGCGACATTGGACCTGACCTCGAGGACTTTGGTGATGCTATGCCTGTTCTCAAAGATCTGGGAGAATCCCGTCCCGATAGTTGAGGAGATACTGTCTTTCCTCTGGACGACACGGAACTGGTTGGAGATTTTGGACGTGAATGAGACGAGCGTCGTGAAAATTGGGACGGGATCGAACCGTCCGGCGTGATAATTCGACTTCGGCGACCATTATAATCCTCCGATGATGAACTCTCCGATGCGGAATCAGACATGGTTCCACGAATCTTAGCCTGTGAACAAGCAATTCCGTTAGTATTGACGTTACCTACGTCATAAGCATATAACATTGGGGCTGTGGCTGTCCCATTCCTGAAACGTTAATTTTTTCTTATCCAGTGTTTTATATCTAAACATACCTACCAGACATAGCACAATGAATGCTACATCAGTAGTGTCGCAGGGCTTACCTGTATCAAAAAGAGCCCATGCAGTATTCGCTCTTGAGGGCGTTATGCACGCGATCGGATCCATGTCAAACATTTTTATACCACGTTTCAAACTTTTGTTTACTTTTAGAACTTTATACTCAACTGAACTTTCACAGGTACAATGAAAACTTTCTTTTTTTTGGTTTTCGCTTGTTTCAGAGCGGTTTTAGTTTCTTATTTAACTTTTGACTCGAACACAACACAAACTAAGAAAAACTGTTAAACTGTGAACTGTCTGTATTGCACTAGGTACTAGAGCGATTGAACTTTCAACCTGAAAGAAGGGTTTTTGGACAACTCGGGTGATATATCAAGAAAAATTTGGATCAATGTACTTTAGGATGTTTAAGAGAAAGGAATATACCAGGGTAAAAAAATATTATCATTGACAACGATTACAATTGAACAAATATACTGTGTTTCTGGTTATGAAAGAAACATTTGAATGAATAAGGTTGCCACTGCAACAGTATCGACTACAGTGACTTTAATCTTTGATATTATTGCAGGAATATAATACCTTTTGATATATTGAAATTTTCTATGCCTTAAATATTTCTTATCTTGTTGAATTAAAATGTTATATGTTTGCATTCCCAATGATCTTTTAGAATTATTTATATCAAGTATGAAGTTGAATATAAAAAAGTACTCCATTATTGTTAATTGCCAATTATAAACTTAGCTATTTTTTAATTAATAAATTGATGAAAGAAAGCTCTGTTTTTATTATTTATGACTACGATAAAGAACAAGGTAATAAAAAAGATTTAACTGTGATCTGCACTATTGGAAACATTATTATTGTATCTCAATTATAGTAATCAAGATGAAAATTTTAAGTTTAGGTAAGTAAAAATCTCACGTTATTAAATCAAAATGCAATCAGGTAGCGTATTAAGGCTGAATAACTAGGTATATCGTGTAAGTCTAATTGTTTTAATATAAGATCATATAAAAAATGGCAATGTTTTTAGAAATTTAGTAGAAGAAATAGACAATTCACAAAATTATATATTCATACCAGTATAAGTGAAAGACAGTTATTCACAAGAATTAAAGGTTTTAAAAAGTTGGCAACAAAGCAACAGAAAATATAATACCAATATTTAACTATTTTAAGCAAAACTCAATTATATAACAAACAAAAATTTGGTACAATACCAACAATTTAATAATAATACGAGTATGTTGAGATGGTGGTACAAAAAATGTAAAATACAATCATGTACTTTGAAAAATGATACAATACTAATCAAATATAAGGTATCGATATTGCATTTAATATATCCTTAAAGTAACCTATATAAAAATCTATTAAATTAACTATATGGATGAAATAAGACACAAAGCCATAGAATATTTTTTATATGGTTCTTTCAAGTATCGATGAGGTTATATGTAATACCTCTGTCAATGGCTGCCATCGATACTGTTACTAAGTGAATACACCTATACAAAATTCTAAATGATTAATGATTAAACGAAAATCATTGTGAAGAATTTATGGAATGTCAACCTTACCTTACTTGCGCGTCTGCCTGAGGGCCTCTGTAGGTCTCAAGGCTCCAACGCTCAAGACGGCCGGCGTCACCCGAGATGGTGCACACAGGCTAGATATTCTGGGCGTCACCCTTCTCCCGTGCTCAAAAAACGTTCCACTTATTCCGACTCTTCTAGAAGAGTTGTGATCAGCTTATGAATAATAAATATGCCGTCTAGGGTACGCTGACTACTCACGATTGAAAAACGAATACAAAAATGCTCGACACAGTGTAAGAATTGCCACCTTTAGCTCGTTCATTAAAATTGAGACACGAACAAAATATTTAGTGAAGATACATGGGCACTTTTCCTTCCTTCCTTTCCTTATGGCTGTATCCCCAATGGGGGACATGTACCCGATGGGCGCTTTTCATGACCGTAGAGATGACCGAATCGAAACGTATCAAAACCGTATAAAGTGCTTTTCCATTTGCCAAAGTTCATTCGACACAATTCAAAGCAGTATGATTGGCCATTTAAACATGTTTCCGTTGGAGCCAACGAATAGCTAGGCTCTATGTTGAATTGTGTCGATTCAGTATAGGATTTAACGAGTATTAATCTTCTTAAACCTTACACATGAATTAGTTAATCCTCTCTAAATAGCTAAATAGCTCCACTCTAAATTTGTAATAACATATTTATACAGATTCCGGACGGGGCGGAAATTTAGCATTCTAGTATTTTACAATTATTATATTTTAAAAGAGATGCATTCTCTTTTACCTACCTTTACGATAATAATGATTTCTACCTTATCGACAGGACATCATGGTATACATAGTACATGCATATATTTATTGCATTGTTAGTGGGTTAGTTGAGTCTATGAGAGATGGCGCGACGGTAGAGCGGTTTTTTGTAGAACGGGAGAAGAATACGGGTATCATGGTGATGTACGAAGTGGAATGAAGAGTAAACCGGAGTGAGATGTTTAGAATAATATAAAGGAAAAAATTGTTTATTTATGGTATGAGTCCATCTAATGGAATTCCACTGATGAGAGAGTGATGGGAAGATCGAAGAGAAAGAATTTTGATCTGAATTACAAATGCGTTCATGGCATTCAATTTGACAGATTGCAGTTACGTTACAAACTTAAAGACAGGAAGTAATTTTTTAATCGTTTATGGACCATCAGTTCGACGCGCGCGCAATGGCCTATCAGTTTCCATAATGATTAATTCAAAGGAAAAATTCGTTAAAAGGAAAATCCAGCATAAGAATATTCACGTATCCAATGTCCAACATAATATTTTTCGTATCAAGTTTTTACATCAGATCTGAATCAATCTTCATAAACATAATGATGCTCTAAAACGCGTTGTCGACTGCACCAGGGAGAGATGCATCTGTTAAACTCGAGTTATTCCGATTTTCGTAAGTGCAAATTGATGAAGTTTTTAAATTGCAATGAATCTAGCGCATACAACCGTTATAATCTTATTCAAAAGAATCTGCTTAGAATCTAACCCTATAATTTAGTTGCTAAAAATATTTTCTAAAAGAGTAATATTAGTGAAGTAACGACGATGTGCAGGAATGAAGCACTGTTTGAAAATGGCCTAGAACGAGCTTTCTTCGAAGAGCTCACGATAGATGAACGAGAAGTGGTCCAAGGAAGGAAAGATAATGGGGGATATGAATAGGAGCACAAGTATTGATTAAGGACTGTGTGGTGCCGGGATAGAGGAGCTACGTGAAGTCACCCTACGAATGCATGTAGTCAAATGGTGGGGCGCGTACGACTAATATTAGGGTGGGGATCGAATGCACATTGCGTTGCGTTGCGAATGGTGCGTATACGTGTACACGGCATGTTACGGCTGGTACACAACCAACTGACGTACACGTGGTGTCTGGTCGTGCAAAGACCAGTAGAGACCGGGTACTGGAGAGCGGAGAGTCGAGAGTGGAGACTGGTAGAGACCGACTACCATCGCTACCGTTAAGCCCGGCAGCACGCAACTCCCCTCCACTGAAGGTTCCTCTTTACTCAAAGAGTAGCTTTTTCTTTAGCTAATCCTTACTCGTTTTCGCCGAGCTCTCAGTAGTACTCCCATAGAGTAAAGAACCGAATTGACCCGAAGGACGGTCGTGTGTTCGGAATTGACTGTGTCTCGTCCACACGTCCTTCATCCGCCCATTGGAAACTATTAGTGAGAGGAGGCGGCAGACTACGAATAGCAACATCTTTTAGTCAAAGGTAGTGAGCACGCGAACAGTAGCCAGGGACCGCAGCAGCACTCGAATAATCGGTACGTAAAATCAGAATTTCTTTTTAACAGTGCGAGGCAGACATTTCATACACTCGTTTCGGCAATTTCAGTCTGCACGTTGTTATTCGTACGTTTTGCCCTCGTGTGAATACGATAATGTCATTAGAGCTAAAAGTTCGTAACGTAATGCTCTAATAAGAATAATGCATTTATATTCGTCACTTGAAATCATCACGAAATTTTGTTTACTCCGGAAGACTTTGCTTTCCGATCATTGATTTTTTTTTTTTACTTTACTTGACGGCGAAGAGTTTTTTGTCTTCTTACGTAACAATGTAATGTAGAACAATGTAAAAGAAATTATGTGATTTATTTTCATAAATTTAAAATTTTTATGTCGGCCGATGTAACTGTCTTTTGAAAAGTCTGATTATATTAGGGTAAGACAATTTTCATTCAATAAATAGTAACATGTTGGACTCGACGAGTTTACTTGACGATGGGTTTAAAAGTAGCGAAGGGAAAAAAATTGCAATTCTATTTTGGGAGGGGGTGGGGAAAGATGCGTTTTACTGTGGACCGGCAAAAACCGTTCGTACCATGCAATAAATTTAGTCTGTTATTGATTTCACAAACTCATAAACTGATATATCACGTAAAGGAGGTCATGGAAAAAGAAAATATAGCGAAAAATTGGCAATTGTAATCAGATCAAGTTAAATCAATCGCAATTACAGAATAAATCTAGATAAAAGTTTGTTAACCGTTGATATTAAAAGTTTCTGTAAAATAATATAAAGTTAACTTTTTCCTTCATGGAAATATATACTCATCTTCCAGTTACTGAAATTTATACAGGGTATAAACTATGATAAACTCGAAATTTCGTCGTGGCTTTATAGTAATGTTTACACACTCCTAAATCATCAACATTAACAATTCAGTATGACTATGAAAAGAAAAGGTTAATACTAGACTCGTATAGGGTTTTGAGAATTTTGATTGACTTGAAAATTTTGAAAAATATTGAGTAGTGTGCAAATTTTTTAACCCTTTGAAAATGTTCGATAGCTTTTATTTTTATTTCTGATGATTTCTTTGGAATTACATTACAAAAAGTATACCTTTGAGTTTTGCCAAATTCTTATTTTACTCATCAAAAAATTGGCGGTATCCTTGTGGACCCGTTATGAATTCTGCAATTAGTAAAATTGCGTAGCAGAAAATATTTAAAACAGAATTTGCAATCTATATTAGGATGACATAAAAAACATAATTAGATAATGTTAAAAACGAAAAGTGATACTATAGCTTAATCAGAAGCTTGTAACGAAAACTGTTAATTTTACTTAAAATTTGAAACACTGTATATTAGCAACATCATTACAACGAAAAGAGCGTTTTTATGAATATTAATATTCTCGAAAGCAGGTCATGACAATTAAATATCAAGTAAACTGGTTTTTTATTTGTTCATTTTATTGCTGCTAAACCGGATCTAAAGCATAATTAGACGTATAATCGAATATTTTCCCCTCATTTTTTACTCGATTGAAAATCGCTTGGAAAATCTGTTGTTCTCCCTAATCGTCTTGAAAGTGTTTATACGAGGTGCGGCATTTATAGTGAACAGGTTTATTAAAAAAAAAATATTTTATCACCTATCAATTTTGTGTCATTGTAGTACTTGTACTGTTAGGCTCAAAATTGAATGTTCTTTTGATTTCCGGAAGAAAAATTGCATGATCCCATTGAAAAAAAGGAAAGTTAAGCTTTGAATTACCTGAATGCCAGCAGTCAAGAACGAACTCGATAACGTAATCTTCCGTCAATCTTGAAACCGTACAAATTCTGTCTGAAACTTTTTGATGTGTCTGACTTCGTTTCCGAAAATATTGACTTGTTCACTATAAATGCTCCACCCTGTATAATCGCCTAGAAGATCTGCCATAAGATTGGTAGACCTAAAAAAGTAAAATAATACAGAGCGCCGGCATCCCTTAATTTATTTCAGTAAACTCTCACTACGTGATCTAGTTCCACAAGATTTTGTATCTTTTCCATATAGATTAACATGCGGTTTGATCGGCTTTGAAATCTGTTTGACTTTAGCTTTGCATTGTCGATTATACTAAAGCTTGCACAAATTTTAAAAGAAAAAGCGAAACTTTTGCGATATCTTGAGAATGAACCTATTCCGGTTCTAATAGAAAAATAAGAGTTCTAAATCCTAACTGCATGACGATCCCTAATCAACGAGTATTTTGGATTCCTATTATGGTTCGGATTCTCATTACCGAATCTGTAATCTAAATTGGCACAATAACACCGTAGAGTTTGATAAGCGAAAAAATTGAAACTAAGGTTCTCCTGTTTTTTTTTTGTTGACAGGCATTCATAATTCACAGAAGCGCGTTGAGCAGCATACGAGTGGAAGCCAGATAATAGACCGGGAGACGTATTTATAGGGACCTGGGAGCTCTGGAACTTCTCATTGCAACAAAATTTGGAGAAAGATCTAATAGGGAGTGCTTGCACTTTCGTCAACAGCATGTCCCACAAAAATCGGTTTCCTTCCAGTCAACATACGCGCTATCGTAGCAGTTGGGGACCATCTTCAGTTTCTGTCTTTAATTGTGCCGACGTACCAAGGCCTACATCCGAGGAAGAGGAATTCGCCGAGTTCTGCCATGAACGTTTCAATTCGGCTCAAGCTCGACAACTCATGCCTCTTCAAGAAGACTTGGCTGACTGGATTAATAAAACGTTAAGTAAGTAATGAAGTATTTACTAACAGCAAGATCTAAGAATTTTTAACGATCCATTGACAAACTATATATTAAATCATTTTCAAAGAAATTTTAACAAATTATATTCCGTTTGCATATTTTCGTTGCTTACCTTAAACTCTTGTTAAGTCAAGAATTTACTTTGAAATCAGACTTTTGGTAGTCATTCGTTAAATAGCTAAACTACAGGTTAGTTGATTAATAAATCTTGAGATTTGAGAACCACTGTAATCCTCTGTTCTTAAAAGTATTGATCATTTCAATCTAAAGCTGATTATCCGTAATTCCTATGTGCACACACGTTTAGAAAACTCGCATAAGAATCAAAGAGAACCTTTAACCTGCCTTGATCTTCGTGCTCGCGAGGAGGGCGTCGAAGAGAGGATTATTTTGAATATGGGTCTACCACTGGGAAACGGTAGAGGGCGTTACCCGAAAAGCGACGAAATTTACTTTACCGACCGGTAATCTCTCGGTCCGTTCTCGAGTTCTGGCAGGGCTATCGGAAAAATGGCTATTCAAAAATTGCGATTTTCGAGACAGAATCTCTATTCCCGTAGAGAAAGGCAGCTTCCAGGGTGGAAGATAGAGTAGTGCAGTGCAAGCGTGCAGTGAAGTGTGTGAAAGACTACGTCATCCAGTGAATGCCCTCGTGGAGCCAGGAAGCACTACTTGTAGCACTGCTGGAGGATTCAGGGAGATACGGCCGCCAGCCCCTTTTGTTTTAAACTGGATTGTGGAATAGCCGCGTTTTTGGTAAGTACCGTGTAGACGGTTTTAGTTTCGGAAAATTCTGCCTTCGTCGATAACACCGAGTGCAAGAAAAGCGACATCACGGACGTCTTTAGAGGCTAACTATACCAGAGTGCGTACTCCTTGAGAGGAATTGAATCGCTGAAATTCCTCTCCAACGAGACATTTACTACTATAGAGAATTGGGTTAGAAAAAGGGAATTAGGGGCAGTTCGTGGACGGTTGACCGAGTCGCGATACTGTACGCGACGGGATTTCTATTGTACAATTCTTCGTTTAATGTGCTGTAATAAACGAGTCGGTTCGTACATAGGCGCGCTTTGTCGTTATTTTATGAGTTCATTCTGCGACACCGCATCTCCCTTTCCCTCTCTGTCTCCTTGCCTTCACGTTTCCCCTATACCATAATCTGTTGGATGTGATTGAGCAGTCTTAAGATTTGGAAAATCAGCCGTGCTGAGGGATTCTAGTGGTACGAGGAAAACTGTACTTGATGCCCAGCATAGTTTTTTCTGATATTTCAGCATGTTTTTCCATGTACGTTTTTAAATCATGCTGGTAGAGATGTCCATATATGAACGTATGTGGCCTGTTGGGTTAATTCTTGTTAAGCAATTTTGTTTGCGAATATCTCCTACGTGCTAGCGAGAATCAGTCCTAGTCTTCTAGCAGATGTGTCTTGGAGGTTAGCTTCTTGAACTCGAGAGCGGACAATTAACTAGTGAAAGAACGTGTATTTTCACTCTAATAAATCCGTACCAGATTTACGCGTTGCAAATCGAATCAGCAGCGTGCTTATTTAGCGAACGGTAAACATTAATTTTACACTTTAATCAAGTTCAGGAATCCGTATTATTCGACAACCCTCCTGCGGGCACAAGAGTTACAATAAATTCGAACTGACCTTATGCTTGTTCCGCCTATAATATGTAGTAAAAAGACACTTGGTTCGATGGCAAAACGTGCAGTTACTTAACATTTCTTTTTTAGGTGTGGATCACATAACCAGTGAAAACTTTTTCGATGCTCTGGATAATGGTGTAGTATTATGCCGATTGGCAAAGGTTATTCAAGAGAAAGCAAGATCGGCTATTGATTCTGGGAGAAATAAAGGAGTAAGTTAACGTTGAGAAAACTGTCAGTTTCACACATTTAAGACTGTTCAAGGGGATATGGCCTAAGCCATTTAAGCGTTTCGATCGATTTAAGTTTTCCCACGTCCCCTTAGGTAGCCTTAAAACGTAATTAATCGACTAAACGTGAAATACATTTAAATACTAAGATTGATATTATAATTCTGCCTGGCTCATTTAATTCAGGCATCATGTTTGGAACATTCAATTCTCTTAATCCTTCTTTCTGCATGTTTTTAGCCAGTACCCGTGATAAGAGGACGATGTTGGGAAAATGCTGCTCGCCGTAGTTTCTTCTCACGCGATAACATGGAGAATTTTATACAGTTTTGCCGTCGCCTTGGAGTTCATGAAAATCTTCTGTTCGAGAGCGATGATCTTGGTAAACATTTTTGATAGTAACTCCTATCGGAAATCTTCGACCCGGGAGTAGGCCCGTGAGGTGTCTGAGGCACCTAAAGTCAATGCTTTTCAATTGGGGAACAAAATGGCGCGATCATTCCCGGGTTATAATCCGCATCTTTTCTTAAGTCCTTGATTTGAATTTGCCATTTAAATTTTTATATTGTCTTACGGTGTTGTATAAGTCATAACGAGCTAGCCCGGTTCTATTCGCTATAATTTATTTACTATTTTAGACTTCAGGGAGCGCTCGAGAGGCAGTAATGCCTATAAATTACGGGCTCCGACCAGGATTCGAACCCGGGTCCTCCAGACTATCAGTCCCAGACGCTAACCACTGCGCCATGGAGACCATTGGCCGGCCTGATAGTCGTAATCCCAATAATTATCACTAATGTTGGGAGTACCCCCTCAAGACTATAACGCGACATTACAAAGTATACTGAAATGTTTTTTGATATTAGACAATTTTTCGGATCCTTTCTTTTATATCCATTTTAGGTATCGCAGGCAGTTTTGTTCAGTGTAATGAAGACTCCCCCCTACTCCAAACACAACCTTAAAGAATCCCCATCATCTTATAGTAAATTTTCTGTAGATACACATTGATATAGCATACTGTAACTTTCGCCTCCCTACCGAAACAGATGTAGGTAAGGTAGGACTGAGAAGCGTCACCTTCGGCCGACTTGTCTGGATCCTAATGGAGTGACTAGGTAGAATGCAACGAGGTACGTCACTAGAGAAACCTGCTGATGTCAAGTGAGATATTGGCAATGATCGTTGACGAAAAGATAACCCTGAAACTCAATGAAAATTCACTACTGGTTCAGACAGTCATCGTGGAACTTTAGTTAGCTAATCCTCTGAAAGGTGCTGGAGCGGGACAGGGTTTAAGTATCGAAGTAGAATTTTAATATGTCAACAGTAAAATTAACAAAATTTATTGGACCTCGTAATCACTAATATAACAAAGAAATTAGCTACGGAATCACAAGCAACACGCCCAGACAAGGCAGCATATTGCGCAAATAGAATTAACGTTACTCAAAGGCAGGATTGCTAAGTAATTTTACAGTAATGTTCCAAAGTCAGCATATAAGTCCTATGCTATATTTTGTATATTCGAGTACTTTCGAGAAAGGATGGGCAACGCCACCCGTGGCGTAAAAAGGTGATAGACGTGCAAAGACAAATACAACGACGGAACTGAAATAATAAAATAGCTACCTCGGCTCCTCCATACGTTTTGATCTCGTAAATTAATCTGACTGATTTTGGATTTTTGATTAGGAATACTCAATGCTCACGATGAATATATCAATATTGTTTTCTCATATGTTCATGAGATATTCGAATCATCAGACACAAGATTTGTTTCGCGTAAACAGTCTTGGTCGTTGAGCAAAGGCTTACGTGGTACGGACGTTGCGTGAACAGTCTCCTGATTGATTTGTGATGCTTTTCAAACTCGAATGCGTTTGTCGTACTTTCATCCTTATGTAACTACATGAGAATATTTTTTTTTTTCAGTATTACATGGACAACCACGAAATGTCATTATCTGCTTGCTGGAAGTAGCGAGACTAGCAGCTAGATATTCTTTGGAACCTCCTGGACTTATAAAGTTGGAAAAAGAAATTGCTGCAGAACAGAAGCAGGATCTTCAATGTTTATCCGATAGCGGCATCTCACACGGCAGTCTTGTATCTTGGCAGTTTGAATCGCCGTCCCCAACTCCTTCATCCAGACCACAAGCTGCCAAAATTAAACATAGCAGGTAAAGTTGACTCACAATGTCGAAGAGATTTTTTTAAATGGATATCGAGTACAGAAACTAAAGTTTATAAAGGTTTCAATGAACTATATATTCATCTTGAAATTATAACAAGGGGCCTATTGCTCGTGCCGAGTCAGGATCTCAAACAATAAAAAATTGTTTTTCTTTGCATTTCTGAACTAATCTCAATCTGATAAATTAACTAGGTGTCGCAAACGCGAACACCAAGCGGTAAATTCATAAACATTGAACATGACACTTCATTGAAGGCAACAAGTGCTTTCCATGTTTCTTTCACCAGCTTTCATTATTATTTTCAGCTCTAATTCGCCGACTTTGAATAACCTTAGAAGTTCACTTTGGTTAATATTTAAAATAAAAGTAATAAGAATTAATGGTTTATCTATCACATTCCTGACAGTTCGACTTCGGAAGTGGCAACACCTACGTCCCGATGGCTCAGTCCGCCAACGGGTACAAGTCAGGACTCGGATCTACGTAGATCAGCAAGTGACAATGGACCAACCGGAAGTGATGGCGTTCCGAGTGATACAACCGAGGATGATTGGTCGAGGGGTAGTGCAGATGATCCTGACGAAGTATCTTCACCGTCCAGTTCGCCATCACCATCACCAGCCGTACCACCTGAACACATTGGTCCAGTGACGGAACTTGATCGTAAGGTATACACCAAACATCCCTTTAAAATAACCCAATCTTTTGTTCTGGGTGTTTACATATGGAGTTTACAAGGTGCGAAGAGCGACCGAAGCTGTCCAAAGACTCTGTCGGTGTCCTTCAGCCAAGTGTTCAAAATTCATAGTGCGCAAGGTTGGAGAAGGCCGTTACCATATTGCCGGACGTAATGTTTTCATTCGAGTATGTATATCTTATACCGCGTTTACACAGTAAACAACTAAGTTTTATCTAGTGTTACATTCTTGTTACTTGGGTCCAGTCAAGAAGTACTAAATTCATTTTTGCAGCTTCTCAAGGGACGACACATGATGGTAAGAGTGGGTGGCGGTTGGGACACCTTGGAACACTTTCTGACAAGGCATGACCCATGTCAGGTGAGGATCCTCAATCGCGAAAGCACACCACGCCCTCTCGCCAATAAGCACAGCAATTTTCTTCACATTCGGGCAAAGTACCACAGTCCGCCACCAGAAACGCATTCCGGCCGTTAGCCTAAGTACAATGCGTGCGTCCAATTTTCTCGTTCTTTCTCTCTAAATGGTTCGCTCAAATCAGATTGATTGGACTGTTTATTTTGTTAGTTGTTCTATTCGCAATACTCCCCTTTCCGTCCACTCTTCCCTATCAACAATCCTTCTGGGAGCAAATGTCAGGACTTACATTTTCTAAAATTCCTATATATTCCTACAAAGATTAAAGACCCAATTCGCTCACATAACTCACTCCTGATAAACGAGTACATTTTATACATACTTAGTTACTATTGTCGATGAACACTCATTCGTGACAAGTAAGAAAAATAGTATTAAGTTCGAGATCCTATGACTAAAAAGTATCGAGACAAACAGGTTTGCCTTGAGGCACGACCGCTTGAGCCATGCAGTCGCATCTAGGTTACCCTAGTGGTATGCGCAGTAGCAACTACCTGTATTTTACGCCGAAATCATAACGGTATGGAGATTGAGCACATTCTGAATTTTAGTCACGTAGTGCATTTAAACCGGAATTACTGGAAATTGTAAATATACTGTTCTAGCTATAACCGGAATTTAATATCCTTTATGAAAATTTGGCTGAATCGGCTTACCGTTTATTTGAAATTTTATTGCCAAAATTTATTTACACTCTATATAGAAACATAAGATACTCTCTTCAATGGCGAATGCATAAGATATTCACGCATATTCCGAAAAAAATATTCTTTTTATTAATCTGCTTGGAAGACGTGAATCTAACTTATAAGGAATCCTTTCATATACATATTTCCTATAGATTGTCCGTTTAATCGGCACATGCCTGTATTCACGTATAACTCATATCTACAAGTTGATCACATAGTAATAGGTTTACGATCGTAATGACCAAAGTATTTTCTATACGAATTAGGATCGAACATATAAGAAAATTTCAAATTACATGGAATGTTTATACAAAAATATTAATAATTTCAGGCTATTTATCACGCACGATTATCCACTTGACTCGCTGTTGCGCGAGAATGGGGAAAGTTTCCCAGTTTGGACCTAGGATATGTTTGGTGTCCTATCGCGCATGCGCCAGTCAAGTGGTTAATGCATTGACTTAATGTCATGGATTTTATAAGTCATAAAACATTTTCTTCGTATCTCTAGCGTTTGCATGCGACATCCCCTTGTTCGATATCACGTGGGTTTAACTGAAGTGCATCAGTGTTTATAAAAAAGTGCGATTAAAGACTCAGGATAAGTAATCTCTAAAAAAATCTATCAAAACTTCATGAAAGCTGCAGTCGATGCCCATATTTATATTTATAATTTAATTCTAAATTCTCAGTGAATCGTAAAACGATACACCAATATTCGTGTGAAATATTCAATTTGGTTAATATATTCGAGATCAATTATTGTGACATAACGAACACAGCTGTGTTGTATCTTGTAAGAATGACACGACTCCCTCCGAAGTGAAGCCCAACACAATGTAATGGCAGATCAATGTTCATCTCGAAAACGTCAGAACCTATCAGTTCATACGAATGTTTATCGTAGGCAATTGCGATACCTTTCATAAATTTTGCAATGACACTATTATATTTTTTGCCCGGTTATATTATTAGGAAGAAAAATAGATTGGTGCCTTTTGATGTATCGAACTCCAAATACTTCCAAAACATTGATTCTGTCACTAGTCATTGAAAAGCAATATTTGACTGATAGTATATCCAAATGCTAGGGTAAGAAGTTGATAAGAAACAACAAATTTTTGTAATTTAGTCAATATATCAACTTGTAACGGTAATTCATCTAATGCACCTTCATATTCTTACGATTATCACAAATCTAATACAAATGTACGTGTTACAAGGTGGGCACAGTATAAATTTTAACTAAGACTTGTGTAAATATTTTTGACTACTTTGATTTTTATCATCAGGATTAAGATTACTTGGCCCACATTAAGTATTTTCAATTTTTGGAATGTATGCAAGATTGAAAGAGCTAAAAAAAAGGATATTTTTACATTATCACAGCAGCTTTGAATTAATTTCCAGAAAGCCCATAGTATGCCAAAAAATACCAGAAATAAATTTTGAGCGTTTCTTCATCGTATTTATAATGGTGCTTTTCGTTAGATAAAAACACACTCGCGTGAGCGTTGCCAATTAGCCAAAGTAACATGTATCCGTAGGATTAAGATAGTATATTTTCGCACTTATCATTTAATCGAGGATTAATTCTTCTACGAGCCTTTTCATACGCGTTAACGCTACTTGAAGAGTTAACATTACTCGCGCAATCCGATACAAAGCAATAACTATTACGATATAGTTTTTAAAATAGATTACTCGCCGGGGATGCATTTAACGGATAAGTAATTCCGTCCCATTGTCATCAGTAGAACATTATTACTTTGTTAGTAACATACAGTAATATGTGCTATTTGTATTCTCTCCTGTTCATACATAAATTTATTAATAATTATGAAGACCATAGCAATTGTATTTATGATGTTCCATGTTTATAGGCACCTTGGCTTTGCCTTTTGCCATCTTCAAATGGTAGAATTTACTTGCATCAGGTGCAAAGTGCAGCCTCGTGCAAGTGTAACTCTACACCTTATCGCATACGACGACTGTAAAAAACATGTGCCAATAGATAACGTACTAAAAACGCCTTCTATTCTGTACAAGAAAATTCAGAAAATTGCAAAAATGCTAATAACAAATATTTCTGCATCTGCTTCTCTGTATCGTCGTCGTCTGTCGTCGGTATAGAAAATTTAAGGCTGAGTTACCACAGCAGGCAAGAAAGGTTTCATGTTATTATCTTATGTTAGTTGTCAGACGGAATGACATCGAGCGAAGATCTTTAGATAAATTTATTTAATAATTTTAATTATTAAGTATTATGCTTGTTTGCAGCACGAATCTTACTGAAATTCACTTTCCTTCCTTCCTTTATAGCTGCATCCCCAATGGGGGACATGTACCAGCAATTGGCGAACTTCATGTTTAAATATTGATAAAGGAAATTAGCATGAAGTATGAAGGGCGCTAACGTTATGTTGACATAGGCAGTTTTTCAGTTATAATTTTTGCTACGAAAGTTCGAAGTAAACTTGGCAAGCTTTAATGATCATATTCAATCTTTACATTTGTTTACAAAATTAAACTAAATATTAATATCTTTCGTATAATACATGGCAGCTATTTAATTATTTAACGTAGTAAACGAGAAAAACTTATGATTTTTATGAGATTTTCAAGTACATAATGTATATATTTTCTATCACGCTGCGATCGATTTGTTTTTCTTTTAAAAAGTCTTTATAATAATTATAAAACAAAAATTACATCATAATTACTTTACTTTGGTAGAAATTATATGCTATACGCCGCTATTTCGAATTTAATTATTCGTCACTAGGTAATCCTTTCTAAATTCTATTTACCAATAATTAATCAACTTTCTGCTGCGTTAATTTGGAAACGTCCATATTCAGCTTAACAATTTCTATTTGAGATGTTAGGATTTGTGACTTTTCTAAATCATATGATGATCGATAACTTATCAGCTCTTGAGTGCCGTCCCTATTTAGATCAACTATAGCAAGTGACCGTGTCTGCAAATGCAAGCTTGGTTGACAGTCATCATTCCGACATAATTGAACTATTTCAATTTGGCTAGCGTTTATTGTGTGAACCTCGGTGTAGTTCATTAAGACAATTTGTACTCTTTCTGTCAATCTTCTTTTGATAAGACTCGAATTTATTCGCTCAGGTTGCTCGTTGTTCGGCCACTGCCAAAATTTTATTGCAAATCCCGTCATGTAAGGATACCCCGTCGTTGTGAGTATAGCTGGTTCCATAGCGAACCAGTTACGGTTTGCGTGACTCCAAATTAAATGCGATTCGTTTGCTACCTTGTGAAGTGTTAAATTAATATTTGCCTGGTAAAACTCATCTAATTGCGCTTCACGATTTTGAATACTTAAACGATGAAACGGCGTGAGTTCCCAATTATACATGTTTGCGTCATGATTTGAAACGGCGAAACCACGTAACGATGTTTGTGATTTCGGAGTCAATTTTTTCCCTACTTGTGATGAATTTACACTATCCAATAATTCTTTCAAAGGAACGGATTTCGTCGATCCTGGAAAAAAAAATGAAAACATTCAATCTACATTATTTATATTATAGTTATTTCGTAGGAATAACTAATCATAAGTTAATAATTTAAATAATGAGATATAATTGTAGAATTGCTAAAAACTGCTTTGTCGTGGCAATCACGACATTTCATAAGCATTATCAACGCTGATAAAAATATAATGGCTTACTAAATACTATAAGCAACGTGATTTCTTTTTTATTTCATAAAATATTATATAAACATTATACTCACGTTTCCCATTAGTTTCATCACACGAATATGATACTGTAACATTAGAATTGAAACTAATAATTTGAATCGAAGAACAACTCGGTGTTAGGGGGCGACCCAGAACTTGACCATTTCTTCCTGATAGAAGAACTAAGCCTAAAATTGATTCTGCCATAATCTCAACACTTAGCAGATCGTCGATTCCGTCTGAATCGATATCCGGCAATAGAAGGGGCAATTTTGGATATGTATGAATCGCCGAACTCCAATGAATCATTCCAGCAGTTGGTTCTATGCTCACTAAGAGACCCTTTTCTCCAGCAACTATGCAATCTGGTTTTCCGGAGCCATCAGTATCCAAGGCAAAGCAATCAATTTCAAGTGGCAATCTGTTTAATGTGACCCACCATAATGGTGTACCACTGACCCCTTGCATTGATAATACACCACCACCTTCTGATGGAATCTGCTGCTGTCTTACAGAGCCAAAACTATTCACTCCATAGTGTTGTCCACGTAGCAGAAATATCAAACTATCTGGTGAACCAGGTATCACAGAAATTGGCCCATGTAACTCTAAAGAGAAAATTATATTATTATAAACACAAAGTACTCTGAAGATATATTATCCAACATTATTTCTTATAAAAAATTGTTGTATTAGATTAGCAACTTTCTTACAATATGTTCATAAATAAAAATAAGGAAAAGTATTATTTGATTTTTATAAAAATGTATCTATACAATTATACTTCATCTTTTTTAAAGTTTTATAGTTTAACAATCTTCTAGTTCTTATACTTATAATGAAGGTAATAGCAAAAAAATTAATTTAGAAACTGTTTAAAAAATATTAAGAATAATGCTGTGACTACTGAAACAATTGTATACATTATTACATACCAACACCCTGTAATGTTTTTTGCCATGTCAATGGTGATTGTTGCTCCGAAATCGCTAGACATGTAACTTCATTGTCACATGGTAAAGCATATAGAAATATAAGCACCGTTGCTATGCATAATAGTATAGAAATTGCCAGACACAAACGTCGAAGCAAAGACATTTCACGACGCTTCCACAAGTCCAAGTGAGAATCCCCATCAATTACCATAATAGGAATATCATCGTTGCAATACCCAAGCATTTTACGACAATTTTTTCCACGATTGGCAACATTTCTTGTCTCATCCAATGGATAAAAACAGCCCTTATCATAGACTGTATTGGTTTCCTAAATATTTTATAAATACTTTATATACATATATATATTTTACAAGAGAAAGTCATTAGAATTATTTTTATAAACATTGAATAAGAAATTCTCATTCAACGAACATTAAATCACTTTAATTCTTTTATACTTTCAAATCAGTTCCATGAAATTATGAAGTGCACAATTGTATAGAAAATTTACCGTTTTTCCATCAGCCCCTTTAGGAATATTATCCAGTGTTCTAGCGACGTTGTCATCTTCATCTTCATCTTCAGTATCAGTGTTACTAACACTTTGTCGCAGGGCGGTGTAACCCTTTCCACTTGTATGTTCGGTCGACATCCTTCTGATAATAATCAATAATTTCGTAAAGATTCTCAAAATCCCATAAGACAACTTTATGATACGACTATTAATGTAGAATTATAGTTGTACGAGAATAGAAAAAAACTGAATATTGTGTTTTAATAGGAACAAAATATTTTCTTTGCAACTACCAGAACAGTGAAATAGGTTATTAACCACGGAAATAGGGGATGTCAAGCGCTCAAAAAACAACCCCATCTAGAGGAATTGCATTGAGAGCATTTGAGAGAGATGGCAGTGTACTTTCATCTTTTTTATTGTTAGATGGTGCGCATGCGAGCATAGGTAATGTGAACAAAATGTAATTCAGGATTGATTTCAATAGGGGGGGTTTTCCATAGATATAGAAATACAGGGATGAAGCATAACTCTGCGGTGGAAAAAGTTATTTAGCTGGCAGGGGTGTCGAGGTACACTACGCCTACTTGTGATTGGTTACTATTGGAAGCAAGCGCAGAATTGTAAAAGTGCTACGTATCTATCGCATCGACATTATAGTACCTGGACTGCTCACTGTAGCCGCTGTAGTCGCAGAAAGTGTAATGGGCAATAGAAAGAGAGCGAATCATGAATACCGTTCTGATACATGAATACCAATCACGTATAGAAGTTGAATGGAATTGACCAATGAGGTTGCTTAACTCTATTTAAACTCTGCATGGTGGAAACTAAGCCATACTAAGGCAGGGTCTAGACTGAATTTGATTGGTTATGAGTGACCCCCATACCTCATTTTGGCTTCACTCCTCTTGCCCATAATACCAGTTTATGTTATGTTATATAGTACCTGGACTACTCACTGTAGCCGCTGTAGCCGCAGAAAGTGTAATGGGCAATAGAAAGAGAGCGAATCATGAATACCGTTCTGTATACATGAATACCAATCACGTATAGAAGTTGAATGGAATTGACCAATGAGGTTGCTTAACTCTATTTAAACTCTGCATGGTGGAAACTAAACCATACTAAGGCAGGGTCCAGACTGAATTTGATTGCTTATGAGTGACCCCCATACCTCATTTTGGCTTCACTACCCTTGCCCATAATACCAGTTTATGCTTCAGTCCTGTATTCTATATCTATGGTCATCTGTGTTTCGTATACCGACGTTGAATCAACTGGCACATGTCCCCCATTGGGGATACAGCCATAAGGAAAGGAAGGAAGGAAGAAAGTTGAATCGACATAACTCACCGTAGGTGCTTGGCCATTCGTTGGTTCTAACAGAAAATTGTTGAAATGGCCAATGATACGTTTTTCAATCGAATTACATCGATTCGATTAAATGAAAAACCATTATCGTTCGTTTTCTTCAACACGGTTCAGTGCATAAACTCGGTTTAAATGTGCCATTAGCCAATTGGACATTTGTGATTTGAAGACAAAACCGAGTTTATGCATTGAACCACGTTGAAGAAAATGGACTTATGGAAATCAAATGTACAGGTCAACTACAAGTGGTGCGGTGTTGAATAATCCTACACAAATTTCATGTCGTTCCTCTATTGGAAAGGACCCTATGGTTTAGCTATTCGCTGGCTTTAACGGAAAGTTTTGAGTATGACCAATAACGGAGGTTTGTGCTTACTTGTGTTTACGCGTTCACTTGAAACGGGAAACCCAGGATTGTAATGGCTACTGATGGCTACCAATCCGTGGTTATGTGAGTGACGTAATTCTCTGAAGTCTATCAGTATTTTTATTTGTACAACATTGCATTAAGTGAGGGCTACGAGGGCTTGTTTCATATCTATTTAAGAAAGCATATTGGTAGGTGAAGCGTGAGTTGTGCGTGGGTCGTCAATAGATGTACGTTTCATCAGTATGTCTGAAGGCGATATTGTAGCATCGCAGAAACAGCAGCAGCAGCATCAGCATCATCATAATCACAATCATCACCATCATCATCAATTGCAGCAGCAGCAACAGCAACAACAGCAGCAGCAATTGGGTGCAAATTCAATGGCAAATATGGCTTGGCAATATCCACCACCAGGTAGCATGCATCTCTACCCTCCTTATGCAGGGTAAGTAACATAATCATAATACAAATTTGTAGAGTATATTCTTACCTTACCTGTTTTATTTGACGCTTTGGAGTAAATTATAAAAGATACTGCAGTTACCACTTTTATGTAAACTACTTACACATTTGTATAGATTTTCTGTTTAATATAAATTTATATGTTAAGCTAGATTTGATTGGTAAAGTATCAGCTTTGATCTTGTATTTTGTATACCTATGTATATAGAGATTTCCCTATCACACAATTATGCAAAAAATTTGATTTTAGGCACATGTATGGACAAGGGTACAGTCCCCAAGGGCAAATGTATTATTACAATCAAGGAATGATACCAGGATATGGACAAGCTTTTAATCCACAGCAGATGCAGCAGCAACATCAACAGCAGCAGCAGCAGCAGCAACAGCAACAGCAACAGCAACAGCAACAGCAACAGCAAAAACATTCTCAGAATAATCAAGGAAAGCAGCAAACTCAGCAACAGCAGCCACCAGTTCCTGGAACTCCAGTGGTACTCGACGATGAGACTGATCTGCCTCCACTTCCTCCAGGACCACCACCTCCTCCACAGTCAGCACAGCAACAAAATAGCCAAGTTCAATCTCCTCTTCAGCATCCAACATCGTTTGTTTACAATTCCTATCCTTATGGCAATTGGAGTACAATGCAAACTGACCACTCTCGTAAGTTTGTAGTTATGCTACCTTGACTCTGCATGCAAATATTAGCTTAAAATCCAAAAAGATATTTAAATACTGTTTAATTCTGATAATACTAAACAATCAAGCTCGATCAACCTAAACAACAATACAATTATCAGTAATTAAATGCTATACGAAATATAATTAGTGGAAAAAGTATTTTTACATTTGAAAATTTTCATCGGAAAATAATTGATAACACTGATATTATTACTTTTAGCAGAAAGTAAACCATTATTCGTTAGAGATATCATGCATTTTTGTGAAAAAGAAACTACAAAATTTTGTTACAATTGTAAGATCCGCGGGAACATTTCGTGCTTGGATCGGGATTTTCAATTTCCCAGCGAATAATTTGACGATTAAGCTATCCAGAGCCTAATAGGGGACACTTACACCTGTGTGAAGTTAGCCCAGCACTTTTAGAATTTAATATTTTTTTTTAATTGTGCTGAATTGTGCTCCGTTTGTGCTAACTTGTGCCGGTATGCTGCAGTTGACAATTTTAAGGGTTTGTGCGAATAAATTCAAAAAAATCGAAATTTGTGCCAATTCCGCACTTTTTGAAATCAAGATTTTTAAGCACTGTGCTGAATTGTGCAGTTGTGCTCCAGTCCGTAACTATTACCATTTCTGATAAACAGCAAAAAAATGTCTCCAGGTCAGCACTTATAACCCACATCATTCCCCCTAATTTGTGTCAGCGGCAATGATTTCCGTTAGGGGGTTAGTTGTATACAATTTTTACTGACGGCACACTATTACCTAAATACTATATTTTCGTAAAAGGGGAATGATGTGAATTATAAGTGCTGGCTTGGAGAACTTTTTTTTTTGCTTTTTGTCACAAACCGTAACAGTTACGGACGGCAGCACAACTGCACAATTCCGCATTGTGCTTAAAAATCTTGATTTCAAAAAGTGCGGAGCTGGAATAAATTTCGATTTTTTGAACCTAATCGAAAAACTTTAAAATTACCAGCTGCGGTATACCGGCACAAGGTGGCACAGACAGATCACAACTCAATACAATAAAAAAAATTAAATTCGAAAATTGCTGGACTAACTTCACACAGGTACCACTTACTCCCAACAACTATATATATTTAAAAGATGACGGAGCTATAAACAATAAGCAAAAACAGTATTCGTATATCAATTATAATTATTTAAAAATTTCAATTATCTTTAATTAATATTTAGTCCGATAATTTTTTATTCTCAAAGTAACATAGTCTTCTGAAATTCATAATTTGAAGACAACAAATAGGAGATCACGTTTACACATTTTGTGTTCTACCTCATCAAATCGAAAGCTAATATCCACGTTTATCATAATGAAAAGCCTGATAACATATATAATGTGTATAATGTACAATGGTTCTATTGAAAAAAAAAAAAATAATTTTTATTATTTTCAGCATTCAACGGACAAATAAGATTTAATCTACAAAACAAGAAAACTGGCCTGGGTTTCACGCCATCTGGCAATAGTGGGGCAGCGAAAAAAAAACGTAAGAGGAATAAAAATCTTGCGGCACAATTCAACAATAGCTTTCAGGGAAATACGGCGACTTCGAACTTTATTCCGGGACCAAACCTAAAATCCGAGTTACCACCCCTGCCTCCTGTGCAGCATGAACCACCACTCCCACCACCACCAACAGAAAAATCCTCGGATCCTGCCCCTTCCGTTGCAGCAACGACAGTGACGACAACGACAGTGACAACACCGACGACAAACATATCGTCGACCGCCAGTAGGCCGATGGTACGTACTTCAGCTGGGGCATCAAGTCAGAATCCTGTTGGAGATTGGCCTGACAGTTTGAAGAATTATGTTAATCGATGCTATGAAAAATGCAAAACTGCCGTCGATAAGGATCAGGTTGAGATAATATTGAAGGGTAAAATCACACGGGCTGCTAACGACGGCTCCCTTTGGGTGAAGGATTGGGATAAAGAGCCTCTGCCCAGTATACATAGCGAACGCATGACCATGACGATCAAAGCCCAAAATCCACAATTAAAGCTAACGAATCCGTTGGCTAGTGCGCAGGGGGGCCTGCGCAAGCCAGGCCTTTCCACATCTCTCGGGGCTCGGCTTGGCGCTCGTCTCTCTGCGAATCACAGAAGGTCAAGATCAAGGTCACGATCACGGTCACGGTCACGGTCGCGGTCACGGTCACGCTCACGCTCAAAATCACGTTCGCGGTCGCGCAGTCCACCTACACGCAAATACAAACGAAGCACTTCATCTTCTTCCAACGTTAGCGAGTACGATTACAAATCGTCGAGGATTAAAAAGTCAAACCGCAGCAAACAAAATCACGGCAATAAGACGAAGACTAAGAAGACAAAGCAGGCTAAGTCGCATTTCTATTCCGAGTTTGGTTTAGCTACAGGCAATATGGACGATCTTGGATCCAAGGAAAAATTGCAGCAACGTGCAGCTAGATTCCACGAGACGGTTTCCAGGAGCGGCAACAACGGAACGAGGGACGACACTACAGCCGATTTTGATTTCACGGGACTTCATATCGTCGGAACTTGCAAGGATCTTGAAAAACCTTATCTGCGTCTGACATCGGTAACTTTTATTCCACCTGTTTTAAGCAGTTTTATATTGCGATATCTAACAGTTAAAACATATCTTGTGACATTTAATAAAGTTCTGATCGGGATTTTAGTAATCGGAAAATTCATATTATAAATTTCAGGCTCCCGCAGCTTCTGCCGTGCGACCGGTAAGTGTACTTCGGAATTCGCTGGTTCACGTGAAGAAGCGCTGGATCGTCGATCAAGATTATAGATACGCATGCGATCAACTGAAATCTATCCGTCAAGACCTGACTGTCCAAGGTATTAGAGATCCGTTCACAGTTCACGTTTATGAGACACACGCGCGTGTGGCTTTGGAACGTGGCGATCATGAAGAATTCAACCAATGCCAAACGCAATTACGAATGCTCTACCAAGACGTTGGTGGTGAAAATCGATTGGAATTCATCGCGTACAGAATATTGTATTATATCTTCACGAAAAACACTCAAGGTAATGTGTATCATTATTTTTATATTAAATCATACATATACGGTAGTCAGGATGAGTTTTTTGTTTATCTGCTTTTCAAATACGTCATACGATGAGAAATATTTGACAATTTATATATATATATTTTACTTAATTCCTCGCGCCATTAAAGCTCAAAATAATTCATTCGTGAGTCAATGCTTGTGCTAGAAGGAACCGTGTAAAGTTAGTAGGAAATTCTGAAGGGGTTGAAATGTCATATGTTTCACTAGAAGCACAAAATACACGAGGGCTGGCCTTTTTCATCAGTATGTTATTTGTTTTTAGTATTTTTGAATATTAATAATATATAGAAATATTGGGAAAAAATCGAGTACTTAAACGATAATAAGTTAATTTATATAAAATCGTATATTTCAAAAATTTTTATACACTTTAGGTACACCAAGTAAAGTTTGGAGTATTACAAGTTATGATTTTTCTGTTTTTTTTTTTATTGTGCAGATTTAACTACAATTTTAGCAGATCTATCAGACAAAGATAAGGATGACGAATGTATAAAACACGCATTGAAAGTTCGATCCGCCTGGTGGTTGGGTAATTACCATGCGTTTTTCAAGCTATACAGTAAGGCACCGAGAATGGCAGCATTCCTGATGGACTGGTTTATTACCAGAGAAAGAAAAAATGCCTTAAAGCTCATGATCAAGTCGTACGTATTAAATCTAGTAATCATCTTCACTTTTACGTATATCATTCATTTTGAGAATTTGTGTTTCATAAAGTTTTTCATTTGTATTATAAAATTAAGAATTGGTGTAAAACAAGGAAAATACTTCGATTTCGTGAAAATTAAGATATTTTCCTTGAACACAAATCTACATATTTTATTTACAGGGTGTCTAAAAACGTATTTATGCAAACGCTACGAATGAGATTTCAAAATATCTTTCAGAATGTATTCAACTTGAACATTCACTGGAATCTATTTAGATCAAGTTCTGGACAAGTACTGAAAGCTATCTTAACGCTAGAACCAAACGCGTAAAATTGACGATTCTTAGATTTCTTGTTTCAAATTACAGAAATTATGAAGATGCTTTTTCGGAATTTATGTTGACTTTCGTTTATAGAGAACGAATATATGCATAACAATTTATTTTCCATCGACCATTCTAATTTCGAAATTCTGTATATAAAATACCTAAATACACCAAAAACAACGCTGGTTGTTCTATTATTAAAATGGGAAATAACGCAATTGTCCATTATTGCCTACTTTTTAAAGTAGATGATTATAACATTGAGTAACGTGTTATTAGCACAGCGTATTTTGAATTCGAGCTTTAGGATTTTCTGTGTCCTCCTTACCCCCCCTCTCTCATGGAAGAAATAAGATAAAGTTAGGCACAGCCGGATATTCAAAGAACGCATACCTGACTTTTTTCTAGTCTGTCTTTTACTCGAGTAAAATGCAGTATAAAATTTTTCCGAATTATCTCTCTGAGCCAAAAAGTTTAAGTAACGTCGGAATAGAGAAAAGCTTCCGAAGTTCAATTAATATAATATACGAAGTATTTTGTTCTCGTGAAGTTTTAGCAATGGAAAAATTTCCAAGCAGTAGGAGGATATATTAATATTTAAATTTCTGTTTCAGGACAACATTGCTGTGAAATAATATTTATTAATTGATGGAAATAAGATGATCTGGAGTATTTACTTATATTCGATAATTCGTAGAGATAAAAGATCTTTTTTTTTTTCAAGATAAATGTCATGTACCAATTCCTTCGATAATGTTAGGCTTTACTATTGGACTGTAGGAGTTTGTGTTTATGAAGAAATATCACTGGTCATCTTAATTCGATCTACTTGAGCGCTCTTTTATTTCTGGTTAAAAAAAATATCATTGTCTAACGTACTTATTTCTTCTGCTGTTTAGCTACCGGCAAAATTTGGCGGTTGATTTCATCATCGCGGAATTGGCCTTTGAATCTTTGGACAAGTTTTATGAATTTGTCGTTGAGCTTGGGTTGGTTTATGCCGATCCAGCACGACAGCAAATCGATTGCAAGACGAGCAGTGCTTCTCTAGGTGCTTGGTAAAACATCAACGGCGGTCCATTTTATTTTCTCATTGTGGGGACCGGATATAACGACAAAAAGTATATATACTTAAATTATTTTTACACAACATCGTGTGAAAAAAAAAAGATACAAGGACGGAAGTACACGCAAGTGCATCTATATGATGCACATTTAACACTGACATACGTTATACAAGTCACGTGCCCATTTACGCGTGTACGTATGATCATAACGTACATACACGCACTCAAGCACGTGCGTGCTCAGTCTCTGCATTCACGCAATTCTTTACATAACTCAATCCCATCGATGTCATTAATTGAAGTGAAAGCTTCAACAGAAGATATCTATGTCACGTCAGATGTATATAATTTCTCAAGAAAGCAACAGATTTTATATAATGCATCAAAAGAAGAGGACGAATCGTATTTCTGTGTTTCAATGATTCTCTTTGTTCGTTGAGTAATTTTGCTGCACCTTTTTAAGAAACAGAAATAGGGATACGCATTTTGCGAAATATTCCCACCGACCTCGTGAACGAAATATTCTAGTCGTTTCATTAGAAACGACAATTTGTACATTCCTCCAATTTCGATATGAAATATTTCTTTTCAAACTTTCCCGCTTGAATTCCTTGCTGCAGTCTGCGACTTCTCGATGATTCAATTTAAACAAAAAAAAATGTTAGCACTAATTGCCAAGAGAACGTTGTCTATCGCAATGTACCATCAGCGCTGATATTGCCATGAGGAACTGCAAGAAGACGTCGCACACAAAGTAGGACATGGTAGTGACGTGTCTTATGAAAATATAGAAAGAGATGTATTAATATTTAACAAGAAAAAACATGCCGACTCGCACTTGGCTGGTTTCAACTTACCTCTGCCGTTTTCAGAGTCGAAGAATTATACTGCAACATCGCCATCAGCATCAATGCTCTTGCACTGCTAGTACTGGGAATGATGTTGCCATTTGTAAACATTGTGAAATTAGGTGTGCTACACACCGGGATGCTTTGCATCGTAATGAATTATAGTGTACAAAATAAACTTCAAGTTATTTAATATTTTTTACAAATATCCATTTAATTGGCCGCGATATGTTTTGTTGATACGACGTTCGTTAAGTGCTAGAAAGTAAGTGTAATAGGAGGGTGGGAGGGAGGGGGGCGCAGGGGCTAATTGCTGGAAACTGCATGATTGAACGGAGTGAAGATTTGTGGTTTAAAAAAGAAGAGGGTGCTTATGCGTGAGAGAGAGAGAGAGAGAGAGAGAGAGAGAATGTGTGTGAGTGATGATTGATTTAAGTATCATCACTTGTATTGTAATGCAAATAAACTGTTGCTAAGAATCTCCTGATGAAATATTTTCAAATTAATCTGCAAAATTAACCACGTTCTCTTTTTGCTTTTAATCGTTAAACGACCGGAAAATATTCTTATCTCTGTTGCTGTTCTCGATTGATGAAAACTTGTTCAAACTTAGCGCTTTTTTTTTGACGTGTGATTTCTCGAATCTCGAAATAAATTACTGGGGTACGTGTTCTAGTTGGCTGTTTATTTATATTTAGGAATTACAATGAAAAGATTAAATGAGTTAACTTGTATGAACGACGGTTTCGAGGTAATCAGTCGTAGTATTTTCCCAGCAGGAGCTGGTAATCAATTGCGTATCATTCGTTACGATGACAATAGTGGCCTTAGCCCAATTTGATTAGCGGTTACGTCGTCTTCGCCGGAACGACTAGGATTTTCGATTGGTTTGATGATTCTGATGACGTAGATCTTGATATATTTGGGTGTTACGGTGGCGCCAGAAAACTAATCGGCCGGTAAATGCGTTAAGTAAACAGTTATAAAAATTTTTATTAAAGATTTTGATTCGCTTACTGCCAGATCGATCACTTCTGGTATGTATGGGAATTTACATAGTCAAATTGGAACAGGATCCGGAATCATTAATGCTACACCTCGAAAAATTCTTGATTATCAATTACAGTTTACAGTAATCTATTCACAAGTTTTATCGTTTCTTCTTTTTCTTTACTTTTGACTTCATTAATTCGTAACACGAAAACGTTCGATAGAGTTTCTTGATTGTTGTCTCCACCTTAAAGTCATAGGCATTCTAATATGTATCTCTCTCTGTTTTATTAAACTGGACCAATACGTGTATTTTGAGTATAACGAAGACCAACTGCAATGGAAGTTGCATTAAAGAGATGTTCGAAAATAATTTAGATAATGAAAAAAAGATGGAGACAACAGGAAGTGTGTAGGGAAAGAGAGAAGAGAAATAAAAAATCTTGTGCAATCGGCCTCTGCCTGTCCATTTTCGTGAAGCAGTACCTTTTCATGAAGGAGTTACTGTTCCTCTGTGATCCAACTGCGAACTGATGTTGGGGGAAATTCCTGAGCCGTGAGATCCAGGGGAAACCCCTGTTAGAGATAAGGATAAGAATATAGCCGGGAAACAATTATTATTAAAGTACTAAGGTTACGTGTGAACCAGTGGACCAAGTTGTCTGCAGATCCAAAACACGCAATCTAAGTCTAACCTTCACGGATAGCGGGAGTTCATTTTAAAAATTGCAGGCTATTGGACTTTCGAAGGAGATTCCGAACTGTGACCAACTTTTAGTCGTAGACGCAGAACACTCAACGATACAGATATAACGTTACATGGATAACGTTTGTGGCAAGCTGCAAGAAGGTATATGTGTTGTGACGTGATTTTTCGAATCACGGTTACAAGGCGACTCCGGCTACCGATGAAGATAACGTTCTCGTTTCCGGCTCCCTTCGGGTCGCCACCCTGGTCAGAAACTATGCTCTCGGGTTGGTTAGTACA
>JASANN010000209.1:1256103-1533877 GCA_031762395.1 Calameuta pygmaea | reverse complement strand
GACCCACTGAGCAAGCTCAGCGGATGAGGCGGAAGGGCAACCCCCGACACCATGGTCTATACGTGTAGCTGTTCTAACAGGGTGACTACTCTTATATGACTACTCGAATGAATATGCTCGACCCGACCAAAGGAATAGAACAGGCAAGACAAGCACAATGGGAAGTGAGAGGGAACAGAGTGAGACGAGAAGGCAGAACGAAAGATAGAAATAAAGAAGTCAGAAAGTAGAAAAGTTAGGAATAGAGGTATAAAAGTAGAGAAGAAATGAAGAAAGAGATAAGTAAGAAAGTAAAGAATGAAGGAGAAAGAAATAAATATAGAAAAAGAAGAAGGTTGGAAACTGATAAGAGGGGTGCTTCCAAGAGACCAGTATAGGAGACCGGCTCGAGGACGAATGAGCGCTCGGAATCCGGCCGCTGCCTCAAGCGCTCCCCCCACTCTCCGCATGCTCCCACTCACGGAGCCCTGCGCGACGAATTTGCTTGACCAGAATTTCCGATTTCTAAGTTTTAATATTTTACTTTATTGATTTAATTAAGTATTTTAATTAATAATAATTTTAATTTTATTAACCTAATTTATTAATATTTCAATTTGAACGTAATTTATTTTCGATATTCTACAATTTCATTTCAATTTTTATCTACTCCGTATATTCTGCGAGATTTTGACTTAGCCTCAATTTTATATTTTGAATAAACTTTCAATAATATTTAGTAGTATTTGAAAAGCTTTATTCAATTTTTTAAATTTTCAATATTTCTGTGGAACTAATTTTTTTCTTCTTCTCTTATTCCTTCTTCTTCTTATTCCTTTTTGCCCATCGATGAAACATTTTTCAAAAATTAAGGTCGTACATGGGTGTCAAGTTGGCACCACACATTCTTAAAAATTACTCAAATATAGGCTTTCTCAATAGTTCTCGAGGAATTCTATTGTTCCTTGTCTCGTTCTAAGGGTTGCTTTGGGCACCGGCGGTGAGTAGCGGAGAACCTCTGTCCGCCAGGCTACACGTTCCTGTTCACGTTTATCTCGGCTACGACGGGATTCGCATTGTCGACGGAGGCGATGATTACAAAATCCTACTTCCAGACTCGCCGCTACGATTTACCGCCATGATTTTGGTATCGCCTAAAACCGTAGGGTTGTGCATCTCCCTACTCTTCTGTGGTGTATACATTATCGGTGTAGTTTAATTGTAGTAAGTTTTATGCTAGGAGAATGTGTGTGGGATATACATATTTCCTTATAAAATGATCGTCCGTTCGTATAACTCGAGTAGGTTACATTGCATAAGAATACTGGAATTCACAAGCAGCTAGTGAGTGTAACGAAGAGTGAAAATATGGATCAAGAAAAAGAAAGTGAAACAAACACTTTAAGAATTTCGAAAAACATGGGAATTCCTGATCCTGAACAACGCCTAAAAGCACTTTCGGATTATGGTACTGCCATCGATATAGATGTTAATATTCCACCACGAAGGTGCTGTTCAAATCTGTATACTGGTATCATTAAGTTTAATTTGATGTTGATACATATTTTCTATAATTTCAGGTACTACCGTTCTGGTGTAGAAATGCTGAGAATGGCAAATGTTTATATGAAGGAAGGAAGCTTTGAGAATGCTTTTACCTTGTATATGAAATTTCTCACGTAAGATATTTTAACATTGAAGATGTTTTATACTGTGTTTATGTTTCGTGTGCTAATGATTTTGCAGAATATTTTTGGAGAAAATTAGAACGCATCCACATTTTAATACAGTACCTTTAAAAGACAGAGCTATGATTCAGCAGGCATTAAGGGATGTCATGCCAAAGGCAGAATCTTTAAAAAAACATTTATTGGAACAATACAAAGCAGAGGCAACTGTATACTTAGAGCATTGTAAAGCAAAACAGAAACTTGCAGAAGAAAGAGAAAAGCTTGAAGAAGAACGCAGGTAAGATTGTTATGATTTACCTTTTTTACTTTTAAAATGGTTTTCTCTATATCTTCTTTGGTCTGTTGTATGAGTTATTCAATGAGTTTAATTAGCAATAAAAATATATTTCCCAGGTTAAAGGAGGAGGAGAATAGAAAAAATAAACTTGCAGCTTGGGCAATTGGTAAGGATGGAAAGGGTACACTGAGCATCCCTGTAATACCAAATGCAACGGACGACAAATTGAAACCACAAATCGCAATACCCGCGCCACATATACCTTCCCAAATAGATAATACAGCTAAAACTTCCAGAGACAAGTAAGCATAATTTTAAATAATTAATCTGGTTCGTTGTAGAAAAAACTGCATAACTTTGAGTTTTTCATTCTAAATAAACGTATTTCTTCTGCAGGGATACTCCAATTGTGGACCGTTCAACTAAACCATCCCTCTTTCACAGTGATAAAGTGACATTGCGTGATGTAATTTTACCAAACATGCTAATGCAGGAATTCTTAAAATTGGCGCTCAGTAATACCATTAAAAATAAGGAGACCTGTGGTATATTAGCTGGGAGATTGGAGCGAAACCAATTGTTAGTAACTCATTTGCTCATTCCCCAGCAAACTGGATCTCCAGACTCTTGTGCTACACACAATGAGGAAGATATTTTTGATTACCAGGATCAACATAGTCTAATAACATTGGGATGGGTTCATGTGCGTTGATATGAACAAAATTATAATCTAAGATATGTATTTTAGAGCAAATAATAATTGTATTTTTTTTTAGACTCATCCGACACAGACAGCATTTCTATCCAGCGTAGATCTTCATACACATTGCTCCTATCAGCTTATGATGGCAGAAGCAATAGCAATTGTCTGTGCTCCTAAATACAGAGAGTATGTCCTATTTCTTTACATTACCTGACAACTTATTCAATTTATCTCAACTTATACAGGAATAAAGTTTTTATATAAACACATTTCTTTTCGCAGAACTGGCTTTTTTACATTAACACCAGAATATGGATTAAACTTTATTGCTAACTGTAGAGAAACAGGATTTCATCCGCATCCAACAGAGCCAGCTTTATATACGGTAAGATTTTTTCATTGTATTTACATACATTAAACCACAAATTCGAATTGCTGTTAGAGATCCTTTTAATCGGAGACACATTTATTTCGTATTCTAGAATGCCAAGCATTGTAAAGTGGATGGGTCCGCATCGATTGAAGTGGTTGATTTAAGAAAATAATGATTTTTTTTATATACAGTATCCATTCTGATAAGTAATGCGACTTTCACTGATAATTATTTAATACGCGCTGAAGTTATAGACGATTTATTGAAAAAGTGACATTATAGAGATTTGCGTATATAACAGGTAATAATTATACAAACAAATGTATCACCTTTGAAGCTTCAAAAGGTATTTTAGTTTGCTAATAATCATTGATACGGTACATATATACATATATATATATATATGTATTAAAAATTAAAAATCTATAATCAGCAACATAAAACTAGAATTTGAAAAGACAATAGGTTCAGTTAACTTTTCATTCTGTAATACTAGATTGTCAATGGTATGAACGCTGAAAGTTTACTCACATTAGATATATTTTCAAGAAAGATAAATATTTAGATATATCTTTGTACCTTTGTCGAACAATTTTTTCGGCAAATTAATGTACTATAAGTAATTAGAAGTTTTGCAACCAAAGTAAAGCTAATATATCCCGCAATCTGAGGAGTCTAAAAGGTTCCCGTATGAACTCTAGTGTACTTAAAGGCATAGTAAAATTATAATATTCTCCTAAATTTTTACATCGCGTAGGCTAATTTTTTATAAACATTGCTGAGCGATAAGCTTTAGTGTAGTTATAAATTTACCGTGCCTTTGGAGTAAATAATTGTGTTCATGGCTTTACGCTTATTACGATATACAGGATAATTCTTATAAGATAATCAATCTGATTTTAAAAGATCTTAAAATTATTTAATGATACTGGAAATTCAATGACATCCTCCATGTATCTTTAAATGCAATGGATGTTACCAATTTCTTACTGCTGTCTTCGTATGCTCCATAACATAAACTGATCGCTTTATAAGAATCACCCTATATATACATTGTACCAATTGGCAAGCCACGAACAATATGTATGTGATAATCATGATGTATGTTAACTATTATTTAATAAGATACTTTGGTTTTTAGTTTAGATAACCTACAGTCAATACTGCCTCTAAATATTTCACATTAATTAATGCTAGTGGCACTTCGAATTTCGTATTAAATTATATCTACTAATATATAACGTATCCGAAGGTGCAACATTCGGATAAAAATATTAAATTTTTAGCGTCCATACATCGTGTACTTGTAAAAGATGGCTTTATTATTATTTAATTGCTAATGCTGCTATATTATTATTATTATTATTATATTTGTTGAACAAAATTTAAAATAATTATAATACATCTGTTTAAAATTTGATAAAATAATTGCATTCAATAGTTAATAGTATAAAATTTTGTTAACTATCTATAGTACAGTTATATTTGATAAAAAATGTGATTCTTAGTTCAATGAATGATTCTACTCAGGCGCTGTGTATCATGTATTTATGAGCATTCCAATTACATCTCCACGCAAGCATAGAAACTATTAAGATGCGAAATTCCAAATTTCCATAGTAGATACATATAATATATATTTTTGTCAAAATCATCGTTCAGTTTCGTATATGAGGAACATGACTAGATTCGTATTAATTTTTGCTTTAAAAACAACCAGTACTAATGCAAAGAATACGAATTTTCTACAGCCTAAGTTGTGGAAACAATATCATTGACTGATACGTTAGTAACGATAGTACTATCACGATGTATTTAAACTAAATTTTTATAATCATGAGTCATACGAGATATAATATATGTGAAGAAATGTAACTATGCGCTGAAGTGCAATAAAGTTGTTTGTACCGTGCATCTGGTACAAAATCGAAACAATGTATTTCTGAAGTATGATTTTGCATTGAGATTGCTGGCAGTAGTCATAAGTGCAAATTTTTTGCTTATATTTTACGGTAGCTGTCAAAAATATTCTAAAACCAATTCTCTATTTCGTAATCGCACCTTTATACCACATAAATATGTTCATCAAACTTGGTAGTTTGGTTTAACGTCATTTATTTTGGATCTAAAAATAATCGAACACTGCAGTGTCCTGCATCCCCCTATTCACCTTACTTACATATCAAATTACCTGTCTTGAAAGGTTTCGCGTTCTGCAGGGTTTTATCTGTGGCAGGGTCAATCTATTTTTAACCAGGCCACTCCATTTCTCCTTTTACCGGTATGTTTGTACAGTCATGAAACATACACGGGATCCATTATAACGTTGCTTGAATATGAAGGATCTGAACCTGCGTCAATTCGAGCAATGAAATCCTGTTTCCTTGGCGGATACCATTTTCATTCAAGACTAGACAGATAATGTTAAAGAGATTTTTATGAGAATGACGTCACCTTTTTCTGCCTTGCACTAATCATCAAGTATTGGTCATCAAGAAATGATACTCCTTGCTCGAAGTATACGATATATCATGCCGTTACAAACATATTATGTTATGATAATAATTCCAAGAGTGGAAGATGACGCTTCCTAATCGAAAGAGAATGACGCAGACATTCTTTATCATGTCACGTACGTACCATTCCTTTCTCATACAGAAATTTACCTGGAGATGCGCAACTATTTAAATCGTATTCTACGAGACACTTTCTTTTCCATCTATAAGAAATTTATTGAACTTCGAAGAGTCCTGGATACTTCATGAACCTGATAAATGTAATAAAATGGTCGGACAGATAAATTAATGGAATACGATAGTATCAATTTCAACAATGCCATTCAAAATTAGTTTCAATTTCAATTTATAATCATTTTGACTATTATGTAATACTTCATTAATTTCTCACCACCACACGCGCAGAAAATTATTCGCTAGAAGCTGTAACCTTGATCTTTTTTTTTTAAACAAAGAAGCACAACCTCTAGCAGGACCCTTTAAAAATGACTAGTGAGTCATCCAAGTAACAAAGGAACCTTGTTTAAAAATGCAACCAATAAAACCAGAAGGTACTATGCCTAGTGCCTGCAAGTCTCAAAATATTAACAGTCCAGACTGCAGACACGGTCCTTGATCCTAACTGAAATTGCATCACACAGCATCATCCAGTGAATCACCAATCACATAGTAACCTTACTTATAAAACTTGTCATGAGTTTTTCCCATGATCCTGGCAAGATTAAATCAGGATAGTTCGATCATCCCAATAGAGCCGATTCCTCCATTTGATTAACTATCAAGAAAAGAATCACGTGCGGAATAAAAACGTGGGAATAGATTCAAGCATAGCCGTATAGTCAACCAAAGACTAATTCACTCTCTGACTCTCCTGCTCGTTCACTCACAATCGAGTATCGTCAGTGGGGCGCGAGTCTCGAAGCAACTGCCAGGCAATTCACTCACGAGGTCTAATAGTGAGTTTCGAGCTGCCGGTATATAAGTATCTACCTCAGGATAAACTATGAAGTAGTGGCGTAATTCTTAGCACAAACCTGCTATCTGTTATTATACAATGCAGACAGTGAAAAAGTGTGGAAATAAAGAACGTAAATAAAATTTATCCAATCAAAATATAAATATTAGAGCATAAAGTATTATGACATTCGTTACATTACGATAATGACTATTAAAAAATTTTAAAGATACCAGCGCGCACAAGCATCATCCTTGTTCTGAAATCATCATCGTGAGCTATAAATACGAATCTCCTGCAAATTATTTCTAAACGTTACATAATTCAGTTTGTTCTTTTCATACAATTTTGCGGAGTCTCGAACTTTTAGATTACATGAAAATCTGATAATACAGCATAGAGAATCTTTGCAGTGTCATCGTGAAAAAGGTATGTGGACGTAGTGTTAACTAAGCGTGAACATGGCTTGGTCGCAATTTTGACAGGAACTTCTTAAAAAAAATAATAATTAAACAGGATTCCATAGTTCACTGTACGGAGGCCGTGTTTAAGGATAATAACATGTAACAGACAGATGTAGAAAACGCATAAATCACAATATGGAAAATTTGATAAACATACCGTATTAGTGGCACGTGAAATTAATACAGTTCTATTCTAAAATCTATAGAATTTAAAATGTATTTATATTAACGAGAGAAACGCGTATTCTATTGGGTTTTCGAAACTCTGATCTGACAAGCTACGCCATTTGAAATACTACGCATAACTTTGAGTACACGTATGATAGGAACAGTAAGAGCCTATTATTATTTAATAAGTGTCAACAATTTCGTGATAACTGTTATTGTAAACAGTGTTCAATGGAAAAATGACGTAAGGTGTAATTTGAAATACATCAATGAAAACTTAAAAGCCAATGCAATCTAAGCGCAACCTTAAATAAGAAATGCTTCAATTTCAAACCTTTCGTTCGATTACCCATAGTACATTGCTCCGGGATTTTCAGCGGACAAGGGTAAAAATGGCCACACCTATTGGCATAGGAATGGAAGACGAATTATAATGTATTACGGGTTACCGATACACCGTGTGCCAATTAATTTTTTCTTATAATCGATAATACCAATTCTTACTCGTATGTAATATGAAAAGTTAGTTGAGTGGGAACAATTATTATTATCAACAGAACGACTAAATTCAGTCTACGAAATAACAAATTATTACAAGTACTTAACACTTTTATGTGAAAAAGCATTTTTGCTCATTTCTGTATATCTGTACGTATTGTATACTGCACAGAGTAATTCACTGATAAACTCAATATACATATACATCTATACACTGATATTTATTGTTATTATTCGTCGAATACCTGAAGTATCCTGTGTGCACGTATGATAAATCATTGTTTTTTAAATTAGCATTTAACATACATTACACTTGTCCTGTACGGCCATACTCGTAAGATTAAATGACGCATGTATACATAGGAGGCAGAGACCAATTTCAGTAAAGTCAGCTCGTTATCTGAATTCCAGGGTCAGTGATATCAATCAGCGATACGAAAAGTGATATCTCATGACTCTCATGAGAGACAGAAGAAACAGTACACCGACTGTCGCGCAACGACAGCAGAACAAAGGATTTCTTGAAGCTGCTTATTGCAGAGGAGGAGAGTATTGCCATACCATGTCTCACGGTAGTCCAGTCCGATCTATACTGATATTCTCATTGTTCGGTAAGATCTATATTAGTATAATTGAAAATCGATTTTAAAAATGGAGCTAAACCGCAGTGCTTAATCGATTATGATATACACATTTTTGTGGATATTGATATAAACGTCGGACATTGATAAATTGATAATTCGTCTCACTAGAGAACGACAATGATAGTGAACTCGTGCGATTTCTCTTGTATTTAATTTAACGTGGCGCCGGTGGAGTTGAACTTCTTTTCCTGCAAGTGCATTCGATCGAATGTGGCCATGAAATATTTTCCTTGACCAATAACGATTAGCACGTGCGCGTCAGTGGGAACAATTTTAAACAATTCGTAACGATATTCCACTAACGTTTAAACGTCTGACGCAGGTATAAATACAATTGTGATTTATGGATACATGTACAATGTATTATGATTGTAGATAAATGCATTAATATTTTGCACTTTTCTGAACTGAGAAAAAAAATTCAATGTAATTGATGCTCGGTAGTTTAATTATCATTTTATGAGATTCTGAATCGAATCTCAGTTAGTTTCTTGAGAAATCATACATTTTTATTCTTTTATTTGATTCTATTATCTGTTTGCCTTTGCAATCACTGTACTCGTGTCTGTATCATATTTTCTATGTATTTCTCTTTTAGAAATATTTAATTGAACTCTTCTATCCATTTGTGAGTGAATTATGAATAATTCAGTTTGTTTTTACCTTACTTGTTGCGTATATGACGGGTTCTAATTTTCGTGAGTTAGATATTGCATGTGTAACGAATGACACTTTACCCCGTAGATAATTGGTATTTATCATGCCATGCAAAAATGTATTAATCTTTATTGACGTAGGTGTATATTGAAATTGAAAATATAACTTTATTGAATGATAGACAGCTCGAAATAATCGTCATCGATATAGCGTTAGTAGGTCAAATCTTTATAGCCAGGGAAGCCTCGTGTGGGCAGAAAATGACGCGCACGGCGTACACGACTTTGATATCCTTATTCTACAGTTTGCTTGAAACCTCTTAATAATCCAATCACGGCTTCATTCTTTCTATCTGTTATATCCGAAAGCATCATAAATTTTCTTTAATATCGATGAAAAATGATTTATGGGGAGAGTGATTTTGCAATTGCCACTGCAGCCTAGTACACCGACGTACTTTCATAAAAATACCGAAACGAATTTCTTATATGCGAAAAATAGTTAAAAGCATATGTTTCAATTGTGCTTTTACTGCAATTTGACATAGAAAATGTATGGTTATATTTGTCGAAGAGGACACGACCTGTTATGCGATGCCTTTTATTTCGAGGACAATTATTTCTTTTGCTTCAAAAACATTATTCTAGTCAAAGTCTGACAAAGTGTCATTTGTCCGCGGATTGTTTCTGACTCACGATCCACTTTCACAATTTTATTTTATCCAACACAAACCCACTGCACCTATTTTTCGTAACCCATGAACCTCAGCCTACAAGCTTGACTTGAGAAAACCTACTTGATCGTTTCGTAATTCGCCATGATCATAAATGTAAATCGTGTTTTGTATACTTATTTAGGCACATTAGTACTGTTATTGTTATTGAGCTACGTTTACTATTGTAGCATGCGGAGTTCGGAATTCGCCATGATCATAAATGTAAATCGTGTTTTGTATACTTATTTAGGCATATTAGTACTTATTGTTATTGAGCTACGTTTACTATTGTAGCATGCGGAGTTCTTTCTGCCCCGATCGAGGATCAGACTGAGATGAGAAAACATACTGACAGAAAAAATGAAATGGATACATCAAACTTTGAAGTTATTAAGGATCCCGTATATTTAGCAACAGATGATATATCCAAAGTATTTTTGAAGTTCGCCTATGAACAATTAAGTACGTATCAGTTTCCTTTAGTAAACATGAATCTTGTTTGATATCGAGAATTTTATTCTAGAGAGAAGCAGACAGAAAAGAATACCACCGGAATCATATGGTACTATAAAAACAAATCGATCATCGTCAGAAGTATTGGATATGAACACTTCGATTGTACATCCACTCGATGACGATGATGAAACTGAACCTCAAACGCTTCGATCAAAAAATTTAGGTAAAAAAATTTATTTATAATTACCGACTATTTGAGTAATGGAATATCTTTATTTTTCGTGTTATTCATAGATCCACTAACTTTAAACAGTACGTGTCATGAAAACAACTCAAATAACACGAGCTTATCACCAACGGCATCTGAACGGTCGTCTTGTTGTGAAAACGTCAGTGACACCGAGTCTAAGACCGATCTTATTAAGAAAATAGAGACAAAATCAGAACTAAGGAAACGGAAAAAATTTCTCCCAAGTATGGAATAATTCTTATTTCTCATCACACTCAATAGTCGGAAAATAGTATCCAAGCATTTTCAGATACTACAGATTCATCGGAGGTTTATAAAGAACCTCCGACTACAATTACGATGACTACCATAAAGGACACATTCGATACGCAAGGTACGAGTATTAATCACAATGAGCTAAGAAATGTAAGCGGATCAACAGAACAATTAAACACAGAGTCAACGTATACTTCTAGTATGTATGCAGGTATGTTCAGTGTACTCTTCCAACATTACAGTACAATCTACATTATTCGTAATTATACATACGGTGCGCAACATGACTCGTTAAAAAAAAAAGTGAAATCATTATTGTTGTAGATTCAACAGAATCGTCAGAAACCGTACAGGAAATACCAATAAATTCTTCGACAACTGAAACGACGCAAGATGAAGATACAGACACATCAAAAAAATCCATTACTAAAGCAGAAATCAAGAAGGAAAATAAGGCTAAAGAAACAGGAATGCCTTCTGGCGTTATAGCTTTAATTACTGCTATTACGTTTTCTATAGCAGTAGTAATTGCATATGTTGGCCTTATAGTATGGCGAAGGTATCTAGAGTAAGTGTTATTCAGTTACGCGCGCGCCCGCCCGCGTGTGTGTATGTGCGTATGTGTACGCAATTGAAAAACTTTACAAATCAGTGATCAATTATGTGCGAAATTATTTCAGTTATCGTTACGGAAAACGGGAATTACTTGTAAATGACTTGGAATTTGATACCAACGATTTACATCATTTTGAAGTAAGCCTTTTCAGTAATCTGATCTTCATATGTTACAAATTTAAATACTGTTTGTAGTAAAATTAACATTTTTTTGCAGCTCTAACATGCCAATGAATAAATTGTTGAAGGCTGTTATATAGCACTGGAAATGATTCTTGATTTAAGCATTGCAACATGAGATTATCGATAACATACAGCCTTCCAGTGACTTTAAAGCTATTGTAGTACACTGCTTTTTTTGACAATACTTCAAAAGAGCAATATAAATGTGAAGAATATAAGATACATAGACAACATATAAGTATTATATAAATAATAATAGGCATCACCCAACTGTGATATAATAAAAAATAGCTATTTTTGTTTCTGAAGCCAAATCAATCAAAAGTGAATACGTATCTCACGTTGTTATAAGTAAATGTTTATAACTGGAACATATGCTTTACATCTGACTGATTATCCCACTGAGTGTTAATATTGTGTACATTATTGACAATTATTATTTGAACTAGAAATGTAGTGCATAAACATGTAGTAAAATTGTACATGCCTGAGAATTATTTTCTCTTTTAAATGAAAACCTATGTAAATACTTGAACTAATAAAAGAAACTAGATTACTTGTTTTTAATTAAATGTTTTATTATATGATCCATTACCAAAGCATAGTACCAAATATATAATTGAATAATTACTACCTTTGCATTGCTCTGAGTAGTAAATGTAACATTAATTAAAATTTACGTAACATGTTCCCATTTGCAGACTAATCTAATCCTTGCCTTGACCAAAATATAAATATTAAAAATATGTTTCTACTAACTTTAAATAGTGAGAACATTATAATAATTAAAACCATTTACCTATGGTAATATATGCATTTATACATATCATCCATTTATACATATAATCAAGAAGTCGGATTCAAATTTATAAGTGCTAAATAAAATCAAAAAGAATTCAATAAATTTTTATAACAAAAGTAGTTCAATTACTTGTTCGCTGTATAGTCGACTTATTTATATCTAAAGTCGGGCAGTAGGTAACAATTCTATTAGTAATTAAATCTGTATTATAACATTTATTGTTACATTTGCTTACATTTACTTCTTCTTTGTGATGACAAGTGGTCCAACATTATCACAGTTTTCCTTGTTATGAGTTCCATGGGTTCCATCACAATAAGGCCACTAAATTAATAAAAATGATTAAAAGAATTATTGAAACTCCATTTCAAATATTTAAATGATTTTCCATATACAAAACCAGCATGTGATTGTATACAAGTTTTTACTGTTTTATTAAAAACTATTATAATCTATATTTATCTGCTCGTTCTCCCAACTAGCACCGGTATAAATGATACAAGTGCACTAAAAATATATTTACAAAATTATGTAACATATATTTCCTAATTATACTCTTGTATCATACGTAAATAGGAGAATTGAGATAAGGACATGTCGGAGATAAAATAATGATATACTGATATACATTCTTCTATGTTGGATTGATAATTAATTGAATATTTACATTTTCAGATTTCCAACAGCGACAAAATACAGCTTTTTCGGTTATATCCTCCACATCAATAGTATCCACGACTTTATTACTATGCTTTTTAATTTTAAGATTTATGGACTTGCTGGGCTGAAATGTTCAAAACGTTAACATACTTTGAATTCAACGGAAATGAATTATAATAAATTGTGCAATCATGGTACTCGAAGCATTCATCCCGTCATTGCAAGATGGATGATAGAAAGTACTATCGCTTGGATTACATAACAGGCTTCCAAGTACTGTAACAACTTCACAAAATTAATTCGGAGTTTCAAAAAATACTCACCGGAGGTCTGCCATGAGGACAAAATGCCCGATAAGACATATAACTGAAACCAGCTAGCAGGACTGTTGGTGGAATTAAAGCAGCCCAATCTCTCACTGTACATAACATAAAATGACAAAATAAAAATCCTATTTATTTCTGACATAACAATTATTTAATATAACACGCTATGAGACACGATAAATGGTTATGTATTATCATTATTGATGATTAACAAAACATTTGACAATTTATGAGATAATCGAAGATATAAATCGAATCTCACAACACATTTCATACCCCCAAGTCGAAACCATCCTCCAATTGAATCTGGAATTGGTAATCCTGCCAAATAATTAGGCACAGACACTTTAATGAGATGTGAAACGAGCTCCATGTTTCTCGTAGCACTACTAAACAAGTCAAACTCGACACACTAGCCGATGTATATTCACCCAAGCAAGAACTTTCAGTTTTCCAAATGCTTACAGCCTTCCACTACAATCGATCAACGAGGTTCCCCGTATACTACACGATAGTACCCAGACAGCGCACATCCCTGAGTTCCGTTAGTTCCTCTACAGCCACTGACGTACTCTTTAGATACTGGACCCTGCGCAAACGGCCACGCCGATAGAGATAGCTGTAATGGTCTCTCCATCTTTATTCGTATAGCCCAACCAAAAGGTTTATCCTCAAACCTCGACTAATGTCGACAACTGAGCTTCAACTAGTTTCATTAGAATTTCATTAGGCATCAATGATTATTACTTATGCATTACTTTTATCATTAATAATGTGCAATCAATAATATAACGTCCATTATGGGCTGTAGACTGGTTCGTCATATGAATTAAATTTTTCCTCAGCATCCACTCTTTTGTGCGCATGTGCAGCATCTAAGAAGAAAGTAGATGGAGGTACCACTATGAGCTATCTCTCTCGAATGCAGGTACTAGAGATGCTGTTGGGGCGCAGATTTGAAAACTATAGAGTTCAGTGTGTACAGCCCTGGTCAGTAGTAACCGGTCGCAATTCTCCAATTTGACCAGAGTAGTCGGGAGGTGAAAGACCAGTGATATTCGCATAGTTCCCTGCAAGTGGCGCCTCCACTAGTCGAGTGGCCGCCGGTACGGTTGACGGGCGCCGCATCGCTGTCATATTGTTGCGGCTCGCGCACCCAGTATGTTACACTCGTGGTAGTGACATTTCTCTAGTGGTATTCGTGGCTAATATTTGTAGCGATATTCTTGAATGTATCAGTGTGCTCCTCGGTAGGCTCGCAAGTGTTAAAGTAAATAAGAGTGTGTTTGTACCTTCATCGGTGGGCGTATTGGTGCGCGTCCAAGCTCGAGTGCAGGAGTGGCGTTTCCCTGCATTCCGTCAAACGTTGGCGACAGGGCTGCCAGGAGAGCGAGAGCGAGCGGTGGTCTCGCGTGCGAGAGGCACGCAACCGGGATACGGGATCCGCCGTAGGAAACGAGCGAGATCCCGAGCGCGGTGCCGAGAGTTGGTTGGTGCGGTGTGTGTACGGCAAATGGCAGTGGTGAGATCAATGTGGCTGAAACATGGCTGAGGAGTTGCTGGTTACCTTAAACCGTAGCGACTCGTCGAGCTTTGGTTTCTCGCTTCTTGGAACAGCCGGACCGCCGCACGTCATCTACGATATTGTTGAAAACTCGCCGGCAGCCGAGAGCGGCAAGGTAAATACGAATTACGCGGTATCGACCCGCCTAGCTATCTGGCTACCCTGCTGCCACGGCTATACCACCTTTTTCTCGATCTACAATACACCTTTGAATTTCTCTTGTCTTTCCTCTGGTTTTTCTTTACTGTAAGGGACATGTATGTATGTACACACGTCGCATCATTTATGAGAAAGGGATACTTCGATCGCTTGGGTGGGATCGGAACGCCAACGGCTGCATTCCTCTTTGTCCGCTTATTCTGTCCGCTCTACGGTACTTTCAATGCTTCTTATACCTGGGGAACATCCTTGTATCTTTACACTCTTCTCTACCATTATTCATTCAGCCGTACACGAGTTAATTCTTGACATCGTTAGGATCATCAATTTCCTCAACTCTGAAATGAGTGTAAAAAAATAGATACCAGTGCGACGCGCCGAACTGTGCCGTTTCTTATCGCTTGTCCGTTTGGTACTTTGTATGATTTCTATTTCTTTACACGTTTTAACTCAAATGGAAATGCATTTATCTTGAAAAGTGAGTAACGTGCAAATGACATGATATGCTAAAGTAGTATAGATTATTTTCTATTTGTTTTTACGCATTATTACCTTTTGAATTTCAGTTTAGCGAAATTACTTAACCACGTTTTATTACTTACCACGGTATAGTATAATGGTAACACTATCGTAATATCTTTAGTGCACTCAACTTCTCTGATCGTATTTAATTAAAAAAAAGCTTGCATTTCAAAGTGCTCTGATCCTGCGCTAAAAACGATGACACTCTGTCTGCCATTCTACCGCATTCGATAAACTTCGTAGTGAATACTTTCAACGTCTCTGCTTATCGTAATTAATATACGCCTAACCGCGAGGTTCTCTATGCATAGACGCCGCCAACCGTTCGATATTCTCACCCGATAAATCGCTTCGTGCATTTGGTATTTTATAGCTGTTTAGTTCGCTTTCTAAGCGTTTATCTTGCTAAAGGATTTCGTATAAACGAATTCTCGAAGTACCTTTACGTTTTTAGATCAGAAAAGTCTAATTACTTTTGTATTAACAGATACCGTATGATCAATTCATACAGTATAGCCAGATAACGTTTATCGTTAATAATGTTACTTTGTAATATTACCTAGCGAAAGAATTTTCTCCAAATCAAATTTTACGATACATCTGCTTGATAAATGAGGGGCGTGTTACATTTTTCTAGTGAAAACATATATAGCTCGTGTGATATAGTCACGCCGTACTGTAGCAAAACTTATAATTGATAATGTTACCATAGATCGTAACAGTTGTGATAATATTAATAATGAACGTAACACATGGTTCACGCAGTTGAGCCTCTTCAGCTACTATATATGCGCCGTATGCACTATTTCCTCATACACCACTGGAATGAATTACACGACGCCAGACAATAAACCGATTAACTGTCAAATCGACTGTCCGTCGTGGTGGAATGTATGCGGCTACCGCCATAATGAGCCTGATGGAAGATTATATATAATATGTATATAAGCGTCACTCAAAATAATGGTTCGTTCAAAGTTGAGCGACAATTTACCAATTTCGTGTTATTGGACAAATACGATTTATGTTAACCACGTTAGAATACATTACCGTGAAAGCGTTAACACCGGCGGTATCATATAAATCTAATGTGAATTCATGAATGAACAGAGAAATTAACTACACAGTATCGCTTTGCTTATTGACACGTAATTCCATATTATTCTTAATATATGTATACAGTCATATTTATGTGGTTAAATTTTTCATAATTTACTGCTAGTTATTCTAACCTACTATAAATTTTTTTAAGCGATGCAGGTGAATTTTATTTCTGAATTTGTCTGTCCATTACATAGTAATACATACGACATTCATGTGCTCCAGTTTCCTTGGTGCAAATGTACTTGACATAATTCGGTTAATATTATGAAGATTTTCAGGGTTAAGTGCACGATCTGAAGTTAGTCGGATTATTTAATTCTTTTTGTTGTAACAACTTCAATCGAATCAATAGTAGAGACAACAGTATTCACATATTATGTTGCGATTACGTATGATCTTCAAGAACTGTTATCGAATATAAGGATAAGATATTGTAAGGATAGTAAAATCTTTGAGATTTCTTAAATGAAGTACCAGTTCCATATCTTAAGATATCTCGGTCCGGTAGAGTACAGTAATTTTTGTTTCATAAAAGTTATGCTTGTGTTATCTGTTACATGACCCTGATGGTGAGGTCTTTTAAGTAGACTGGTACTTAGTACTAGACATGTAATCTATTTCCAGTGAAACACGTAGTATGGTATAATAGCAGTACGCTTTCAGAATCGTAGAGCAAATATCACTGGGCACAAAACCGGCTTAACCGTCGAAGGGTTTAGCCGTTAGGCTTGGCGTAGCCTGTATACATATATGCATAGTGAATATATATATATATATATATCAATGTAAAGTAGCTAAAAGTACGGTAGCATCGAAGCGCGGTCCCGAGATGATGTGAAAACTCTGCTCGTGAAAGTTTACAATTTTAGCGGATGAGAAAGTCTTGGAAAATTGGATGGCTTGAATGGACATTTTCTTTTTATTTTTAAGTTCGCCATTGATGTTTTCATGTATTCGTCTTGATGATTATCATGCTCTCCGATGGACGCGTTCATACTTAGATATAAATGTGTTAGCTCAAAGTGAAGTCTAAGGAAAGAGGACATTAAGGGCTGCGGCTTTACAGTAAAAGTGTCCAAGTTTTACGAGAGAAATTCCAACCCGAAAGATCTTACTTTGAAACTTTTAATACACTAGCATCCTGGTTATCGTGTTGTTTCGGTATATTAATTAATCTCATCCCTTATTGCCAGATTACCATTTTTCGCTTCAGTGTTTTTTTTTTTAATAATCTCTCGAATACGTCCAATTTTTTTCTCAGACTGTATAAGCCTGTCATCGTTTCTAAATTCTTCAATTTCACTGATCGCATTAAAGATTTTGTATGAATGTCATTGTACACGGAGTAAGTATATTTTTTAATGATCCCTGTGTACTTTATTATTTATTTCTCATTAGATAGACCGGAAGCAGTTAACCAGCCACGCGTAAGCCAGGCGCACCATGTTGCTTTAACTTTTAGCTACTAAACGAAGGTAAATATTTGACGCGTTGGTTAGTCGACTAATTTACCGGTCTCGTTCCTAAGGAATTCCCAATGCACCGAGTCTGTCGTCAATCGAATCATTAACGCATCGATTGTTCTATTCGTCGCTAAGTGCACTCGATGCACCCGGCCATTTGAAAGCAGAAAAATGTTTTCTCCAATGTTATGAAAGGAGTGCGGTTATATAGATATTTTGCAAAAAAAAGCTCTTTAGAATGGATGCTAAATGCGTATGTGGAACGAACCAAATAATCTCGGGATGAATCATCGACGCACGGTGCATGAACGTAGGAATGTCATCTTGTGATTTTTCATGGGTTCTGCCAAACGTATTTTTACACCCTGACATCACGACTTCTTCGTCTTTTTCTCTCGGGCGTTTCTTCGTCCGTCGCGCATTTGACTTCCTTTTTGATTCCTTAAGTTATATCATCGGATTACGTAAGACTAATTAAATGATGACACAGTAGCAAGTTCCTACGATTCTTTGTAACGCGTGTACAATAATGCCAGGTATATCATTTTTGCGTTATCAGTAAGGAGCGTGTAAGTTATCAATGTTTCTGCATGTGAAATAACGCAGGGATTCGAATGTTGGACAAAACCATAACATAAAGCCATAACTAAAACCAAATAACCTTGTACTTCATTTATATACGTATCAAAGCCTTTTTTTGATATCGGTATAAAACATCGTTTTACCAGAAATACAACCTGCCCTCCTCCCATTGATAATTCTCTATACGTAACATCAATCGATCCGTCATCGATTTTGAATCTTGGACCTTATCACCTTAGAATCGTGGACCTTAATCAAACTTAGCGTAACTCTCTTCCGCGAAGGAAATCACAGAAATTCGAAATAACCCACCATGAGAGTTTGCTTTGCGTCTATAAAAATCATATGTCACGTTTCACCAAGTTCGATTGCGTTACTCATTCGTACCTTCTACTCCAGTATCCTTGTAACATATTCATGCTGACGATAGACGGGTGACTATCTGATGCATCTTGCACTACATAAACCAATAAATTGCATCTTGAACGTAGCCTCGTAAAACACGACAACTATCTTATCCGATAAGACAGCTACCGTTCCTATCCCTCCATCGTCTCTGAAATATGCTGATTTGATTTACATCCGTCTATTACCCACGGGCCTACAGTGATTCACGATTCACGGTCAGGCGATCGTGATAAGTCATGACTGACCACAATATTGCCTCAATATGTATTTTCCGTGTTACTCGAAAAGAAGATCCGTTTTGTCTATGAAAAAAATAAGGATGACTGTCTCCCGTGGAGAACCTCGTGAGAGGGACAAACATGCCGGACCTGTTACAAAATCCTATCCTAACTATTCTTAACTCGGTATAGACAACCCTAGACGTAACACTCCACCCATTTCGAAACCAAAGCTGAAATTCTATATCCCACCGGCATCGCCAGCAGCACCATCGGCACGTTTGTTATTCTCTCTTTTGACGGTATGTACTCTCGTGGGGAAATTGGATGTGTTATCGGGGTGCAAGGATAGCGATTGAATGTACGGTTCGCAGTCGAATGTTTATCCGCGGGTATATAGTATCGCACACACCGTATGTAACTATGTAGTACCTAGGGGCGCTGGTCGAATCTCGGTAACGGCTAGAAACCCGAGCCACTCCAGTGTTGGATCCACTGTATACGCTCCTCGCGGCAGGTACGCGCCTCGGGGATTTACGAGAGGGTGCGCTAGGTAATGCATTCCCGTAACTTATATTTCCATGACACGAATTCCTTGCGTTCCAATCTCCTTTCCTTTACTCCTTTCTTGTCCTCCGTCATTTTTTTTTTCCCACTGTATCAACCGATCTTGCTTTTGCGATCGGTCAGCTACCACTGGGACAGCAGTGAACTCTACGACTCGTGATATCTCAGTGTACGGGAGTAATTTCATTTAAAGTGCTTTATTAGGCCGATGACGTTTATGCAGATACCGTTTAATTTATTAGAGAGAAGTTTCACGGGTGGATTAAACTTCATAAAGATTCTCGTACTTCGGTATATTCTCGAGGGTAGTTATAAAGCGTTTCACGATCCCGAGTCTATGGGAAGTTTCATGGCGAGGCAGCCTGGCAATTAAGGATTAATTAAACCGTGACCCGTGCGATATAGAGTGGGAAGAAATTGGACCCCGTACAGACAATTTCGAACGTTAGACTTTGTCCGGTTCGTGCCATTTTAGTTCCCTCGTATACCAGACCAGCTGCGACCTATTTAGCTACTTTCGTGAGATACACGTCGTTCCCAGTACCCTCGAATATTTTTTTTTTATTCGGTCTGAACGTCGTCGCCATATACGTTTACGAGCTTGAAGACCTACGAGAATCCCCCAAAAAATACATTGTCAGTGATACTACTGCCCAGGAGTAGTTTCAAAATACCCAAGAAGATATTCACGCGCCTATTCAATACTGTGCCTGATCCCCCCTTAATAATCGGGATAGTATACCACTTTTACGACCTTAATGTTACTTACCCTCGTAATTGTATTTTAGTTTAACACCTTCGTATCCTTTGTCTACCAGCAAGTGGAAAATAAGTATAAGCCTTTGCAAGGAGCTTTGTCGCTCTCTCTGTCTTTACTTTCATTGCCCTGCCTAGAGCTGTGATTACCGTCTTTACTGCCGCCTAACGTAAGCGTTAGTACCCATGTAAATTTTACGTAATAGGACCCGCACTTTGACTGTGATATATGACCGCTTACTGCACTGCTATTTGCTGCACTTTTCTAGGCGCGTGTCTTTAAGTGGAAGTCGCCCAACTTACCGAACGCGCGATAAATGAAAAAGGTTTGAGCGACGTCGAGAGTGTGCTGTAGTTCGCGTGAATACTCTATAAAATGTTTGAAAGGTTAAAAGCTTCGGTATAATGTCTTTAACCCTATGTCGCGTGACAGGCTCTTGTGTTCCAGAACGTTGCGATTAGGATAGTACAGCTTGTATAGGGTAATAAAAGGGGAATTTGAGGACCAATAAGAATGGATCGGAACCCTTCTGGTTACTACTTCAACCTCAACCTTACAGACTAAACTGTGTTATATTATTTGTACCTGTATATGGTGATGATAATAGCCCCCCCCCCCCCCCCCTCTACCGGTTTCGTTAATGCAGCCACGTTGTAAAAGCTCAGAAATGGGCGCGGCTGACTCAGGTGATATCGAGCTGGCTGATGCGAATACAGACGGGTATTACAGCTGTATAGTATATATGTACATATACGTATATAATGTGTCCTAAGTGGGTTGGATGTGATAGGATGCTAGACAGGGAGGAACATATGTACTGTGCTTATTATGTATCCATGTGTAAGCGCAGTGTATATGCAAGAAAGGTCTGCACGGTACCGTCACTTTGTTCCCAAAAGAATTCTCCTCCAAAGTGAAACCTTTACTCGTGCCCGTTGGCTCGTTTCTTATATACCCGGTGATATCACTAGAAATCTACTATATAGTTACCGAACGCCGTATATGATTTCCGTTCGGTTGCACCGTGTTCTGCACACCGTTGCATAAACGTCCGGGATAATATATACATCAATGTTGAACCTTCAAGACCCGCTCCGATGGTTTCGATACACTTGGATAATCAGATAATTTGTCTGAACGCCAAAAGATATTCTAAGGGTTTATTTGGATCCTTGGCGTCTTTTGGTACAATAACTTGAGGCCACGTTAGCAGATTTCACGAGAGGAATAGATTCCAATTTGAAGAAGGCGTTGGAAAGAGAAGGCGGGGGGGTCCTGTACCACAGTAAATTCCCCAGGAGTCTAGTGATTTTTCTTCCTTTTCGAGTAATCAGCTTTTTTATTGAGCTCATTCCTTCTTTGATTCCTCCGCAATTTGGTCCAGTTCTGTACGGACCTCTGTAATATTTCTCAGTAACACTACGTGGTCTGTACCTTCTACCTAGACACATCAACATCATCTTTGCTCGCTGACCCTAATTCAAAGTTGCCTTTGTGACGATTCCTTTCGGAAGCTTTGCAGGGCGGTCCGTTGTTTTTGTCACGAGTGGAGTGGATATCGATTTTGTTCTCTGAGGGCAGCCTGAGGCTGAGAATGCAGAGGAAAAGCAGTATACTTGGCTACTTGAGATGTGTGACGTCGACGCCCGACGTCGGGACGCCGCTTTGCCATTATGTGCCTCTAATGGCACGAATCAATCTCGATACTTATCAGTAGATCGAGTGCATAAAGTTAACCCTTGTTACGTGCAATCTCCCGTTTATAGGTAACGCGTTGCCTACCTATAGCTGGCGTACCTAGCCTTACCTGCCCTTTACCGATTACGTTTATCCTATAATGAAATTTCGACCAGTTGAAGGAATAATCCTGTTAGATGAAGTTTCGGGATATTGAAATTTCCATCAGGTCATTCCAGAAGCACTTGAAAGATCTCAATCCACAACCTCATCGTGACGTGAATATTTTTCGTCATCCGTCGCGAGGCTTTTCTGTCAATCGTACACTGGATACTTAATAATTTTCCTAATGAAAGTCTTCCTTTATCGTAGGCAGGTTACGTATGCATATCGAGTGTAAACTGCACGCGGTCTCTTTACCGGTACGAAAGGACAGCGAAGTACGTTCGGTTGAGTTCCCGTGTATATCGTGTCAGGGTAATACACGTATGTACAAAGTTATCTGACCCTCTCGCTATATTTAGTCTTTGCTAAAAGAGTGCAAGAAGGCTGCACGAGCCTTGAGGATGAGCTAGCAGGTTCCGCAGTATATTTTTCGTGTCTCACAGCAATTTCTGTTCCCTCGAGTGTCCTCGCTAATTGTTCCTAATTTACAGCTATTAATATACACCCACGCACAATTATTTCTACGGCCTCTATCCGAACGCATTCTATCTCGTGCCATTCGGTGGACGACAAATGACTTTTGGAACAATGCCTTCTAAATTTACATTTGCAACTACTTCGATCGATCCCTCGACCCTTGGGCGTTGCAGGGTTTTTGAACTTGCAGAATGCCGACAGCACACAGCAGGCAGGATATACGCTTCGGGAATTTAGTCCGATGCTCGGCTCGAATTAGTTTCCAAGTGACGACGGTGGTCGTAGCGCGCGAGGAAACTTGAAGATTCAAAAGAGAAGCCCACGGAAGTAGAACGCACCGAGCGACGTTTCGGACGAAGTAGGTGTACTTCGTATGCATGAATATGCATGTGCGTATCCTGGCAACCTGCAGCCAACAGCTTCGCCCAGCTAATTTGTGCTTGTTAGTCTCAGTCAGCTGTTGCTACGGATAAAATTGAACACCGCGAGATCCCTGGAATCCTTTACACTACTAAAAAAAAAAGAAGCAGAACGTACCTAGGTATACAAGTGCTTTAACAGTTGCCCCGAACTGTATATCAAACTCCGACCGCTTTGGTTTTACATGGCTTTCTTTTTATATATCCCGCCATTAGTAAACGTACTTGTGCTTCCTGATGCAGAAGTCCGTTAGAGTTTCCCATCGATCGCTCTTGGGAATGACTTCTTGTTGCTATCCAGCTCTTCAGTCGTGAGCATCGAAGCTGCTGAAGTTGCCGGACACGATCGTTACGGGCTCCCAGAAATATGTTCAGTCTCTTCGTACTAGTGAGAGAGTTGGTTCCTTTGGTAGATAAATTTGAGATATTGGGATACGATATCCATATGGGCCCATCGTCCCAGAGAAGATCGAATCCACCGATCCGAGTTTCTCGACCTGTCAGGTATCCCTCGAAGTCTAAAATCGTTAGGAGGTCGTCGAGCATATCGAATTTTAATCGATGATCTTCAGCGTCTGTGGCGGTCAAGGATGGCGAGGCGTTCACCTCGAGTAACCAAGGAGTCAAGGCTTCGTCAATGAGAATATCGTAACCGTAGAGCTCGAAGGAGTTTCTTCCTTGCATTATTACTGGTTGGACCGCATGCAGACTCCCCATGATGACACCTAAACGTAACACGAGAAGGTAAATGCTTGTACAGATTTCACCTTTTTTTTTTCAGTATACAAAACGCCTGTAACTTCATATTGCCAGATATACTAGTAAGCGCATGCGACCTCGGAGTTAAGATTCTTGTGCAATTCTCTAAAACGATTTGAACCCGTGAGGTTAATGGCACGTAAATCCCATCAGTTGTTGAACCAAAGGTTACGTGATCAGAATTTCATAGCACTGAATTAATGCCGATTGTCAGTCTCGTATCTCTGGCAAAGTATCCCAAGTCTGCAATCAGTGAACTCGGTACACGCCCATCTTGGTGAACGGGTCAGTATCGGTATAGCCATCCCACTACGATTTTCTACATTGTGTACTACCTCGTCAATGTTATACTGGGATTTTCGCGTATCGGAACTGGCAGAAAGTTCTTCGAGTTTCCGAGTGACTCTCTTTCCTCTCGATTGGCCAAACCCGAAAATCGTTGGAAAAACTTGTCAATCGAGTGAAAACTTATGGGCAACTAATTAGAAAGTAATTTCAGTCTCTACTTCGTGTTGAAGTAGACGGTGAATGCAAAATCATTACGGAGGCTTTTGGGGTCTCTCTTATATAACGATCCATTGTTACCAATATGACATCCAAAATTGGCTCGGCGCGTAATTTCATTTAACGTGGCACTTCGGGAACTTTGCCTATCCGTAACTGTTACACAGGCAAGAGAATACCAATCTGGCGACCAGGGCCATTTGTTAGCAATGCTTGTATTAGATTGGGTCGTTAGAATTTATGGATACACGCACAGGCACCCAGTTTCAGAAAGATAGTTTATATTACTCGAAATGGAGATGGTTTATTGCCAATCGATCCTCTTCAATCAGTCGAGCCCAAGGGGCAGTGGCAAATGATTTTTAAGCAATTTTCCGATTGAATGATACCAACCGGTGGGGCTAAAAGTTCAATCAGCTCCACCTTCCCTGCCCCACGCAGTGTTAACCGGGATAGATTGTTCATTAACGTTAAACCGGGAGTCTCTAGCCTAGCGATCTGTAGCGAGTGCGAGTCTTTGATATACCAGAAATGCGTTGTAGCAAAGTGTCAACCACAGGGACGCCGTGCCGTGCAGTCAAGTACTCTCTAATTTTCAGTAGACCCCATTTACAGCCATGTTTAACTTGCGCTCTTGTTGGACCCTCGTTATTGGGGCTGGATTCTATTTTCAGCTGAATAGCCATATTGGTGAGGTGCACCCTGGTGTCGTTGATTCTCTCGAGCGAAAACAATTCCCCGGATAAACGTGCAAAGCCTTCCCTCGCCAGCCATACTTTTAACGGTTGAAAGGACGTAACCAGCACGTAGATTCGTAGATCGAACTTCCGACCTGATACGAAAACAGAAAGAACGTTTTAATCTAACCTAACCTCCACCGCGCGACACTCGCGTATAGAAACGTCATATATCAGGTCAAGTCTCAACTACTTCTTAAAGAAACTTACCTGCCAACAGGTAAGGGTCGTCCACGTATTTCTGAACTACGAAAGTCTCGGCACTTCCGTCGCCGTCTACTTGTTGCGCAAACTCCTTGTTCCTCCAGTCGACGAGATCCTTAAGCTTCCGAAAGAGAAATATTCCACGTCCTTGAGACCTACCTGCAGGCTTCACGATCCACGTACCGCCGAGCTTGTGATACTCTTCGATGAACATGCGATACTCGCTCGGTAGCTCGAACGTAATTGGCATCGACTCGCAGAGCTTTGCCTCTTCCGTTTTACCCATTTTTAGTAGGAGCTTCCTGTAGCGCTTTAAATTACGACAGAGATAATTCTTCCTCGTGAGCTCATAGTGGTTACGGAAGTGTGGTATCTTCTGATATGGATGCAACTTGGTATCGAGCGCCTGGCGAACGTCACACGTTTCGCACCACCATAAGTGCCAGCTGGTATCACCCTCGGTCGTTACCTTTACATTTTACGATAAGGATCTGCGCGATAATAATTTCAATATTTTAACCTAGCACGTGTAGATTACCTGGAGCCATCCTCTCGCCAACATCGCCTTAACCTGCGTACCGGTGGAAAAGTCACATCGAAACTTCACCTTGCCGTTATCGTACTTGGAGCCATTACGTTTCCTTGATTTCATTGGCGAAGTAACGTTAGATTTTATCGGGGTACCAATTTCGCGTGGGCTTATCATTATTTCTCGTAATACAGAAACAATCTTATAAGACGTTTCTATTCTTTTGAAAGTATCGATGAGACTCCCAGACGTTTCTGCAGCTTGAAAATCTTCCGAAACAATCGAACCTCGTGTCTCTCGGATTGGATGCATTGTTCAATCTCCCAAGAGACTTTCGAGCACTAGATCCGTATTGTGGATGCACAAACTTTGCCTATTGCATTCTTGCCGACGGCTATGCTAATGTCAGTGTACACTCGAACCATTTTTTTTAGATGAGTACTGTGCTTTAAGTCGAGCTTCATACCCCCTCCCCCCATCCCGGGATGTGACAATGGCAGCGGTAGGCGCTTCAGGGATATCAGATATAAGGTGTACCTAACGGTAATGCATGTATAGGTCCGGATGTACGTTGCATGCATGATAGATTCAGCCATCAGGCTTACGCAGACGACGGGGCTCTATTGTGTCGAAGGTTTTCAGCTTGAAGGGCCGTTTGCCTGCCAACTTACACCTAGAGAAGTATCCTCCAGACCTCTTGTCGTCTGCGCCCTCAAGGCATCCATAAAAAGTTCTAGGGAAAAAAGTTACACGTCAAGAGACGTTTCCGAATTCCCTATGAATTTCAGGTGAAATATCTAAAGTCGATATGAGCGCAGTACGCGAAGATAGCAATAAGAGCTCCCCTCCACTCATATCTCAATTACACATTAACCGTGAGATCCCGTTGAGCTCAGCTGTTGGAATTAGAGTTATATCATATTCCTTTATGGGATTCAGTTCTTTACTATATACAGTCTGTATAGTATACAAGTAAATCCAATATCCGCTAACCTTTGGTTCGTTTGAAAAATTTTAGTTTCACGATTTGGTTACTATTGTGATACGCATTCTTATCCTACATTGAATTATTCATGGTACTTCACGAAAGACACTTTCCTGCCACATCAAAGCCAGCGCGCAAATTGAGTGATCTCGCGAATGAAGACGTCGCGTTTCCTTTGGACTTTCACGCTCCATTCGTTCTGTTTAGCGAGTGGATGAAAAGCAGGATGTGCTGTTAGCCAGTCATTCCTTGACATTACCTTTTACAAGTGATCTATCTGTAGTTTCTACCTGGTGATGTTCCTAGCGCATTCATCGCCATCCTCCTTGCTGCTAGAAATCATGGAAATCAAATCGGCAGGAATGTACATTTCTTTTACAGTGACTGGACTGTACCTGCTGCGCGCCAGGCGACAGTGACTTTGAAGTCTTGACAGGAGCAAGTGGTGGGCGATAATGCGATATAAATAGCTACTCTTTTCCACCCACGTGTCTTTGTCCCAAGCGTGACTATTAGCTTCGTTATGGGACTTTTGCTGGTGCTCGGTAGAAAATACGCGGGTTGCGTAGTGTAACGCGTGGTTGATAACTATATATATATATATACAATAAATACGCGCATGCATCATTCGCCGCGTGCATAAGACTTCTTTGCGTGACAGGAATGACATGTCATGCTTTTTGTCAATGGCGCTTACAAGTGGCGTGTCAGGCCTCTACGTGTCTCCCTTTTCCTTTTCTTTCAAGGCACGTGAACCCTGACTCGAAACTAATTTCGATGACTCACACGGCGCTCTAAACGACAGTAGCATTGTGTCGGAGCATGATACACTTAAGGTAGAATCCTAATTTTTTCACTAGCTTGAAAAAATAATGTACAAAGACAATGCAGCGTATATATTCATGAAATACATTTTGCAAATTCTCTGTAGCTCGTTTTCAATATGCACAAGCGAGCCTCTCCGGCGTTCATCATTATAGACATTTTTCTACCAATCGATCGATATGATCGATAGATCTCACTATGAACGGCGATTTTCATTATTTACTTTTTTTTCAGTAAGCCTAATGCTATTTTTACTTATACACGCAAGTACATACGTCCGACAATCTTCCTTTCTCATTCGTGCCCTGTATCCTTTAAGCACATTTCCATGGGAAACTACTTGCAGCTGCCTTGGATGTAACGTAATGTTCTGTTAACGTTGACTTTCTTTCGATCCCTTTTTTTGTAGTTTATTTTTGAGTCTGTAAATACTGTACACACGTACGCGGCTATATACTTGAGGCAGGATCGATTCGCTCGCCGACCGAAAATTCAAGGCAGGCTCTGGCAAGGCTGAAAACTATAAAATACACAGTGCCTACCCATTATGTCTTCGAGTGTACAAAGCTAAAGGAAGAAATGCGAAAAGCGTAATGAGTCTCTCGGTTTTTGTCGATGTGCATTGAGGCTGCAATTTCTACAGTTTCTCTTTCCACCTCATTCGACTTTCTCTTTTTGTTTCTGAGATACATCGGTAAGGTAAAACCTGGCGTTATGGAATTCTTAATATCTCAGCTGATCAACTGTTATCAAGCGTAGCAGCCTTATCAAGCCCGATTGTCAAAAGACACCGGTGGTGGCACTTGCTCCGGAATCGGTTAACGGTCGGAAGTAGGTAGTTAGTTCGTAACGCGTCGAGTTACGCAAAGAGTGCGGTGTCCAGTTACGTTATACGGCACGTCCTCATTTCACTCCTGTCCCATTATGTGCGTAGGGAGAGTCGCTCGAGAAGGTCCCGTTCTAGATAAGACCTTGAACCAGAGCAGTAATGGTGAACTCGTTACGTAGTGTGTGTATATAACAATGAAATCTTTACATTCCGAATGTACATTATAAAGTTATCTCAAATAAAGGAATCAATGAGCACCGATTCTCTGTTAATCAAGAAATTATGAAATTGATAATTTTAGAAGAAGATAAAAAAAATTACAGAAGAAGAAATAAAAAGAAACTGTTATTCGCAAATTTCCATGTTAAACCAGTCCCTGTTCCATCCTATCTGCATACCGACGACTGCTTACAAACGGGTTCCATTTTCTTTATCACTTCGCGTCCACTCAGCGAAAACGTCATTTCCGACGTGGGGAGGGGTTTGCATCGTATTGCTGTAGGAGCTACGTCACATGACCTCCGATTGATTTAATTAGCCGGTAATAATACAGATAGTCCGCACTCGTTTGCATCAAACTTATTACCGCACCGTTGCTGCTGTCCTGGGTCGTTCAATTGAAAGAACGCAACATGTAACAGTGCCGGCTGGTAAAGTTAGGATATCGTCCAGATTTAATTAAATTTAATCATAATATGAGAATTTAATAAGTACATTAGATTTTCATTTTCAATCATCGTCTATATCGTTACGTCACGTTTACGTCGTTCCGTTACATTTTTACCATGTAAACATCCGCTGCTTCTTAGTCCTGTTACGGTATCGCAGATGCAATAAGGAAAGTATCCTCAGTTACTGCACTTGGCTGCATCTAGCCTGGTACGAAAATATCTACGTTTAAATTGCTTCCACAAAGTCAATGTCGCTCGGGACGAAAATACTGCTGGTAACTGTCGCCAACTACGACCGACCCTCCTATGAATTTCGTGTTGGCCATCAGTCGTACTTTACTGATCTGACCGATACACACTTTACCATCCGGTTCAAAATTTTCGTGCAGATGACCCTTTTTACTAATTGCTCGGGCTGTTGTCCCCTGCGTGAATTGCTGACTTACTGTGGGGGTGAGAGTCTCGATGACGTAACGTACACCCCCCTTTATCAGGTAAATTCTGTAATCGTGTTCTACGGTTTTAGTTTTTATTATCACAGTGCGTCTTCCTATACTTAGAGTCTGGTGCAAGATTCTAGTCAATTTTTCTTCAAGAATACAAAGGATTCCATGCAAAATATATGTCTTGGTAGGGTCTGTACTGCCAATCACTGATAATCAGTTAATTTCCCTTTGGAGGTAATGATAAATTAGTAAAGAAGGAAAATTAAGTTTACTTGTCGAATCTACCCTTGCAAGCATTTACTGTTCTAGATCGTGGAGTAGATCATTGTTAGTATTCAGGCGCCATATGCATTTTCGCTTCAGGCGAGGGAAGGTGCTGTAACATAATGTTGCAGGACCTGCGTATTCGCCACCCATAATTTCCCACTGGGTGGTAGATCGATATAGTCCCGAGTAACGACGTATACAATAAAGGCTGCAGTGTTTGCAGTCAAGAGCTGTATGAAATGGGTTATAGAATTGAAGTAACTTGTTGGTTTAAATGTTTTTTAAACTGAAATTACAAATCAGCACCTAAAGAGGAACAGTAGAACGTAGATTTGTGAGCTTTCAATGTTTCCCATGAAACGTCCATGTCCTGTGATCTCCAATCAACGTGCGGCTTGGGCATCATGAGATTGCGCACCGCACGAGATATATTTTAAACTGGATATTACTCTTGGCTGTTGTGGCAGTTACAAATCTCCCTATTTACTCGAGGGGATGTATAAACTCTCTTGGTTTTGCCTGACCCCGTTTGACGAAATCCGTTACATCGATCCCCATTCTCAAAGAAGCCAGATTCAATAAGGGACACAGGTACCTTCCAATGCAATGGGTTCTGGACACTGGGGAAATGGCCGAACGTACATATTATAAATTTTAAAATTTCCAGGATCAATTTAATCATTTTGGGTTTTCCAGAAATAACCACACTATATGTCAAATATTCGTCTTGTGGGTAAACACATGGTGTATACCGTTTTTTTGCGAGTACACGCCTGAGAGAAGCAAGAATGGTTGTGCAAAAGCAGAATGTCTTTGACAATAATACTTTTACCTAGTACAACATATGTTGTATCAGAACGGTAAACGTTTGAAAAGAAATTTATAATTTTTGCTCCTTGCCCATGACGCATGTTAAATCTTATTTGCCAGTCGAGTGTGAAATTGTTTAGGCGTTGCCATCAGTGGCCAATTAAAAAATACATAAGCTCTGCATCTGGGGATCTTGTTTTGAAATTTACATATATTATATTTATATATGCAGATTAAAAACTTGAAATTAACTTTGTTGGAGTTAAATCAACTAGTTATCTTCTTTCTCTCTTACTCTCTGATATCTACATTCGCTCCAAGTACTTACGCATCTCAAGTACATTTGATTATCGGTCGACTTGTTATTGCGGATCTACTGGATCTCATCGAACTTCTTCTTTTCTTCTTTTGCAGGTCGAGGCCGGTGACGTTATACTCAGAGTGAATGAAGTCGACGTCAACCGATTTAGTACTAAAGAAGGTAATACTGATTCTATTGATTGAAATTACCCAGTTCTATCCCAGTTAGAATTTTTATATCGTAGGTCAAATTTAATTTATTTGCACATGCGCAGAGTAAACAGTTGTTATGTCATTGCCTATATTCGATTCTTATGATAATTTTAGTTTTTGTTTAACACACGAGAATTTTACTTGTGTTATTCACTGTGATGATTTATCTCTGAAATTATGTGAAATATTAACAAGAGTTCTGTGCTAATTTATCATACTTTGATATAATTGAATATTAACACCGAGGGTGGGAAGAAATGATTATTTCCAATATTCATCAATTCTTTCGTACTATCATGAATTACGCATTGTATTCCTTATCATATATATGAATTTCATTATCCCGTTTTATTTTTGATAAACCTGCGAGGTTTTCGGATGCTACTATCGACAAGGAGATGATATTTATATCTAGATTCGATTCCCAGCTTTATTGGTTGTTCCATATGAAGCATTGCTACCAGAAAAAGCTTTAGGCATACGTTTCAGCTGACACGTGTTGTATACCTATATATATGCACGTGACGATATGACGTTATTTATTTCGATCGCTGTGCACGTGATTGATATTTAAATTGATTAGGCATAGTAGATTACGTAAATTTTTAAGATTATCGAATACGTTTCTTCTATGACGAATAGCACAGCTCAAAGTGCATAGAGGAATGCATGACTTCTTATAGAGAAGCAAGATAAAAGGGGCTGCAATTCTGAGAACCTGGACTTACGTGTCTCTGATGCAGACTGACGTATCGAAATGACTGAAGTAAACGAAGCGAGTGAAGTTTGGGATCTTTTGTTATCTTTTATTATATTCTGTAGGACTACGGGGGTCGTGAAGACAATAGTAGAAAATTTGTTGCTGTACAAAAGTTTTGTTGGCTTAAGCGAGATCGAAATATTGACAGGTAAATAGATACATTCATTGGAGAAATGTGTACGGAGAGTTTGTGAGGCGAATCATCGCGATAGGAAAAATGATGAATTTCGGAAACTTTCTATGATTTGCGGAAATATTGTTATCTTATCTAACTTATCGTATTTTCGAATTGGTATCTTGTCTGATCTTCCACGAGGCGTATGACGTAACGGATGACGTACCTATGTCTAATTTGACAGAATGAGAGCGTCGCGTAAATGATCCTTAAATTTTGTCCTATTAACCTCATTATTTCGCCGTCAGTTGTCATTGTCAGCCGTCAATTTTGTAATTTGTCAACGTCGTTTAACTGAAAATTTGATTTCTCACAATTACATGTAAATTGACGTGCACCGTATTGATTTCACCGCATGCATAATGGCAATTGAAATCGAACTGGATGACACGACTGAACATAGAATATGTAAGAGTACATAATTAAACGTACTAATTATTAAATGACTATCAAATAATAGATGTTTTAGCACTTCAAAAAAGAGTTGACGTTTTCTTGAACAAAAAGCAGAGCAAGCAGCACTGTATAAATTTTATTGTAATTTATTTTATTTTTATTACACTAAGCACCTGTTTCCAAAAGAATCTCATGTGCACCGCAGGTAAACATATATAACAGGTAACATCGACACCGTGAGTCAGCTTACGTTGTGTAATAGCCGTTGATCACATTCCTTAAAGCCCAGGATGACACCAGTAGCGCTTATTCGAACATTTGGCAATATTCTAGAAATGCACGAAAAATAGCTAAAAAACTGTTTATCAATCACAAATAACGTAATCATTGCAATTTTAAATCTAGTCCAAGATCTCGACGTAAATTCGAAACTTTGATAAATAAAAATTCATGCTAATCTGGTTTTCACAATTTTATACCATTTGGATAAATTCTACAGCGTAACTGTATCTCTGACTCAAAACCTATGGAACACACGAAGGAACCTTCCGTAACCTAGCACAACGTGCCACTCGTTAACTTTACTTTCCTTCCACATATGTAGCAAAGGCATGCTGTATATATGCTTATGGGCCCGTCCCACGTAACTCCCATTCTAACAAACCTACCCACTCGAGGCTGACTCGCTTCTCCCACAAATGCATCTCTCTGTTTCTGTTTCAGTACTAAAATGTCTCCGGCTCTCGTCAGATCCAGTTACCCTAAAGCTACGAAGGGGTAAGTAAGTCCGAGGCCTCTCATCGCTGATACTGACGAGTCTGACCTCGCGCTTTTAATATTATTCAGTTAACGTTCCATTCAGTGAAGGTCGTGTGATTTGGAATTGATTAAAGGCCAGTGCATATACATCGATGGGACCTTTTTGGAAAGATTCTCACGTGGGGTGTGTCTCCTTGGGTTATGCCGACGATTCGTTCAGAACTGAGTATCGTTTACTCTGTTTCCCTTTTTCTAGCATTAAGGAAGCCTCGGTTAATCCTTTAGATTTTGCGAAAATATATATTACAATTTGACATTTCCTCGAGGGTCACTTACGTCTTTTATGAATGAATATTGTGTAACGGATTCTTGGTGTACATACGTGCTGGCGTGGGTTATAGACACGTTGCTTTAGCGAGTTCGATAATCGGATAGAATTCTTAGTGTACTATCTAATGTATCTTCGATTATCAATTTCACGATATCACCTACAAGCATATATCAATCTGTTTCGAGATCTACAACCAGTTATCGGTTTCTTCGGTGAATGACTTGCGAGTTATTTCGTAAATTCCTAATTCAATTATATTTGAATTCGCGATTTTATCGCTCGTGCCTAAAACCAGTATATTTCTGGGAACCGTTATCAATTTCGAGTGTCGCGAATATCAACGGACATCCGGACCGAATGACAGTTCATAATTCTGTAGAGTATCGTTGAATTGTCTTCTAACCACACAAATGATAACGTGCGACTGATGTTACTTTTTATTTTATTATTTATTCAGCTGTTATTAATTCTCTGCCAGTTAACAAATTACAGACGCTCGAAGCACGGATTCACCAAATAATCCATACGTTGAACCAGAGATACAGTGTTATACTAATGAGCCGAGTAACTCGTGCAGAAAATTCGCCAATTAGTAATTGATTTATTTATTTAATGGAAAATTGCTTATTTCCGGACATTAGAGGGTGCTGATATTTTTCTCAATAATAACTCGCGCAAACGCTTGTATAGTCTATGTTAAAGCAGTGCAAATCACGTGGCAGTGCTAATAATCTGACAGGTCATCTCCACGTGGTCTTTAGTTTTTATTTTGCATTAAATTACTTTGAGCATCTGATAACGCATATGAACGAATACCTCTTACGCGATTATAGAAACGTTACGATACTGATAGTAATGTCGACGATGCGTTCTCGCGGATGACTTCACGGAGATGAGTCCTCTATTGTCTGATGTCATTGTTGCACGTGTATCGACGTATCAGTGAATGGCTCTGTTGGACGGCGATCCGTCACGAATTCGAAAACAAATGAGTAATCGGCTATTGGATTAAGCGTATTTTGCCTCTGAAGCTCGGTGCGAAGTAACGGATGAAATAGTGGCTGAAATTGGCAGCTTGGATCAGTATGCGATTTTCATTAGAATAGGTAGATTTGGAACGTGAGGTAAATTAGTCTGTAACGCATATCTATAGAAATTATGATATTACGTGTTTGCCTTGGGCCAAAATTTTCTTTACGGGAGGACACGCTAAGAGAGGATCTTTTTTGATCAGTTTGGGAAAACAAGTACTCTGTGGCCCTCAAAACGTTCCGTTTTCTTTGGCATCGCACGTTTAGTGCAGCTTTGAAGTCACCACGTGCTGGTAATAAATTCGAACGTCCCAGAATAAACGTGTCACTTCTGTACCAGTTTTAATCAAACTTTCCCTCCACCTTCGAAGTACTGTTCCTGCTCGAATGAGTTCCACTTTGAAAGTTAATGATGTTGGAAAAGCTTGCCGCCGTAGTAATTATTTTCGATAAATATATAAAACTTGAAGTAAACTCTCAATACTCCCCTGTCAGGATATATATAGAGGCTGAAGTATATAACAACTTTGTTGTTTCACACGTACACGCGTACCGATAGTAATTCTCTTTGGCTGAGGTTAGGAATTTTGGGAAACTTGGAGTCCTTTTAAGCGACAGTACTTTCCTTTGACAGATCCCGCCATAAAAGCCCGAGTTAGGCGGTTCCTTTCACCTGGTCAGGAGAGCGAGGATCCGAAGGCTCCGAATGCCTCCCGGGTCACCTCGGAGGGCAATCCTAGGGAGAGATCATCTGGAAGTTGCGAGGAAAAGGAAAAGAGGAAATCCGCATCGCCTGATTTAGCAGTTGGATCACCCCAGGGTCCTACGGGAGCCTCGCAGTATGCGACCAGAAGTAACGGTTCATACAGCGATGCTTCCGGTTCCTCCGAACTCGAAGCTCTACTTCCGCAAGCTGACAGCTTCAAAGAGGAAGAGCGCGCACAGTGGGAACCCCTTTCCGGTGACAAGTTTAGCCGGCAGAAAAATACTCCCAGGTAGGATAGTCGAACGATGGCAGAAGGCAGGGTAGCTTTCGGAAGCTAATAGAAAATGGCATGCACTGGGAACTCAGAGAGGATACATGAATGATATAATTTTAGGTTCGAAGCTTACATGATGACCGGCGATCTTATGCTGAACCTATCGCGAACGCAGCAGAGCACCGGTCTCCTCCCGAAGTATCAGAAAAAGGTGGACTCGTTGAGGTACAACAATCACCATATACACCATCACCATAATCACCACAATCACCACCATCATAACTCGGTACCCACAAGTCCTAACGAAATGCTGGGTCACCGAATGTACAAGGGGACTGGCTCCAACTCGGCCAGTACCTCGCCCGTTGGGATTAGCAAGCGCGAAAGCACCCAAGGCTCCTCTGGGGATACGAAATCTAATGCTAATTTCGGCTACTCGAGTGGTTTCGTGCGAACGTCTCGGTCGGAGGACCATTTGCAATTCCAAAAGGACCCCTCGATGAGTGCGGTGGACATAGATATCGATGACGACGTCACGTCCAGCCTAAACACGTTATTGGACACACGACCCGACAGTGGCCAAGGGGTGTCGAGCGAACGAATAGTTTGGACGTACAATGCGCCCGTCAGCTCGCCATCTGCGTCAGAGCGAACCTCTTGCTGTCAAAATGGCAGTTCCTCCCAATCCTCTAGTAGTTCCTCGACCGAGGGAACGAGTCCACAACGATCCCTATCCCCAGCCTCCCCGACCTCGGTTTCTTCTTCCGTGATGTCCTCCAATTCTGGCTCCCGCAGGTTCCCTCTGCCGGTCGCGACGGGCGCACCGCTAGGTCCTTCGGGAGATGGATCCTCAACAGCTGGCTTCCACCCTACCAACGGAGACCTCAGCCAATCGGAGGCCATCAGCAACATGTCCAGTCCTGATTACAACGATGAAGAGACCATGGATATACTTAGTGCCCGTGACATTATGATGGTTAGTGATCCCAGTGACAGTGACTCCACAATATTAGCAAGTGAACCGCCTCAAAGGAGACTGAAAAACTCTGGCTATGGGGCCAGCCAAGACAGTAGTGAGCATAGAATAGTGATTCAAGTTAAGGGTCCTGACAAGGATACTACTACGAGAAACACAACCAGTCCCAGGCAACCACGGCGGCGGGGGAATGCTGGTACAACCGAACTCCTTCCGCCGCCACAAACTACACAACGTTCTGCGTCTAATATGAATTCAGGCAACGTTACGCCTGAATTTGTTGGTTATCAGGTATTTATGTACTTAAATACAAGATTCACCTTTTGCATTCATTTACTTGATTCTACATCTTTCTCTTTTAATATCTATTTTTCATTAATATAAGAGTTTCCTCTTTCGCTCAGGAGTTAAAGGAAAGCGAGGACGAAAGAGAGATTCCAAACATGGGTGCCTGCGACGATCAAAAGCCAAGTGGTACCTCGCCACCCCAATCTGCTGACGAAGAAAGTGATATCGAGAGTCTGCACAGCTTCCATTATAGTCCGAAAGCCGTGGACCTGCCCTCGGCAGTTCGCCTAGCCAAAAGGCTATACTCTCTCGATGGTTTCAAGAAATCCGATGTCTCCCGTCATCTTAGTAAAAAGTATGTGCCAATCGCATTGGCAGTTTAACGGTACTTTTGAATAAATGTCTGATGAGGAATATTAATTTCAGCAACGACTTCAGTAGAGCCGTAGCCGAAGAATACCTGAGGTATTTCAACTTCGAACGGGACACGCTGGACGTAGCCCTCAGAAAGTTCCTTGCTCAGTTCTCATTGACTGGGGAAACCCAAGAAAGAGAGCGAGTTCTTGTACATTTCTCCAAGAGATATCTCGACTGTAACCCCGGCACCTTTAATTCTCAAGGTATACAAATTGTGTCTTATAGTTAGTACGTAATAACATTTCATATTGACGATAATTTTTAACTCTTTCGTTACAGATGCTGTTCATACCTTAACATGTGCTATAATGCTGCTCAATACCGATCTTCATGGTCAGAATATCGGTAGGAAAATGTCGTGTTCGGAATTTATAGAGAATCTGTCAGAGCTCAATGATGGGGACAACTTTCCCAGAGAGGTGCTCAAACAGCTTTATAATGCTATCAAGTCATTCCCTCTGGAATGGGCACTGTAAGTAAAATATATGAAGTATCCTTTGGATAAACTTCACAGCAAAAATAATAAAATATGTGTATCGTAACGCACAGGGATGATGAAGGTGATGAAACAGCATCTCAGGTGATGCAGCAAGGTGACGGTCCAGCGTTGTCAGGCACTGGGAATCCATTTTTAGATGTGCCAAACGTTACCGGTGCTACGGAATTCAAGAAGGGATATGTAATGCGCAAATGCTGTTACGATGCAAATGGAAAGAAAAGTACAGTCTCCTTTAAATATATCGATATCCTCTTTGTAGAAATCACGCGAGATCGTCATTCTAAGTGTCTCATAAATATATTTTAGCGCCTTTTGGAAAACGAGGTTGGAAGATGTATTATTGTACGTTGAGAGAACTTGTTTTATACTTGCACAAAGACGAACATGGCTTTCGTAGTGACAGTTTGCACAATGCCATACGCATCCATCATGCACTGGCAACCAAAGCGGCCGACTATACAAAGAAACAACACGTCTTCAGATTACAGACTGCCGATCAAGCCGAGTATCTTTTCCAAACAAGGTAACTGACCTCTTCGAGACTCTTTTATAATCACATTATATACGTACTGTACGTATATATAAACACGCTTACACCGCAGGAATTAAGCACATTCCATAATTAAATTTCATTCTCTTGAAATACACGTACGTAGACATACACGATTACGCACATGCATATGTAAGGTATCTATGCGAATAATATTATTCATTCGTTTATTCGAAATAGTATAATGGTACCTATTAGCATTCTAATAACATTTTCGTTTCAGCGATTCGAAAGAGCTGCAATCCTGGATCGATACCATCAATTTTGTATGCGCGAGTTTCTCGTGTCAGCCCCTCGCTGGTGCGGTTGGATCTCAACGAAAATTTCAACGGCCTCTGCTTCCATGTAGCCACACTAAGTTGCCTCCTGTAAGTTTTACGTCGAAGAATTTTCAGAAGCAAATTTACTGACACGGAACCGACTGTTCCCTTGAATTCTTTCTTTTTTTTTTAACATCCTCATCTTTCACCCGCCTGTGCACTTATTCCCGAATAAAATAAGAAACGACGGAAGGCATCGATTGATTGCCAAATAAATCGTCAATTAATTGACTTTGTTCCTTCGTTAATCCTCTTACACAGAGGGAGCAGTTACGGGACCACGAAGAGAGGGTCAATAGGCTGGAAGCAGAACTGGACGAGCACAGGCGACATCCGCCGGAAAGAGGCGCGAAAGCTCTGACTGTTCAGAATTATAAGGAAAAAGACGCCTACTTACACTATGAGGTACCGCAGCTTTATCTTCCTTTCAAAAGTGACCATCGGTCTCCATTATTTGGATACAAGATCCTTCTATCTGGTTTAATAAATACTTATTGACACTTGTTGTACAACTCGTTCTGTATGATTGTTCACAGTTAAAGAGATACAAGACCTACGCCTACTTACTGCGTTCGAGATTAGCCTTCACCGAGGTCGAGCCTTCCTTGGTAGAGAGCAGTATCGGAGAGGTGGATGAAGGAGGTGGTGCTTTGCTGAATCCGGAGGTGGCTCTGGTGCCACCACCGGTTCCTGATCGTCCAGCCACAAATAGGTACAGTTACAGGGCTGCCATTTACAACCGTAATCTTCTGAACGGTCAGGATTATGGTGGAGACATTGGTTGACGCGTGATGGGTGTCTTTTCAGCATGTGTGGTCTAGTCTGACCTGCATACGTAGGCGGGAAGCATCAGCTGACATTTGGAGGAAAAATGACCAAAAAAAAAGTATAAAATAAATAAATTAAATCGATACAACGTAGCTGCTGCTAGATGCTTCGTCATATTGCCTTGCAGCATTCGTTCCATCTTCCCTTGATTATAATAACAGTTATCGTCATGGGATATATGGATTTTTATTTACGGTGCACGGCACATTTCGGTCCTAGTTGGATCCGAATCGTGATAATGCATTTATTTATTTTTATTTGACATCGTTCGAGGTCGTCATGACGATAAACCTTTATCTATGGTCAATCCAAAAATGTAAAAGAAAAAAGCGGCTGTTGCATCCGCCTGCATATTCAGACTCCTATTCCATCATGGCCGTAATTAACTGGTGGTTGGTGGATCAGGGCTCAGAGCTAATACAATATAGTATTGTACATTATTTAATACTAATACTTAATAGTTTAACGAAGTGTTGAGATTTAGCAAGGCTCGATCAGGCTCGTGCCTTGGGAAAAAGATAAGAACAGTTGAGTATAAATACAAATTAATGGTACAGTGTCAAAGGTCTATCGTCGTATAATTCTATGAATTTCAATGGTTATATGCATGTTACGTAGTAAGCAAATAACAGTAACAGTGGTCCAATTGTGTGAGATGGCGCCTAGGGAAAATGCAATATTGCCGGCTGCATGTTCGCTGGGCGTAACGTCGAGGTGTGTTGATAAAAAATAATTGTGACGTGAATTATTGAACGAAGGCTTTATCGTTGAGAATGTATGAGGCAGCTAGATGAATTATTGTGAATGTCCAATGAAAAATAAAGCAATATCATTTGTATTGTACAGTTTTGATTAAGTACAATGGTGCAGTGATCTCTACAATTAACAGACTTTGTATGTTTAATGAGATCTAACTAGTGGCGTATGGGATGAATGTGATATTTATTTCATCGTCATTATTTTTTTTAATACTGAGCAACAAATTGGAAGCAAATTGACCACTGTTACGTTATCGTTGCTATATCAGATCATCTAAATTCAAACTCGATGTGAGAATATTATTCAATATGCGAATCGATGATAGCCTTCGTACCATTTACTTGTCTTCGGCTTACGACTCATGCTTTTTGCGTTCTTAATTAACATTCTTTTTTTTTCGTCATCTTCTTGTTAACGTGACTATCATAACATACATGCTTTACCACTGATCTTTTGAAATTATATTACGGGGTTTTCATTAGGTTCGTTTGCCGTGAGTTTGAGCGTGAATCTATGTTTCTCAATTAAGACGAATACAGTTGTTGTTTATTAGGTGTTTAAGTATGAATTCCATTACGCGTAAGAGCTCTGTTGTCGAGAGTCAAATATATATAATTTTTTTATTTTGTTAATTTGAACGTCATACTGTAACAGATTTCCTTGCTCACGTCGTTATACGCGGATATATAGAACTTGCCGTAATACGAATGTATGAATTTTTGAAAAAAAAAAAAAAAATGGTGCGTGTCAACTAAGATCATTCGAGAATCAAGTGCTTCTTGGATGAATTCGTCTTAAGTTGATAATTATATTGTTTCAGAGGTGTTAACGATTCTTGGAATCAACAAGAGATATAAAGTACGTTACTTTCCATATATAACTGCTCTTCTTCTGTATCAGGGTATCAGTGAATAGGGATTGATTGACGGATTGTGATATATAAATGCGATCCAATACCTGAAAGTAGGAAAGATGCATAATCGTTTAAGCTGCGAAGAAGGTTTGTTGGGCGAGGGAAAGAAAAAAAGAATTTTTTAATCGAATGGCAGAAAAGAGGCCTGGATATATTTTCTGTTATTTTTCGTTGCCATTTCGATGTTTTTCAATAGTTAGAAATTGCGCGAAGATGCGAATATTGAAATGAAATTCGAAACGATTCGAAATGTGTTATACGAGTAAAGACTGGACAGGCAACAAATTTCTGTTGATAAATGAATCCAACGTGAAATAGGCCAGCGCGTACACGAGGGAGCTATTTTTCTAGCGACATGTTGGTTGAGTCGTTTCTAAAGCGAATTTTGACGAGTGCGGTATAACTATTTATGGTTTTTTTCTATTGGAATATTTTCATTGCCTACATTTATCATGATCAAAAATTTAATTCAACATGGGGTGTTAAATATAGTTTTAAGACTCAGTATAGCTGTAGGAAGGGGAAGGGGGGTGCATTCTCAGAAAAAAATTTACAAAGTACCCTGTATTTCTGCCTAGAAATTAGTCCTCAAAAATTCGAGGAATGTATGTTGACTATGAGAGAGTTAATGATAAATTATTAAAGAATAAAGTTTAAAGCGAAATTTGGGTAGTTAGCATTTTATAATCATTGTTTAACTTTGTTGCAGTATTACGTACATGTAGAACGTTAGAGGTTTACAGATAAAGAAAAAGAAGAAATCATTGTCTCCTTTGTAAGCAGATTCACGTAGGTCTAATATGTACGTATGTTCACAAGTAGAGTGTCCAAGTGATGTGATCCAATATTTAAGATACTTGACAGTCTTCAAACTTCTAAGGAATTGAATCCTAGTTCATCGATCATGATTCCGAGTCACAAAATACCTGATTATATTTATAAGACATCCTACGCAAGCGAATAATGATTTTCACGAAATTACTGCTTTACGTATCCGAAATCGAGATTCTCTCTATGTAAGATTGAGTTGCCAGTTTCAATACGTATATTTAAACGGATGTATGAATAACTTAACTTATTGCCGGCATCTAAATTTGCATAAGATGACTTGTAAATGATGATGGTTTAAAAGAAAATAACGAAAGTGTCATCGATCACATAACAAGGACATCCTACTTTCAATAGCATAACGATCCCTTTTCAAGTTCATAATTAATAATGAGCGAATATTCGAATTTTTTTTCTGTGAGGACGAATAGAAAAAAAAATCAAAAGTATAAAGATCTTATGCTTCTTTTTTAATAGTTGTATCGGTTACATATTAGGCATTCAGTTAACTTTCTGTATTATGAATTGAAGGCTGTTTTATTTTTTTGTAGAACCATGAATATTGCTTTTATTTTTTCTGTATACGCCTTATCGATGGACTAGTCCTAAATAGTGTGTCAAACATAATTCCTGTAAATCTACCACTATCCTGTTTTTATAAATATATTAACTTATTTCTTTAACCTATTTACCTTATTCATATTGTAGCTAGGGTTCTCAAACTTAACCCACCACCCCCAAAATCCATCCCTTCGAATCTCCTATTTATTACTCTCTTTGTACACACTCGAAAGGAATTAAATTATTATGGTCTAAACATAGTGTATAGCGAGATCCTTTGTATATAAAACTGTAATATATGTGGATAATATAACAATTATTATACAAATCGTATGAAGCTAATGGCAATAAAAATAAACAGTCTCCAAAAGGAATCTAGCTCGAAAGTTTTTACATACATGTAAACCCGCAATTTCAGAGATACATTGTTCTTTAGTGGCTACCAAGAAAAAAAAAGCTGTAACGAATGAAAGTATTTTGCGGTAAAGTTGCATGTAATTAGATTTAACTATTAACAAATTTATCACGTAGTAGCATGTGCATGGTATCAGAATGATAACAGCAGGACTGTTGCTATACGAGTCTTATACATGATCAGTAGTAAAATTATGATAAATTTATAATACATTTATATAACTCTTTACGTAATGAGCAATTAATCGAATCAAGACTGCACTATGCACCTGGATTCATAAACACGTTCTCAGTATATTCAATCTCACTTTTATCTTGTATTCACTGATATATGATTATGGAAGAAGAGTATTTTTGAATATAAACAAAGAAAAACCCTGACAAGTTCCAAAGACTTGTTATAGGCATTGGGAAGTATAGATTGATCGCAAATGAAAACGTATCGCACGACTTAAGAATAAATAAAAGTACCGTCAACAGTATGTGGATTTCTCGCATGAGTTTATATGGCACGTTACAATGTACATAGAGCACGAATAAAATATACTTGAAAATTTCACATCGACAAGGGAGTATATACACAGGTTTGCATATATGCCTATTATGTAAGACTATTAATAATTAGTCATGAAAAATGTCATATCAAATTTTGCGTACGTTATATAAACTCATACGATATGTCGAATTGGGGCAGTATGCAACGTACAGCATATAGCATGTGATACCGAAGGGAAAGACTGTAATATTTATATGCGTGACGGATTGCGCAAGACACTGCTTGTTTACGTAGTCGAGTAATAGAAAATATTAATCTGTTGCATGCGACAGGGATGACGTGGCAACGACCTGAATGGGACTTCCAGGAGCTGTTCACCTTACGACACAACATATATGGATTTCAACTTTACTTGTGCATTACAGCAGCCATACATTACATAAGAATACTTGTCGATTTGTCCTTTTACCTGTATAGGACAAAAATATAAGAAATACAATTGTAATTGATGGAATTTAGTAAAAAAAAAAAAAAAAGAGGAAATATTATATAGGTTGTTACAGTCCTCTTTCAGGATCTATGCGTAATAGCAAAAACGTGTCACGGTGATTATTGTCTGATCATTATTGTAAAGGATTAAAGGAGGTTAAGGAGGTTGAATATTATGAAAAATATCCAACTGCAGTAGGTTAGAAAGGATTCCGTACTTACGATACACGTTATAGAAAAATTGAATATAGTAATTGTAACGGCTGAGAAGGTAGTCCCGAGGCACTTCAATCAGATTGACAAAGGCGTGATGATTTCGCTCGTGTAATAGCATGAAAACGATTGTTTATAATAATAACGCGTCTATGTAAGAATTATTAGAAGAAAATACGAAGTAATAAGAGTTCGTCTCGTTCGTTACGAGCGGAACGACTTTCGTTCTCCAAAGAGTAATTTAACGTTCGTTATCGCCATGCCTGCTGTGTTGCGTATTAAATACAATTAATCGGGTTATTAAAAATTCTATTCTATGCGAATATTGTTGTAGGAGGACTCCTACAAATAGGTAGTTAGTATTATACATCACGATGGAACAGTTTTGTGTGGAGTCCGTTTTCCTAATACACGAAGAGTACAATTACGGTACACCCCGTTGGCGTACTTATGTAAATGTATATTTAAGATTACTAATTACACTTTGCCTCTGTACAAAAATTATCCGCCACTTAGATCTTTCTAATCCGTATATAATGTATAAATGCCAAAGAATTGCATTTAAATACGTGTATTTACATCGATCCCTGTTTTTTCTTCTTTTTTTTTCTATTCTCTTTATTTTTCATACTTCACATTTAAGTTTAAACGATCCTAGCTCCCGATGGACTGGTGACTTTGTTAAATGGATCTAGCAGTCGTTTGTAATGTTTACATGACTTTTTGTATGCGTTTAAGCTACGAATACTTTTATACTCGTTATCACTGGTATAGCACTGACGTAGATACCCTTCTTTTATATTTCAATTTGATTCAAGTGTAATTCTACGTAACTCATTTAAGTATCTTGTTTCGCAATTTCATTACACTCGACGTACACAGCTTCACGAGCCTACGAAGATTATTCATTCTCTCTTTTTTTTTTGACAATGTGAAGTAATCGAGTTTAGGAGGGAAAATAATAGCTTTTGAATATAGGAACTATGTATACTACCTACTATACCATACACATCTTTTTGTAAATATGAATTTATATTTAATGAAATAAAACATGAATCGTATTTGTTTGTTATTTTTCTATTCGCTGAAATTCGTTATCTTTGATAATCATTCCCAGGTACATGAAGAGGAAAAAGTTTGGATTAAGAATTGTACTTACCTGAAGAAATTGCTGCTTAATTTTAATATATCATTCTTGCACAAGTAATAAATGCCGAAGGAATTTTTTTTGTTTCTTTCTCACCAGGAAACAAATATTGAAAATTTCCAAAGTGATTTCATTTGGTAAATTAGAACACGTTTTAATTGCATTTTGTTAATTACAATAAACCGAAAATTCCAAAAATGCCACTTTCAATTTCTTATTAGATCTGGCTTTTCTCTTTACGTCGTAATTCCTAAAACTAAGCGACTAAATGGTCCGTGTAATTGCGTCGTTCTTCTCGCAAATCATAAACATCTTTAATAATACGTCTAAATAAAATTTACAAGTCCCTCGTTGATCAGAGACATACGTGTGAGCATGATCTGAGGTGCATTTTTTTTAATACGCAAAACACATGAATCACATACAGCACAATATGTGAAAATACTATTCGCTATGTGCGTAAAATTGTAGCTATATCTTTCTTAATGGGCTCGTCTGGAAATGTACGTCCACTTTATTCGTGGTATCTAGATTGTTTACGTTAGTTTTGTTTCATATCTACATTTCTACACCCGCTCACTAACTTATAATTATGATTAACACGTACATAGCGAATAGTAAACAGTGTGTTATCAGCTATCGTATCGTAACGTATCGTACGTCTACAGTATAAAACAAAAATATATATATACGAACAATACAGAAGACCGGTATCGAAATTTCACTTTGACACGTTACTCGCATAACACTTTGCATTAATTACATTCGATTTTATATAAACCAGTGAAATTACAGTACGAATCTTATGTATTCGCGTTCTTACTGAGAGGAATCGATTTCCTCCATTTCTTTGTATATGTTACAAAAAAGAGACAAAAAAAATGTTGACATTCAATATCTCACTGATATTGAATGCAGAACTGTCGTTGCACACTTAAAATTGACGGAATTAATTCTCAGATTCTGAAGCCTGAAAAGAAACAAATGTTTACAATGTTACGTCATTGTTAATTTTTTAACTCTGGACACTTATCAGCAGTGACAGTTTTAGGTTACGGGAAGAGCAGCTTCTCAAAGAAGAATATGATCCGAGTGTGACGTATAAGTAAAGCATTATAACTTCACCAGTCATAATTATTGGCAGAGAGAAACTCCTGCGAATTTCATTTTTCATTGGCTGTAAATCCAATTGATTACGTTTGAACGAAAAAGATAAAAGAAAAAAAAAAGAAGAATAAAATAAGGAAAAGAGAAAAAATTACGAAGAAGGACCAAAAAGAGAAGTGACCATACGAAAAGAAGGCAACGAATGCCAATTGAGAGAAGATTTTTTTTTAATAATGTGTAAAATGATTATTATTGATTTGCTTTTTCTTTTACAGTAAGTAATTTCTCGGCGTTCCTATGCCTAAAAGTATCACTGATTATGTAGCAGTAAAAAAGTCACCACTTACACTGGGATCACAGTCTGCACAGTGCCAAGAGTACCCTCTTCTTTTTGGGGACTTCTTAACAGGAGGATCCAAACAGGTAAAATGGTAACATTTCTTACATTCGTCGCACCTGGAAACAAATCAAGTTTACAGTTGTATAATAGAAAACATTAATTTCTGAAAATATTATTGGTTCGTCGAAATGCAATGGCATTCTCTAAACTGTAAGAGGTTAAAATTTAATTGATACTGACCTAACTAGATTTTGAATAGTTCCAGGAGTATCGCAAACGTTGCATTGTGTGAGAAGTTCAGTTTCCTTGCCCTTCTTTCCATTGCCCGAAGATAACCTAGGGTTAGTACTACTGCTAGGAATAGCTGGCGCACTTGGAGCAGGTGGAGGAAGCAGAGGTGGCGGAAGCTTTGGTGTAGGTGGTGGTGGAGAAATTTCAGTACTGGTACTTGTAGCCACAAACATTTGAGGACTTGATTCTGATGCCATTTCCCCTTCCGGTCGAGGAATTGGTTTAATCTTTAATAAAAGAAAAACATTACTTATTTGAACGCGAATGACAACTTGACAGATTAACGTTCAGTGAACGCACCTTTATCGTTATTCTTCTATGAATTTCTGGTTGGCCTTGAGTTTCTGGATTTTCTACATCGAAACTCTTTCTCTTATGTTTTCGTTTTCTCTGTTTCACACCAGTAATAGGATCCGGTGTATATCTTTTATGTTTTTCCCTGTTAAATAATTATTATTGAATTAATTACGATCGTTATGTATTGCCCCATATAAATAAGGGATTTGATGATCCTCATTATCACGCGAGTAAAATGTGATCGAAAATCGCAAATAACAGAACTGTAATAAATATTTTTTCTTAAATCGGAGTTGAGGACATATTCTGCAAGGTTAATAGTCGTTTCCATTCCACTTTCGCAATTATTGATCTAAAACCGAAGGAAGCATCCGAATTGCCAATTTCCGTGACATTAAAATATTTGTACAATGTCGGGACGGATTACTCTTTCAGTTTTAGAATAACTATTGCAAAAGTGGTGTAAATGATTGTTACCCTCTTACAATTTGCACTTCGCCCGAGCCTCCTTAATACTAAAAATATTATTGGATGCACGTACCTTCGTCGTTTCTTACCACTTCTCTGTGGAATGGATTCGGTACCATCAGCCGAAGCTACCATATACTGAGGTGAACCTTCTCTGGGTGTTATAGGTATATTGTTCATACACAGTTCACTCACCACAGGTTCATCCAACTGCATTGGTTCAGGTTCTGGTGGTTGCGGACCCATAGGTTTAATAGTTAACTATAATCACGTATAAAAAGTCAATTATGAATGTACAATTCTAAGTAACAAACTTAAACACTGTATATCAATATTACCTTCGGCGTGGTAGGAGTATCGGGAACAGTTACGTTAATTATACTACCAGTACTGATAGATGAATTCTTTGAAGTGGTAGGTGTGGTAGGTGTTGTAGGAATTTGGACTTCTTGTGGTGGCGTTGGTGTTAAATTAGTTTCATCCTTACAGTGCCTCAATTTGCGTGGCGCTGACGTATCTACATGTTCTACTTCCGAACCGGATGATTCCTTATCGCATTCCGAACATTGCCTAAATTAATGTAATGATAATGATTTTAGTCGTGACCTTAGAGAAATATGTATATCATTCTGTACCAAAAATATGTACCAGCCCATTAGCTTCGTTTTCTTAGGCATACGAGATAAAGGTGGACTGAGACAAGACAGATGGTAGTGAAGATGACAAGTGTCGCATTTAGCTAGTAAATGCTGATTCGTAGCTCCTCTACAAATTCCACATTGATGTCGTAATGTAAGTTCGCCTTTATGATTTTGATCATGAGCCTGGCTGCTCAATACTCTACCCTCGCGAATACCTTCACCACCTTTACCTACAGGAAGTGGAAATCCTACACCCATTTTCAATGCAGCTGCCGTCGGTACTCCTAATCCTGTACCTAATAGAGAATAAGATCAGCTTGTACTAATGTCATAGCAGTGGCGAACGCTTTACTTACCAAGAGTAGTTGGTATTCTTGGTTTGGCTAAATCAGCAACCAGTGGCAAAGGTTTAACATAACCAGATGCTCTAAGTACTTGATGATATAATTCAATTTTTTCTTTCAGAGTAACATTCACCCTGATTTGCTCCTCGTTATCTTTCATCACTTCATCGTATTTCCGGTCAAGTCTCTGCTGTTCATTCAAGAGTTGTGAATTAACGTCAAGATGCTCTTGCAGTCGTCTTTTCATGGAGGCTACACGCAAATTTCTGTCTAGATAGTAGCCAATAAATTCAACACTGAATGCTGGGGGAATGTGCCATTTTTTTCTGACATCAACCAGAGCTACTAGTTGCGCCTCTTGAGCTTCTAGAGCAGCAGTGTCGACGCCCATTAATTCTGCTTTCTTTGCTAATTGCCGACAAGCTGAGGCCGACGTTGTTAGTAAACGAGGCATTTTCTGTGTTGGTACTATACAAGAAAAGTATTTTTAACTGTATCAGGTTGTAATCAATATGACAAAAATTAATGGATATTTAATGTTTGGAAAAAATACCCCAAGGAGGTGGTCTTGATGCTTTGTGCGCTAAATACTTGTGTCTATGCTTGGCAAGTTTCCGTTGAATTCTACGTTGTTCTTCTGTATCCAAATGGTCGGGTTGCTTAAGCAATTGTTGCCTGTATTGTGCGCGAAATTGTAATGCTAACCAATTGCGTCTTCTTCTGCGTACCAGTGTTTTATCCGAATGCAATTTACAATGTGCATAAAATGGATCAGCCTGATCCACTTCCTCACTGTGTGCCTCGGATAAAAGACCTTCCCTTTGCGCACTACAGGGAAAAATGGGAATTTTATTTATTGACTAATTTTGTTTGCCATAGTACTGATCATGTATACTGATTGAAACTTACCAAGTAACATGAAAGTAAGTATGGCACATTCCAGCATCGCATTCAATACACACACCAGTGCGTGCGTACCTTGCATCTTCACATAAAGAGCATTGCTTAGCACCCCATTTACTATATGCCATTTCGAAGAGGGTTACACTGGCCAGACGATCCACCTAAAGTTAGATGTTACCTCATCATAATAAAATAATCATTTTCTAAATTACATTTAAGTAAGAATATAGTTATGACCAACCTCTCCGAAAGCTACTCCAGGTACATAGAGAGCACAAACTAAGTGAACCCATTTACCCACATCAGTTTCTTTGAAAATTCCACCTTTGTTTGGACATAGCTCACAGGATGGATCATCTACACCAGCGCTACAGGCTTCACAGAACCATGGAGCAGACTGGCATAGAGAATCTGTACTTGAGAAACTTTCCACATCCGATACTCCGTAGCATCCTATGTGGTAATTTAAATAATAGTTTTTAATGTGAACAAGGTAATTTTTTTTTGGTCCATTACCTTCATGAACAGTAACACCACAGCCATCACATTCCACAATTTCATTAACATCATCACTTCTGTCACCAAGGCAGCCACAGCATATTAGCATTTTTGTCAACTTTTCATCTAATTGGCCACCTTTCGATGCCTGTTGTCTTGCTTGGTCTATCACATCTCCTACAGTCATTCCACTGTTTCCTTTACCACCTAGCAGTGGATCTTCCAAAGAATCATCTGATTCCTCAGAATCATCTTCCTCGCCATCTTCAATCAAAGCAGTAAATGGTGAATTACACTTGATAAAAGTTATCGAATCACTGAATGGCTTTTTGGAAAATGTTCCAGTATATTTACCTTTGCCAGGATCATTAGAATCTACAGAATCATCATCTGACTCTTCACAATGATCTTCAATCCTAAAATCACTGTCATCCGAGCTTTCAAAATCAAAGTCCAAAACAGATTGTTGAGCTGGAGCCACAGGCTTCACCCTTCGCTTTTTGGGATCACGTTCAACTGTTAAAAAAAGAGCTTTTAGTCATGCATAGAATGAATTAAAAATTACATATAAACAATGAAGCTAAGTGGATATCAATAAAATAAATTGACATGGGTGTTGTGTAAATATTCTCATAAACATGAATTCATTTTTGTATAATATCATGCTAGATATACTGCTGAAGCAGTACAGATAATTTACAAAAAAAAACATAACATAATATAACACGCAATCGGTGTACACAAATTTTCTGCAAGATAAAGATAATTATATCAAAAATATTTTGCATTAATTCTATTTTCAAATTATTAAATACCCGGCTTTTAGTAACAGGTTATGAACGAGCCATGAAAAAACCACTTACATGAACTACTCATCGTTTCACTGTGATATATCCCCTGTCCAAAGTGTTTTGCGATACGAAAGCGTCTGTTCTACTCCATTACGGATCTGACGCATTAATACCCCTCAAATATCCAAGTATCTCCCACTACTCATGAAATCAACACCCCTCAAACGCTTTGACACTCTTGCACGCTTGTGCACATGACGCTGGTTGCCAGGGTGCTACGTCAAGCTTTCAAACGTGTTTTAAATTTAACTTTATCATAAAGACATGAAAGAAACGTTGATCTACTGTTCAGTTACATGCACTGATTGTCAAAAAAAAAAATATCGAAAATCAGTGGCAATTGGAAATCATCGTCTTAATAAAAACGAATAAGCTAATGGGGTTGGCGTCATGGAATCTATAATAGAGTACGTGCAAGAATAGTAGAATTATATATATATATAATTGGTTATTTAAATAAAGCACCATCCCGGCAAACATAAAGTAACAGTTATATATTTCCGCAATGTTAATATTTCCTATTTAAGGATGTATAGATTATAACGCATCTCGTTTGCGTAACTGCTATATCTACGAGTAGAAAATCGTAAAGTTGTCTCGTATATAACTATTACTTTGTATTTGCTGAGATAATACTACTAGTAGAATTTATTAGTAATTTACATGGAAACTGACGTATCGGTTATCTGTTCTTTGTTATGACTATTATGAGTAGAAAGATACAATTCATTTACTAGCATAGCTATAAAAACCTTGCCTTTTTTTAGACTTTTTAAATGAAGATATTCATCAATGAATTATGACATGGGTTATGCAGAATGTGAAGGATACAGCTGAGCATGCAAAAGCATTTAAAGAATACTTGACACAAAGAATTCCAATTCAACACGTGGAATGTATAAACTGAACATTTAAAAAGTCTATAGAAAATATTTAATATTTCAAAAAGAATTTCAAAATAAAAACATCAATAATCACAGTTTCAGCATTGAATATAGTTACAATATAAATTAAATGTTATGTTATGAAGTAAAATGCGCTCATCGTAATACTTCCCACATATATAATGTCCATACTCAATACTAAATTATACTTCCTGTCTACAATACTCACTCATTGTTTTATATAAAAATCCGACGTCGTCGTCCTGAGACATTTCTGCACCGCGAGTCTTTTTTAGAGCAATGAAATTAGAAACTTCAGTGATATTTTCCAAAAACGTCGTAGTCTCTAGTAAATATTTAATTCTTGTGTATAAAAGTTCGTAGAAGTCCTATCCAAAAAAATGGACATTATTATAATTTATTAATATAAATTCGTAAATGAAAGTTATAATCGTTTATCCTCACAGAGGGGCACGAGGCTTCCTTAACCAATGTACACTAGTCCTCTGACGACGCCGCGTTTCTGTACAGCGCAGGTATAACCTGCCATATTGAATTTCTAGCAGTCTCAGAGCGCGTTATTTGAAAACAAGCCTCAAATATTACAAAAGGGCAATGTCCTCTCGTAGACTTTTTGTACTCCTCCTTATGATAGCCAAGTGTCTCGATTCGCCTTAATAAATTATTCTATTTCAGGAATATAGGAAGGTTACAAATAAACTGAACGTAGTTCGAATGCCATACGACGCTTATTTGTCTCACTTGTTTATCACTTCACTATTTAAAAATTTCATCTCGTTATGAAATTCGCTTGCGCTCAACGTTTTTCAAGTAAATTGAAGAAGTTTCGCGAGCGTATAAACGTAACGCACTAGATTTTAGCAAGAAAAGTTGTGAGGACTTCCTTACCCAGAAAATGACGCAGTTTGTTATAACCTTCGCGTTTTCCGTCGGATTGGAGCCAAGAACCGATGTCACAGAAAAACAGAATAAAAAGTTTAAAGCTCATACTAAGGAGCGAAAAACTCGTAAAAGTTTTGTTGTGAATCCCGATGCTGTTAAAAATATGATTGGAGTTGGACAAATCTTGGCTTATATACATATTGAATATGAACTGGTTCCTGGCTTAAGATTTGCACTAGACTGTTGCTGTTGGGACAATGCAGCGAAGGTTTAAGTTCTCATTTTCGCAGTGACATAAAATATTTCCGATGAAGTTTTACACTTTAAAAAATTACTCCTTTCTTTCTACTAAAGTCATATACGTTGATAGATTCATATGAATGGTATGACATGCATTCTGAAACCTTTGTTAAATGGAGACAAACTTTGGATTGTATTTTCTATATACCATTTGGCAAATTTAAATGAGGTGCAAATGCGGAAGCTTTTTAATCATACTCTTAATTTTCAAGTATCGGCTGGAAGAGAAAGATTTTCAGAGAAGTTAGTCCATTTTGAAACTTCATCAGTAAAAGTTTTACATTTCTATAAAAAATATCACTTTACAGAGCAAAAAATGATTGGCCAGGGTACTTCTTTATCGACGACAGTTCCTTAGAAAAAAATTCTGCAGATACGTTCACAGAGTTGTATCCTTTTGACGAAGATAATGGAATTCCAATTTTCGAGAAGACTGGCTTTCCCGATTTTCCAGATGCTACGGACAATGGGATTTATAACTATGAAGTTCCAAATATCAATATCCATATCAAAGCCCTACCCGGTACACGTACCGACTGATGGACAGTTTTGTAAAATATTACCAACTTCTAAGAACACATTGAAACTTCTATACAGATCCTATTCACCATCGTTTATTCTGGAAGATGATTAGAAAACCATTGTTTGTTCCGGAACCTGCTATCATACCGACGGAGCAATCGACAAGTACGGTGAAGAATGTCCAAGCAGAAAAGAAGTTAAAATTTAAAAAAAAGGAGAAGCCAAAAACAATGGTACATGAATTGTCGTTTGAAGCCCAAAACTTTTTTTCTGGTAATTTTGATATCGATTCTTCAATACTTGAGTTTAGCATTTCATTTTAATTTTCAATTTACATAGTGAAAAACTCCAGAATTATTATTTTTTAATTTACAGAAATGACTCCGATAATTCGATATCTCAATACATCAGAAATATCCGGTCCATCTCGTATCATTATTTATTCATCTTGCAGTGATCTTTTGACTGATATGGATATGAGATTACGATTGAATCCTTTATCTATAAATGTAGAGAAACTCTTAAACCTGCCAGACGATTTATTAATACAAGATGGCTTTCATGGCGTTCAGGCAAGAGTACACTTTCTCGATCGAGAAATAGTCAGTCCGTACTTCAAGCCAGAAAGAAAAATTTCCATGAGATTTATAAATTCTTTTTTATGTGAGGAATTGGATCACGCGAAATTAATTAGCGCCCTTTCCCATGACGTACTTACCGTCCAGGCAAGCTTTAACAAAGTACCGTCAATTTGAAGATCAATAAAAATACTTAGTATAATGTTATCGTAATATTTACAGATTTTTGGAATACGTAACGACTCAAGATCCCGATTGGAGCCATCAATTTTCGGTACACGGGTTTCAGATGCTGATATTTCAAAGCCGATTGATTCACGTAATACCTATAGAGACTCAAAAAAATCTCATGAAGTTTTATTGGGTCTGGCAACGTTTGACCTCTCTGATCTTCTAAAAGGTTACTGGGAAATCAGCGCTACAAATAGCTTGTTTCATCCCATTACCTTTAACAGTACAGGATTTCCGTCTTTATCCTGCGATACTTTAACAAGACCCATTAATTCCAACATCTTTACTACATTTAGAGACAAATCTTCGTTAACTCCGGATGTTTTATCATTAAATAGTACTTCCATTAGGATCAGAGTTCGCCTAGCAGGAAGCTTGCGACCTGCCATGCGGGAGATATTTAAGAAAGGAGAATTTTTCAATAGAATATTTCTAATCCTGAAGAACAGGACTCTCAGTATGGAAATTCTCAAGGGTGTCTCGGATCATAACCATGAAATTCTTAACAGTCACGTTTCGCCAGGGACTTCAGAATCCACGTGGAACGTAAGAAAAGATTCCTAATGTACTATTCATATTCAAATAGCTGACTTTAATAGGGACTGGCGGAGCAATATTTCAAGAATAGAAATCAAGCTGATACCAATTCTATGGATTTTACTGCTGTCTTGACTGGTTACGCAATTGATACCATTAATGAGATATTTATTTTCCTGGAAGGTCCAGCAAATTCCTACTTGCTAACTATCTGGAACAAAGTGATGCATTTACCCCTCACAGATGGAAGAGTTCTCTTTCAGAGTGATTCCATTTTTCTCACTCGTCTCTACAGTAAATTTATATCACTCGGTGGAGTGTACACACTGACCCTTGATCACTCCTTAGAAGATCTATTAAAAAATGTAGCATTTTACGTCGATGGAAAATTGCCTGAACCCTGCAGAAGAGCTATTAGAACGATAGGCCTAGAAATATTCAGCAGTAGTATAAGATCAATGTGTCAAACTAGGATGTACCCAAGTCTAGAGGCTTTAGAATGTCTTCGGGAAGTGTTAGGAGGTGTTAGGAGTTTAAAAACCAATTTGAAATAAGGCACTAAGAACATCAAGATGGGAATAGACGGTGTTTTCGGTAGACTTAAAAGGACTGGTATTGATTTTCGATAGTGTCGTAGGTGTTCTTTATTCTTCGTAAAATCATACAGCATAAGCGAGAAAGTTTACAGAGTATCGTGAAGCAGCAAGATACGCTTCAAGTTTTGCGAGACGGGCGGCACCATTTAATTCATTATTTAGATCGTAATTAATAGTCAGCAGAGCCTCTCGCGGCATTATCGCGCATTAGAATGATACTCCGCCTGCTGTCGCAAACATTGAAAGACGATTTACAATCGGACGTGAAAAGCACGACGACGACGGGAGTGAACGACGAAAGAACCAACGAGTAATTAAATTAATTAATTAATAGAACTGTTTTTGTCGTTCATTAGAAACATACTCGCGCGTTCGCGCGTGCACGTTGGTGAACCTAAATTTAACCTTAATAATATAATTATACAAGCTAATGTCTAATAAAACTAGAATTTTTTGACCATTAATTATCTAAAATATATACCTAACGTTACCGGCTGCAATTGCAATTAAATATAGAGCGATATCAATATCGTTATTTGAAACAAATGCCTTTTATACAAATAGCTCTGTGGTACATAAATTTGATTTTCCTACAATAATATTTATATATATATATATATATCTATATATATATTTATAATATATCTAATAAATAATCCTTAATAGTCAGTTACTGTAATTTCGAATGAATTCGTCAGTGTATCCAACTCTTACAATATCAAATCACTTAATCGTTACGTTCGTCCGGAATTTAAAATCGAATTACGTCGATTATTGTTAGCCTTATCCAATAATGATTTATCTGTTAAATGAGACTTTAGCGGGATGGGTCACCGGCCGCATTTTCACGTAATAGGGAACGTCGGCTTCGAGTCTTTTTTTTCTCGCATCATCCCATATATTCCTTCTCTCGCCTTGTATTATAATTCAACATCTTTCATCTAGACGCAGTAACGCATAAACTTTTGATGGTTGAATTCAATCGTAATAAAAAGGCGTTATCGCTGTGCAGTCCCATGAAAACGAGGCCGGCTCTTACGCGACGGTATATAGAACACGTGGCAGAAAATGATTAGACAAAAACGCACAATACATAAATCACATCATTTCAGGAATAAAAATCGTCGATCGTCCGTTGTTTGAAGCGTCATATTAATAATCATTTTCAGATGTGTTCACGCGATGATCCTTATCTCGTTTATCGCTCGCGAGTGACTCGAACTTAGAATTAAATATAATTAATATCGTTCCATTCACACCCAGCAAATCAGCCCCTCTTAATAAAAGACGTCACCTTCACACGGAGTATTTTATCGCGTGGGAGTATTAAAGGGCGTTGGAAATGCGCCAACCGCGTCGTCGCCAGAGAATCCCGCTGCGCTTTTCATAGGAAATCGAACGTTTTGGTTGGATGGATAATTCGATGAAAGTGACAGAGAATTTTACAAGGAAGATCTTACTGTCGACGACGGCTTATCATTTTTGTGAAAAAAGCTTTACGTAATTGCCATTATTAATCCGGACCTTTATCATTATCTTTGAAAAGAAGTATAGTCAGGCGTAACAATGGAAATTGCGATTTTAACCTCGTGTCTGACCCACAATACTCATAGCGTTCTTAATTAGCGTCATAGTCGTAAATCTATTATTTAATTAATGGTAAGTGTATTACAAACAAATCACTCGAATATTGCGGTAATAAAACCCTAAGAGTTAGCGATATCATAGTAATTCATATGACGTCCCTTCGTGTCCATATTTATGTTTTTTTATATGTATATTTTTTTCATCTCTTTTTTTTTCATTGTTGCTATAATATGACTCCTATATTCGGCTTTGCGATCGAGCAACGCGTTTATAGTAAAAACACGTTCAGTTCAGTAATATAGTGTAGGAAACGCGTGTCACAAAAGTGAATCTGTATGTAGGTGTTGATGCACTCACGTGTATTACGTTATCTGTGTATGTTGTGTCTATACGTAGCGTAATTACCTAATACGTAAGAGACTACCTTGAGATTCAAAATTTCTGATTGATTAGGAATGTTGTTGAATCAGCCAATCATCAAATCAGGAATCTCCGGGTGGTCGCGAGTTTTCTTTGATTCAATTAGTTAACCTTAGTATTTGACATCAACTAATGCTCGTAACCGTTTAAACATTAGGTATTTAATATTAACCACAATCTGCCCCGCCGTAAGCGATACCGTAATATCTACAAAATGTACAAATAATGACGATGGTATGTGGTAAATCGTGCAGGATCGGCAAATGTATAGAAATAAAAAAAAAATTCTATATCAGTCGATTGAAAGTTTGAAAAGCACGGTATAAAATCGAAGTATCGAAAGATCTTTGTTATCACCGAGGAAAAAATTGTTGAAAATTTTTTAGGATTGTCCAAGGATCAAAGTAAAGATTGCCTTTATGATTGTTGGAACTGTGAACAAGGAAGGGAGGAAACTTATGAATATTCATGACAAATGATCTCCGTAATCGGGACGCAAAGGTGTGCCGAGGCAAAAGTAAATTAAAATGACGCGAGGGATGTCTCTTGCGATTGTAAGCTCTGTAAAAGTCGATTTTATACGATTAAAGTGAAAAAGAGCGTGGGTCCAGTTACCCGGATGGTGGGAGGCATAAAAATCATCGACCACGATGAATCGTAATACTATTAATATTAATGAGTTCTATTCAATGAGAGGAGGATTAATAGAATCCGTGTACGAAAGCCGCGGCTGATGACTCGCGAGTCATTTGCAGCTATCCGCGTTCTTAAATAACTTTTTTCCCCTTTTAAATCAGATGAACGTGTGATTCGATTCGTATATGACAAGCTGAACATTAAGACACATCTATACAGAGAGATAGAGCTCTACTATTTCATTGATCTAACGAACAAACAGTGTTAATTAGAGTTTATGTATATAATCATTAATAGTTATCATCCCAACAACAAGTAAGATATCGTTTGATAGTAATCTCTTCTTCTTCTTGTACGCTCTCTGCTTTTCCCCAGTACACTCCCTCCCTTCAATATATCTCTGTATATCATATATTATATGTATAGACTGATATCAACACGTAATATCGTTTATTAGTTTTTCATTCTTTTCTTTTTTTATGTCTCGTGTGAAAATGAACGATCAGCCAAACGCACTGTGACAACTTCGTTTAGAGCGCTCGGCACTTTCCTATGCAACGTGTACAAGAGTTTCGTCATAATTTTCTTTTCGTCTCTTTTACTTTGGATCATAACCTATCAATATCGTTGGTCGAGCTCCACGGATATTTGGACGTAACACGCGTTCTAAAATCTAGATCTTATTCGTTAGTACGTTTTTGATAAACTGCATCGGGTCCTTCGAGACAGAGACGCTTCCTCGTCCATATGCATTATTGTGATAAAGATCACGTTTCGATTTCCCCGAGGGATATTAGGAACAGATTCATTCCAGGTTCATCCCGAGGGTTATAGAAAAATCGGGCGAACTTGTTCGGAAAGCTCATTCGAAAGATTTCGCAGGTTCTTAATTAAAATTGATAATTAGTTTTGTGATCGGTACCTACTTTTACTTTACCTTTATTACTCGCGATCTGATAAGAGCCGGATTTTCCTAGTATGAGAACGATCGATAAAAATTTTCTTGCTGGATCAATGTAATTGACGAACGCTGATCTGTACGCGAGGATCGTTTTTCCTGCATTCGATTATGATATGCCATTCGACTGTGCTGCGCATGCGCTAGTAGTTCTTGCGACTCGAGTACTTCTGGCAGTAGTAGGTCGTTCTAGGTAATTAGAGAGTATAATATTTATACAGAGCGTGTGGATCCCAGAGATCGAATATGAGCCATACGGAATTCAAAAGCCAATCCAATCGCTTTACCAATTAGATCAAGAAACATCGTCGCTAGAAAAGTGTTTTCATGTTAGGTTAGGTCGGGTGGAGATTTAGCAGAACATACAAGATTGTTTAAGGTTCGTCCATGGATCAGATTGTTCGTTCGCACGAATTATTCATATCATTCGTTATTACCAACCGAGCGGATTCACGCATTCCACGTAGGTCAACGATGGTCGTGTTAGTTGATACCTTATTTTTTTTTAAATCTGCATTTATATGTTAATCAGAAACTTAAGTAATATACTCCACAAACAGTTCGTCGTAAACCTTTACACTCGAAACTTCCTTCAACTTCTGTTCGCCTCGTTTGTTACTTATTATTTGGTACGATAAAGTCTAACCCGTAGCATCGTCCCTTGGACGACCATCAATAAATAATAGGCTATCCTCACCTGGGGCTGCTCGATCGAAAAAACTTACATCTGAATGTTAGTATGTAACTTATTTTTATTTCATGTTCCTTGCTCTTTATATTTTGGCTTGCACGTCTTTCTAGAATTGCTTAATGAATTTTTTTTTGGTTCCTGTCGATATAAACGAGTCAATGGACGGAAACCATAATTCCACTAGTATGTAATATGAATTTATCATAGTACCTATGTCATTACTTAGTAATGACAATTCAACGTGGGAGCCAAATTATATTCTCTCCTTATTAATGAATCCTTAATCAAGCAGCCGAAAGGCTTTAATAGTGCATGGAAGTAGTTCCTGAATCGATGATTTGATTATCAGTAGAAGGTCGTATAGTCATCAGCCTCAGGATATTTTAGCTGTACCTAAATTCGTGGTCGGCTTACAACAGCCACGTGGCTACGAAAATTATGACGAGGTGTGGTACGATGGTAGCGACGGATGAGCCTCCGGTTACTCTGACGTCACTATCCAAAAGAAAGACGCCGTCGATAACGTGGATGATACCATTGGTGCACTCGACGTCGGGACGGAAGACGCGAATTCTCTTTCCTTCCCACTCGATGACGTAGTCTGAAATATTTTAAAAAATTCAAAAAGATTAGTCTACTGTCAAACGAGACTCTTGTCTTTAATCCTATTCCTACCAGGTTCTGACTTTGGATCACATTTTAAGTTCAAGGAACTTCAATTTTTTTTATTACACTTATTTAGTTATTTCGAGTACGCAATTCGATTTTTTTAATATGAGAATAAAATTTTTAGATTTTTGTACTGTAGGCTTAATTCTTACCATGTAAAATGTCAAGGTCAGATCGTGGTAGTCTACGTCAGTAACATAGCCCGGTAGGAACAGGGTTAAATAATTGGGCACGATGAGGTAAATCGAACCAGAAAATTTATTCAATTGGCGCAAAAGCGGGAAATGGTATAAAAGCTTTAAGGACATTCTTATTTAAAAGCAATCAGTAATGGATGACAGAAACTATCCCATTCGTGTCCTCGGGAGGACTCCTCTTCTTCCTTCAAAGGATTCTGGTACACTGAGCTTCCATATTCTCTATATCTATACAGAGAACCAGAGAATGGACTAGGAAAGAAGGGAAAGGGGAGACCCAATGTCAGGAACGCCTTTTGAATATTTATCTCCGCTTTGTTCAACTTTATCGAAGTCATTAAGTGGCACAAGTACCCTGTGCCAGTTTTACCCAGCAATTTTTTCGCCAACGAACTTCGACATTTAACCAGTTGCGCATGCGCACTGAACGGTACGAAGCACGCGCGATGTTAATAGCAATAATGAATACGTTCTGAATTTCCCTACCCAATTGGTAAATAGAGAATTGAGACACTCAGCACATTTTACCAGAGTCAAATTTTTCTGAATAGCAGTTCACCACGACTGAGGACAATGCGTTAGACATGTTCCGCGCGAAATGAAGCACGTAGCAATTAGCGCAGGGAGTAATCAAGAAATTTGCATTTAAATGGCGGTCGAAAGGTGCATAATAAATTCTCTCACTCTTGCAGCCCGTAACTATATAGAGCTGATGCTGCAGCAGAAGGAGCACAAAAAAAGGTGTTATTTTCAGTCGGAACGTCATTCCGCAAAAATTACCGGCATAGAGCACGAATCAATTTAGTTCGCTCTGGACTTTTCGCATACCAAATTAGCAATGTTCACAATAATACAGACTATGCGTAATATATTATTTAGTTTCAAGGACTATAATAATTCGTTATAAGTCACTAAAAGGAGAGCCAGATATTATCAAGTTGAATGAACAATTAACTAATGCAATTCCAGTGTCCAACAGGCTGTACGTGTCACGTGACACACACATATATCTATTCGTACTCTGACAGGTAGTCTTGAAAAATTTCGTTGTTTACGATCCTATAAATTCTTTTCTACTACCGTTGCCCGTAGCTCTGCCACATTTGTCATTAATATCAAATTGATTCTTATCTTCGAAACTTAACGCGATCACAATTTCACATCTTTTTAACAATGACTCGCAAGCCTCACGTGTGTCCATGGTCAATGAATGGGTCGCTCTACATATAAAAATAAAATGACATCGTAGCAAGATTGAACCACAAGACGGTCCCCTAGGTTAAAGCCCACGTAACTTCCACGCGAATAGATTAGTTCTCGGCTAATTAGCGGTATTTGTCACGGTAGCTGGACAAAGGGACGACAGGGGTGGTAAAAATGAGGCTGAAAGAGGCTAAGGGAAAATAAGGGAGAGATTGGGAGAGTCACCAAGGGAGAAGGTATAAGTAGAATCTTTTGAGCTACCCAATTATTTACTTGGCTCGACGACTCCTACGTAGTTTGTTCGACCATGTCTAGTCGTAACACTTTGTTACAGAAAGCCCGCTCTCGATATCAGACATCCAATTGTCTCCCTTCGATCGTTTCTCGAACTTGATAGGAAAACGACGCTGATGCATTATATCGCTTGGGTGTCGAATAATTGTGCGATATCCTGTTTCACGATCGGATCAATTTTTTATCATTACTGATATACATAGCGTAAAAGGACGGATAGACGTACTGCTGAAACGCGAGAGTCTATCCGATCGTGATACAGGAATAAAATTTCTTTGGAAAGGCACACGAAATGCCTGTTGCCAGTGAGATGTGTCTCTATAACCTGTGTAGAAACGACGAGAGGTGCGCACACATAGGAAAGTACGTGCTCTGTTGCATTGAATTGCATACAATAAATACTGTTGCATCGATAGGCATCGCGTTGCAATTATGGATTCTCAAGCACGTGTCTCTTATCGAGTTTAGTAGAGTGTGAGACCTGAGAGAGAAAGAGACTTCTGAATGGAAACTCACCACCCTCGGTTTGTGGACGAATAGCGTTTTCGTCGATCTTCTCGTCTGGGAAATCGATATTATGTACAGCAATAGATAGACAGGTTGGATAGCCAGATGAATGGATGAATGGAAAGATAGACTTTATAGAGGTTAATCAATGTTATTCTAGGACGTGAGCATAGGCGAGTATACTCTTATTCGATTCATTGATTCCACATGGGATGTATGCAAATTTAATTTCATCGAACTTGACGGAGCAATTTTTCGCTTCTGTTTATTTTATGAAGCCGAACCACGTCGTGGCTTCAGAATATAATACTTACTTGATCCAATTTCCCTAACTCGGATTCTCAGCTTGTCCCTTACTGTGGTCAGTTCAATGGTCTCGTTATTGTATCTCATCTCTTTGAGCTTGGCCATTGTATAAGCCCGATCTGAGACAACCAGATGTCTTTCTAGGATCTGCTTAGCCTGCAATGAATAAATTTGCCAAATATAATATTACACGAACGATGTGAGTTTCTATAGCAGCTCAGTGAAGATCCGATGACTTTTGGCATTCTGCATAATATAATTGTTATTTGCAAAAAAATTCATACAGTTACTCCCGAAAGACACTTGTTTTATCGTTTAGAAAAAAAAAGGTAAGCGAACAACACTACATGACGATATTTGGCACACAGTGCGGTTGGCAAAGTTTGATTTCGCGATGGGCATACGTGACGGGAAAGTTCTTGAGAAAATCGCAAACGTCGTTACCGGTCTCGTGGGACATCCAAGTTTTAGAAGCTCGAACGAAGGAAATAGAAGAGGAAAGAAATGAATATATAAAAAGAAGCAAAAACCGCGTAGAGTCGGAGGGGAGGACGTAAACTTTTAGAAAATACTGAAATTGTAAAAGTATCCCGTTTTACGGTATTCAAAACGTAATACAATAAAAAGGACCAAAGAAAAGAGGCACAAAGAAGACCTGCTGCAAATGCGACATACGTGATAGCTGAAGTCGGGCATGAAGAGTTTCTTGTAGGCAGACGGATAGCTGATCTCTGCGTCCTTCCAGGCATAATCGCGAGGCACGAAGTAGGTGAAGCGTTTTGTCGTGTCGCTGAGTTGCTCATTGAAGTCGCGTCGTTGTCCCAGGAAGTATGTCGAGCTATAAGAATGATAACAGGAAAATCCATTAGACTGAAGTTGTTTATATCCGTCACGAAATTTCTGTATCGATTTAGAACATATACGAATTTGCTTGGCTTGTTTGAAATTGATTGTACCTAGGGTATGGTAGGTGATTGAATACTGACGTCACCATCCATCCAGTGCATCGAGTTACGATACGACCATGACTATCCTATAAAGGGGCTAATGGCATTAAAGCTAACACCTAAACCACGATTCGAGTCGTCCATCCTCTGTCACCGTATCCGTCCGTGACGCATAGCTTTCCAATAGATACTACTTGGGGATGCTACATGGCTCTCGGGCATTAGCCTAATGAAACTGATATCAAAGTTAATATCCGATTTAATGTACGATTAAATTAAACAATTTGATATTCACACGAGCTACGATACTCTGGACGTTCACTCGTATTGTAATTTGAAATTTCTTTGATATAATATTTCTTTTAATCCTTGTTCAATTATTATAGCATTATGTACATCCATTGCTATACTCAAAATACTTGGAAAAGGAATATCCGGTTGAGTGTTATTAAAGGATTAGACGACGTAGGATATGGTACTAAAAGGCATAAATAAGCAATATGAGACTGTTAAATTTTTTAAATCTCGCCTCTTTCAAACTTTATTTCACAGTCCCTTTGAAGTTTAGAGAGTGTACTCCTTTGATCCGGAGCTCCAGTCTGTTACTCAAATCCCAAATTATTAATTATAATTTTAGATTGTCTTTAATCCATCTTTAGAACCGTAATGCTCGGGAAGTCACTCCGCTAAGAGAAGTCGAGTGGCTGATTTACCGCATGAAATCAAAATTGAATATCTTCGTACAATAAACTCGCTAACCTTTTCTGTTTCTTTTCGCTCAGTTTCCCGTTCTATGCCGACACTCCTAGGCCCAAGAAAATTCGACCGGGGGACAGGTAATATCCGCGCAAGCATTTAAAAACGGAATTAATAGCTCGTCCCGAAGTCCCCCGGGGACACGGTAAGCAATTTCCAGTAAGTCTTGGTTATAGTTTTTACGAGAGCCTTCACGGTAATAGGAATGAGAATTTGTTGCGTTATTTTAATTAAATTCAAATGAAAAACGCAGTCGCGCGTAAGGTAACCGACATGAAGCGGATAAGAGTTTACCGGCATTACGTATAGGAGGCGAACTTAGTTTGAAATGCGGCCAAGGGATTAGGAATAAGGAGAAAGTTACTTTTAGAAAAAAAGAGAGAGAGAGAAATACCCCAACTTACGAGGGTCTAAACATTTCATAAGTGCATACTCGTAGATACTCACTTGAGCATGGGATCGATCCTGAGCTTATCCAAAATCGTGGTATAAGGTACGCCGAGGACACGATTGATGATGTGGATGTAGCCATTGGTAGCAGCGATATCAGGAGTGATAACCGTAGCGTTTACGCCGCCTCCCTCGACGGTCAACGTATTGTTTTCATTTGGTCCATTCACCACATTGAAGTAGAGATTCTTTCTCTCGGTAAGCGTGGGTACCTGGAACAGCTAACGTTATCAAAAGCTCGTCGCGTATCCGACCCCACAGTTCATGAGGGGTCGTGATGCCTCAACGAAGGACATGACCTAAAGCGAAATCTAGGGAACGAAGATTCACAGTGGAATCAGGAATCCGTATGCTCGGGTGAAACTTTCGCGAAGCGTGTTCGACTGAAAAGGGCAGTGGCTGTATAGTCTCTGCCATTTTTCCACTAAAGCATAAGTGTAAGATACTGAGAGTTCGAAACTGTGTCAAAGTGGCTGATCTAATGCGAACTATATCTATAGTTGCATATTGTATATACCTCGTACATAAGGTATAGTATGATGTATAGGTATGTATACGCAAGGCTCGAAGGAAAGGAACGTATGTCTTCGGAAACTCTGCACAGAGGAGATAGGTAAGTTTGAGGAAAAGCGCATGAAAATTGATATCCCGGATATCCAACGTGAATTGATGCTTGGCTGGGCTATTCAAATTTTTACTAGCGAATGATTTAGATTGCAAATCACTGCCACTTCGCACTGTCGATCCACACGGCTTTCCCGTAGCGATCTCTTTCTGATCCTTCTCATGAATTTCTCGCTATGCACTCAGCTACTTCCGGCCTCTTGCTTTTTCGACCTCATACTATATCTATAGATACCACTGGGCACATCGTTGCATGTATATGCAACCCTAACACCTACTATTCTATCCTACCTACTATATATATATATATATTGTATATGTTAAGTTTTTATTTTTCGTTTACTCGAAAAGTAAAAATTTATTCGTCATCCGATTAGTTTCGACTCCGAGTCAAAGTTCCCTTTCCGATCTTTGTCGCGCAGGGCAGAATGAATTAGCTCCGCGCATATTATAAAGCACAAAGTGGCATAAAACATATCGCAACGATAAATTAGCATAGCTTCGCGCGATGCTTCTCGCTCAATGCAAATTCAGCCATTCCACGGATAGCTTCCCTTATAAAACTGCTTTAAAGTGCCACCAGGAGGACTCACGACTTTCCGCTGTTCTTTTACTTCCTGCTTGGTTTCAAGCAGACACGGTAGCACCGGGTGACACGTGCGCGAATAAATTAACCGGATGACTTTTTCCGGATGAATTTTACTCGGATTCAACTCGCCAATTTTCTCCTATTCACTGGGGCAATGTTTTGCTTTCTTTTATCCCACGACCTCGACTACCGGAATAAAATTCTGGAATAATCGATTCAATTAAAAGGACATATATACATATATACGCACGTCACACGACCACTCCCGGCCAAGTGCAGAGACTTGCATTCTATCTATACATATATATACATGTATTTATCAGTCTACGTGTTACCAAGGTAGGTACGTACGGCGTGGCTGATGCGCGTAATTACGTGAAATATCTCGTACTGCAAATTGCATTTCAATATCCTGTTAGATAGCTTCGTTCGTTGAATGCATCGGCACATGATGCTGCTTCTAATTACTACGTGCATTGGCAATGCTCGTAAATAAATTAGCGGTTGTTTAAACCAATCAAACGCATCGGCGCCATACGTAATTTTTTTCAAGATATTAAATCAAATCTCCACGTGACACTTGAATGCAAATCTCTTAGTAGTCGGTGGGGGTTGCACAATGCACTGGTGCGCTTCAATTTAAAACAGAAAAAATATTTTTAAATTTCAAAGACAAATACCGATAGGAATAACAGGGTAAACTAATCTTGAGGCACATTGATTTCTTCGACCATAGAGTCGCATCTTACTTGAGCCGTTGAAAAAAAACATTCACGTACATCTATCTTTTATACTGGCTATTGGCGTTTACACATATATATACATATGTCCTTTTTTTTTACGATTTTGAATGCATAAGACATTAAGATGCATGTTCGCGTACAGTCGTGCCTAAAAATGAAGGTCAATGAGATTTTTTGTGTTTCTATAAATTCTGAAAGCTACATTCGTGTTAGTTAATACCGATTTCCTAATTAGTGCTTGTTACATAACACGTGTACACAAGGGTATGTGTTATTAGCGAAATTCCTATGCACGGATCACACGAGAAAATACTATAATTGCTATTGACTTTATCGTCCTTGATAATGACGTACATATTAGTTAACGCATGTAGTAAATATAATTATAGGCATACGAATGCATCGCAAAGTATTTGAAATGAAATTCTATGACCTTTTTTTTACATTGCCCCAGCAGTGTTTTATTTGACTGTAGCAACGGATGGTGCGAAAGGGTAAAATCCAATGGAAATTACAACGTTGTCTCTATGCCCTAACAAATATGTAGCAATGTTTGTTACAACGTCAGGAAAGAAATCTGGTGAACTTTGAATTTTCAAAATATTTTTTCTCGGTCTATATTTGACGGTATATGCATACGAAGCACTGGTCAAATTCGCACGCGTCCGAGTTAGGTACAATTTTTGTAACGAATTTGCCGAAGCGCGTTCACGTTCAACCATAAATCCCGATGGGTGGCGGTACAATATGTAGAGGGGAAATCCGCAAACATTGTTGCAAGCCGAATAAACCTGTTCGAATTCATTTGAGATTCGGGCGAATTTATTAGTTTTATCGAGGCATAACTGTTACCGGTAGTAAATTTGTAGAATTTGTCGGCGAGCACATATTTTTTGTCAGTCGCGTTATTAATTAGCTGGTATAAGAGTGTATATTTTTTTAAATCTCAATCTCCATCCCGTCTCTACTTTTCTACTTTGTACGCAAAATGTCGCTCGGTTAAAGTGACAGGGAGAGGAAATTTTATTTCAGTGTGCTACTAATTGCGTGTACTTCGCAAATAGCATGAACAAATTTTTTTTTGTACTGGACTACATTCAGCAGTGCATTTATGCGTTAGAGTAGCTACGGTTTTGAAAATTTATTTGCACTTTTTTTTATAGCCACTCTCACGACTGCGCTATTCATCTCTATACATTTGAAATTATTTTATTTAAAAAAATCAAATTAGCCCGGACGTCGACCGACCATGCACGCTTAGCCTGATGAGACGGGAGCTAGAAAAATTTTCCTTTGAACGATAACATTGTCGTCAGAACGCGAGCCATGGAGTTCCGCCGGTAACCCGTAAAATTTCGCTAGTCTTGCAGAACCCTGGAGACTCGTCATCAGGACGCTTGGTAAACAAAGTGCAGCTGCAACGTCATAGGAATTTACACGCGCGCTTCGTTTTGTCGAGAGACGCGGAGAGAAGGGTGGAAAAAAAGGAAAAGAGAGAGCTAAAAAAATTGAAGAAAAAAGTGAAAAACGAAAAAGCGACGTTACTACAGTCAGATAAATTATTCCGTGTTTTACGATTCGATCGCTGCGGAACGTCGAGCTGACTCAACGGGATTCGAAATGGCAGAAACGCTTCAAGTCCTTTTTCTGACGAAAAGGTTCGTTTAAATTTCCTTGGCGTCTTAAGCGTCTTTGTTCGGCTCGGGGCTCATTATCATCTAATCAACTCGAGAAGTTCCGCCGGACGATAATAAAATTGCGAGGGGAACGAAGAGAGTGAATTAAATGTAAGTCCGATGGACAATGTACTCTTTACTCCTACGTTTTGGCCAATTCTTTTTATATAACTCTTATGTACGTTTTGAGTCCTCTCAACATTTAGATCTCCGGACCCCTTCGTCAATTTGTTGTTAATAAACAAGTAAAATGAATGTGACTTGGATTAGATTTTTTTTTTCAAAAATACTCTCTTCTGACTTTCGTTACTTATGCAATATGGCGGTACATGGTAATAGTGATATCTTTAGGAACAGCTGATGAATAAAATGCACAGGAGGGATTCGAAGCAAATTATGCATAGTGTTTGATTCTGAATGTCTACGCAATCGTTTTTGTGTCGATTTTAAAAAAATTGAATGAGATATAAAGCCAAGGGTGCGTGTATCGCAGTATGTAATTGTGCGTGTATGACGAACGTATCATTGAATAAATAAGCGTCGACTATGCTGTGTGTTAATTCTCGTTACCTCGAAGTGTCCATTTCCAAGCGACTGCATTTTTCAAAAAACAGTAACCTGGCATCGTTTATAAAGTTTTGTGACGATTGTCGATTGTGTCTTGGTGACGATAAAAGAGAAAGTGGAGAAAGTGAGGAGATTCGGTATCGACATAAGAGAATGCAATAAGTTCTTAGTAAAGACGAAATCGATTAATTAATTCAAGTCAATGAGAACCTCGCGCAACGTTCGACTTTATGAAAAGTCACTTTGGACTCTTGTTCGAATCGATTTTCATTAAACTAACCTGATTAATGTTCCTCTGTATGATTTCGGCCAGCGGAAGTCGTTGCTTGACGCAATGAAGGTTCAGAATCTCCCGCATCCGTTTCTTGTCCTGGAGAAGCTGCTTTACGCCAGGCTCGCTCCATGCTGCATTACTGGGTGCAAATAAGGTCACGTTGTGGAGGGTCGTGAGGTCGCTCATAAAATTATCACCAAGATCGCGGATAACCTCGTAAAACTTGTAAATTGGACCATCCTCCTTCTCCTGGATCGAGAGAAAGAAATCGTGATTATCGTGAATTACGCTCATCAAGATTTGAATTTCTACGGAAGGAGGCTCGGAATGTAAAGTTGATTAGACACGGAAGTGAGATAATGACACGAGATCCTCGGAAATTCTTTATAGCTGAGAATCTGAAGAAAATGTTATTTTTCGAATTTTTTTTCGAAACTATGAAAGATATCGTGTATCACTAAATTTTAATTAGGTACACACATACACATATATATATATACTATACCGTAAAAATATTACGGGAAACCCCAAACGAGGATCTCGGTAAGGGAAGAAAATTGTAAATAAAAATTTGATTAAGCACGTAAGAGGGGTTTTAAGCACAATAAAAATGGCTATTGACTTTCCAACGTCCTTATTCTATTCTATTTAAGTCCCGTAGAATAGATCATATACTATAGGCATACTTGTGATAAACGCATCACTTGAAGCTAATCTGCCCATTTGATTTCTATGAGAGAACAAGGTTTCAGCTGGTGCGTTTAACGTGAGTAACCCTATAATGCCTAAGCACGTTGGAAACTCAATATACAAAACCGATACACACAATATTAAAGGACAAGTACCAGCGCGCTTTCGTTTTTTAAACAAAGAGCAATAAAAAGTAAAGCAATAAAGATATATGCGAATTACGTAGGAGGGACTATATTGTTCCAATAACTGTAACAATTTCCATAAAGCATCAGAAATTACGTCACGATGCCAATGTAGTACATAAGAACTTTCCTATACTAGTTTATACGTAGGTAAGAAGAATGCAAAGTACAAGTAAACAACTATGCGAATTTTCCATTTAATAAATCTCAACTTCTTCCTTGACTTCGATGCCATTTCGAAGTACGTGAAAATAACGAAATATTCGTCGAGCCGATCATAGATATACTTTCTGTCGGTAAGATAATCTGTAGATACAAATACACATATAAGCAGTAGAAACACTGCAGCAGATTCGCGTCTCGTTTCACGAGTAGTCTGGACAAAAATACGAGAAAATTTATCGGACGACGCGTGTCTAATTTACTCGTGAATTCTCTCGACTGTGACAATTCCGCCAATTCTCGTTTTGTCAACCACTGTGGTAAACTTGTTTGTAAATACAAACGAAGGGGCGCCGGTACTTTGTGGTTAGTAGACCAGCAAACTCCACAAGGGAGATGAGAGCGTTTATCGTTCGTTGGGCGGGAAATTCGAATGAGCGAACGGCAATATTTTTTTGGGACGCGTCATCGGAGAATTTTTTAAAAAATTAACTTGCTCTCTACACAAAATATTTTCAAGTGACATGAAAGATTTAATGAATGCGCTATCGATCACCTGTGGAGTACTCGGTCTATTCAACATCGATGGAATTGAATTTTCACATGGGCGATGATCGGCTGAGAGTATTGCAATATCCGCAATCGTATCGACGGCAAGAGTTTCTACGGGTTCTACTACACGTTTATTTGATTTTTTTTTTTCATTTTTCGTACTTTTCCATCCCTTTCCACCTCCTTAATTACTCATCCAAAAACCTTCACCGATGTCTCACTTTGTCATACGTGGCGCGCCTTGCAATTTCTCGCTGATCCTTGGACTTTGCGAATATTTGGAAGACCGGGGGGAGGGGGGGGGGGCGGAAGCGGAAATTCAATACTGCGAAACATTAATAAAGAGGTTAATGAAGGGAATCTCATTACGTGTAAAATATTACTAACTACAGGGTCATAATGTATATGGAATATTGATAATAATAATATACGACTACTGCTAATAACTCCGTATAACCATAGAGGAGGAACTAAAACATTGAGTAGTACTTGAGTTACGCATTCGACGATAATAAATAAATTAAATAAAATAAAACGGCCGGACCTCGTTCCGTGTCTCGAAAGCAGCCCCTGATTAATTAAGGTTACACTTTCTTTCTTTGTTAATCAATATAAGTGTTAAAGACACCGAAGGAGATCACTCGTCCGATTTTAAACATCTTGTACATCACCAGGACGCTAATATAATATATTATAATAATTAGGTAAATTTAATAAATATTTAACATAAAGTCCAGTCCCTTCGATTCACCATTGTACTATCAATTTGCTCTAAGACTAATCGCCTTTCCATAATATTTGTTTGTCTTTATCCATTAACAGTAAGGGTAATTATTGTAATGACTCAAAGTACGTAAAAGGATCTTCCAAAGAGTTCCAGTTAATATAATTATTTCAAAATTCCCGCCGTTTCCTTGGTCCTATGTAAAACGCGTCTTGTCGCAGCGAAATGTATCTACTGGCATAGCCAATACCTTTACCCTTGTTCCCCTGCGATACGCCAAATGAATTATTTCCATCGCAACGAAGTATATCCGCACGTATAAATTTCGTCAATTTAAATATAAAAAGATATATAAATAATACTAAGAGAGTGTCGTGTGTTCGTAGTCTCTGGTGAGTTCGTTTAAAGTACTTACGATGCCCTATACGACATGCAGAGTCCAATAGAGACATGCAAAGCACCACAGAATAACATCATTGAGTCAATAAAAGTATAGTAAACACATATACACAATAGAAAAATCGTTCGATAATCGAAGACAAGTATCGATATTTCACAATCAATACCGATACCGACAATACCGACTCTCGGAGCAGTTCGCGAATATAAGTCCCCAATGGATATATGCGACAATTTACAAAACGTTAGAATCGCGAATGCAGCAGATTTGATATTGATAATTCGTACGATAGTGAAAAATTCAATTAGACTGGATTTGGCAATTAATTTGGTAATAACAATTTGCCATAGGACGGTAACAGCGACTAACTCCAAAAAGTAATTAATAGTATTTTTTTTTTAACGTAAATGAGTTGGTACAATACAGTCCAGCAAGCACTTGGCATACAATGCCATTTCGACAATGCCCGACCGTGCATCAACGGAATTTAGTGCACTAATTTAATTAAACGCCCGATTACCACCGATTGATTTTATCAATAGAATTCACTCTGCCGTTAATACGCCGCATACTGCAGACCCACCGTTATACATAGACACGTGTAATTTCGCATGTCGTCCGCACGCGATGTGTATTGTCGTACTGTAAGACGCGTTCGATCACTTTTTAATGGCAGTTAATAAATAACCGAGCGTTCTGCGCGTGTAAGCACATATGTGTATAGAAAATCTAGACGGCTGGACGATTTACAAAAATCCTGCAAATAATCTTAAAACTTAAATAAATTAACAATCGGTTAATAACAATGGTCGTTTGATGGTAGGGCGAGTTTACACTGGTACTAAAAAAAAAATCTCATTTTCAAGCTCACACTGAGTTTTCAGGTACGCACGAAAAAAAAACCACAATACGACCAATGATAAAAATGACAAGTATCAAAATTCATTAAAAAATAAGAAATTCAATATATAAACTCGCCGTACCACCGTTCTCCTCCCCCTAGACAGACAAATCGACCGATCACATCGATATCGTAAAGTGTCTCCGCGATATGATCGATCCAATCAATGAAATGACAATAGTTCATGATTCGAATGAATTGACAATGGAAATGTTTCAATGTTAAACGCGTGTATATGATATATGTCGCGAATACTAAAATCTAGTGACTTTCGGCTGTCTGAGAATGGTGTTTCGGTGCTCTTGGCATGTTTCACATGCGACATTCAAGATTCACAGTTCACTATTATTATTATATGCAATATACATATGCATATATAAATATATATATACATACACATACATGTCGTTTGCAGTGCGTCGTGCAGTGTGAATGAACGCTCGCTATACATATACTATAGTATGGGCCAGTTATTATATACTTATACACAGAGACCGGTAAACAGAAATCGGTAAAAGAGGCCATTATGTAAGTACGAGTTTAATTGGCGAAATTTCCAGTATCAGTTATCCCATCCGATAACCGATCCCCTTTTAGCCATCACGGATCTCGTAAAGCTTCGGAAAGCCTTTAGGCTGGTCTTTAAATTGCTCGTAAAAGCTTTGTCACGGGAGGAGGGACTACTAGCTGCTGGCCGAACGTTACAAATTGATAGCACAGTACTTATCCTGTATGACCCAACGAAAACACGTAACGAGCGTATACCATCTTTGAATTAGCAATGCAAAATTGAGAGGGGAAGCGTGCTGACTTTGCGTGCGACTTAAGACGGTACGTTCGAGGAATGATTTCTGAATTCGCATCTTCGCACCGAAACGAGCAACAGTTAGCATCGAGAGAGATTGAAAGTGCAAATTGGAAATATATTTTTTTGCAAAATTTTACGATGGAAATTCACGTAAATTAAACTACTCCTATGATTATTCACATCTGTAGAAAGTATCATTTATTGACATGCTTTTTTTTTGAGTTGTATACCATAATCTCTCAATATACCCAGACTGCATTCTGGTAAGTAATAAAAGTCGATTTTACAAATCGATATAGTCGGGATCACGTACAATGGCTTTTACATTAATGCACGGGTCTACGAGAAATGTTCGAGTTATATGAAAAAAAAAGAAAAAAAAAAACATTTGCTTTTTATGATACACCAGTTACGATAATATCTCTTTTGAAATAGGTCCAATATGCTTCAAATTCATGACGTGCACAATGGATTCTCGTAATTTTCCCATTAACGCTACGAGCATTAAACTATAATAGCGGAGCAGAGCCATTTCACGAATTATTGTAACTTGCTGTTAACGAACAGTCGACAGGTTATTTTCGTGGTACAGAGATTTAAAAAAATATAGCAGAGAGATATATTGAGAGGGATCAATGCAATTCTAGGGGTACGAAAATAGCACGTACGGCAATTCGAGAATTTTTTTCTATACGTTTTTCTACTATCGCCCCTTGGGCTAATGGCGAGGCAATATATACTTCGAGTATTTTTCTTTTCGCCAGATCCAATTGTCCAACAATATCACGTCTCTACGTATTTTAATTACACAGGGCGTGCATGTTCAAACACTGAAGTATATTTTAAGGTTCGCGTCTGTTAGCTTGCAAGCTAGTATTTTTTCAGTAACTTTATCCCGGGAATTAGTTTGCAATGCCGCTGGGTGTGTGAACGATCTACCTGTATGTACATACGGTCTATATATGTCAGTAAAAAAATTTAAGATACTAGACGGATATACCCGACGTTCCGTATCACGATATATGAACGACGTAGCGGATGTGATTGTCACATACGTGTCACATAAGGATTGAAAATTATTGCAAATAAAATTGACCGTAAAGTTTGAAAAATTTTTTTCTCTCACATTTTGTCATTTATTTCTCTTTAACCGCACATATGTTCCCGATACGTTTCGCGAGCTTCCCCATATGTACGTCTCTCTATATATAATATTTGATAGTCGAATATGTCATCCTACGTACTGCATGTATTTCGCGTACGAGCAAATGAAAATCACGACCGGATGTCTTCTCAATTTTGCTCGGTTCGTTTCTACTCGGTATTTCCGATAAACTATTGCGAATTGATTGACAGAAATATACAAAAAATAACATCGGCTTTCCACCTCGTGCGAATACATGGGTGTTGTTGTACGCGTTATATACATATATCTGCAGCATCATAGTTCGCAGTGTGAAGGGACAGGAGTTGTATGTCCTGAAAATTTACGAGTCTTGTTCGCTGGTGCCTCTGGTTTTCCCTGCTCGAAGCGCGAATGCCGCGGAAAACTTGTGAAAGCCTTTCCCGACGCGAGGATGCTTTTTCAATGGGCGACGCGACATTTTTCATTTTAGTCCCGGAGCGACTCCTTTCGAGCGACTCACATCTTTCCCGTGATATCCGACTGATTAGGGTCTGCGTAAATTGTAGGTTTTCTTGAACGGGTAAAAAAATAATTAATTAATATCCTATAATTCTTTGCTTTTCATTATTTTCCAATTCTTTTTAATAGGTGATTTTTCCAAAATTTCTCCCAACCACGCTGATTTCCTTGTATATCAGCTTTTCGAGTGTTCGATATGGCAACGTGCATGCAATTGTGCCAGGGTGACGGAACGTGCAGCATCGTATCTGCAGCCAATTCTACGTATATCGATCTGCGCATGCATTGATTGGAAATAGAATATCGCTGCGACTAATTTATCGGCGAGTGCTGCGGATGCCACCTAGTTGAATGATCGAATGCGACGCAGCGTTTCGTAAGAAGGACACAAAAGTGCCTTTTGTACGTTCGGTATGACGTAAATCTTCACTGCATTATTTTAGTCCCCCTTTAGATAGGTACAGATAGGTGAATAGATAACGAAACTTTCACATTGACGAGATATCAACTGGATCTTATATCTTGCAAGTACAATAACGAAAGTAAGAAATAAGTTGAACGACCGATCCGAATCGATTAATATTATTACCGAGAGACATCGGTAGGACATCGTTACAGTCATAAAGTGTCACTGTACCGTAAAAAGGTTTATAGAATTGTGCACGGTGAATTAAGTGAAAACGTAACGAAGCTGCTCGATACAAAGACAAAGTTATCGCAAACTGGCGAGGAGGCCGTTATAAGCGCGTGTTATAAGAAAAATTTAAAGGGAAGCCCGAGGAGCATTAAAAAATCTGATTGCAGGAGGGTCAAGTAGTAAATTGAACCAAGGGAACCCCATTTCCTTTCGTATCAAACAAAAAGGAGAGGAAGGTATTGAAGCACGTAAAAAAAAAATACACTGACTACAAAATGCAAATTCGCAAATACACACGCGCGCACGCTCATCGCGCAAATCGTCGCTTGTTCCTTCTACGTGACAAAAAGTCAAGCCACTTTCAGCTAGCGCGTCAACGACATATAGGGTGAGCGAAAAAATGTGAGCGGCGGCGAGTTCGAAAAGTGCGGTGAAAAAATGGATAAAATTTTAGGATGAGAGAGAGAGAGAGAGATAGAGATAGAATAAAAAGAGAGACAGAAAGAGCGATAGGTACACTTGATGAAAAACGCATAGGTAGATGTATATATATATAGGTAACGTTCGCTAGCGAGTCTTCATGAAAATAGAAAAAAAGCCGGCGGCGAATTACCTGGAAAGACTGCACAGAGAAACCAGTAAACCAGGGTCGTCCGTAACATAAGAAGCGAACAGAAAACAGAAAAAAGGTAACTTGTATTATATAAATAGGTATATTAATGTTCACTGTTGAGAGGTGACGTGCGTGGTCCATTGGGGTTTCTTGCCGTTTTGTTCTATAAAATGTTCTCTTCCTATGCTGAAAGTGAAGAGTTTAAACTGTTTGCCTGAAGCAGCATGGAATATGTTATCAAGACTGATCGAATGAGTATATTATGAATATATGTCAATTGAAAGAAAAAAAAAGTGTTCCTACTATTCTACTTCCATGACAATCGTATAGGATAAATACAAGATGGTTATATAATGTTTCAATCGTTGGATGAAAATTCCGTCATTGCGATACGAATATATTTCCTATGTTTATGTTAATTTACATCACGCAATAATTCAGGAAATATTAATTCCTCGTATATCGAAGTCAGTCCTCGGCTGCCGGTAATCCTAATGAAACAAATACCGTGTCATTAATAACAGTATTAATGCAAATCGCTGTATGTTTAATTTAACATCGCACTGCATTTCAATCGTAATATAAATCGCTTGGAATTTCATAGTCCTTATCGCGAAAATTTGCGAACCAGACGAAGTACCGATGGACATTTATTTGGCTAACTAACGATTGGCGTTAGTTTTTTTTCGCAATAATGAATATTTACGCAACCGAGCATCGTTGCATTGGTTTATTACTAGTGACAAGTATCCATCTGTGCTTCTGGTTAATTAATCAACCGTAAGTACACGTGTACAGTTAATGCACTCGTGTTACAAGGATTTTGTAATATATGTACTTACAACAACGTTTCGCTTGGGAGTTGCATTAAGCAGAGGCATGTACTGTGCTGGTGGCATTTGCGGAATTGTATTTTAGCAGCGAACCAGAAACAGTCATTAACAATTGATAGGACAGCCGCGTTGGAACTATTAATTTTAATCACGACATATTTCAAGCACGTTGCAAAATCCTCTTCGGCGTACCACCTGAATCTCACATGGCTAATTTACAGTCGCTTTTGATACTTTGTCGTTCGAGAGGTACAGTGGTAGAAGATCATAGAAGTGTTTCGGTATTTTGAAAATTTTATACTTAATTGTATTCTCTGCGAATCTTTTATTATGTCAGAATTCTTTCTGCGTATTATTTTTGCAATAAATATCCAAGAAGAATGGTAGCTCGATGAGCTATTTTTTTTCTAGTCATTACTCCGGTGACTAACAAACAGGGAGTCTTGTGGGATGGATACATACGTGGATAATCTATATGCTAAAACTGGGTATATATTATGTGTATGTACTGGAGTGACTAATAGAAATTTTTTCGTTATAATTACACTGACAGATATTTTCATTGAGGATAAAGAAACATAAGAAAGTCATTTTTAGGGGTATATCGTATGCGCATAAATTAACAGTGTGTTCATTAACATAGTAATTAACTCCGAAATTGGACTATTTTTTTTATAAACATTAATTTTACATAATTTTACGGTTACCATTCAGGAGTGAATTCTTGAGAATTTTAATACGTTTTATTGTAAATTTTATTTTGTAGCTATCTGAACTACACTTCATTAAAGACATTTAATTATAGTTTAGGTAATTTTCTTTTAAATTGAAAAAAACACTGAACTAAACCGCAACGTGCGCACACTACTTTCTAATTTGGATTAATTTTAGGTTCTAGGTTCTCATTAAGTAAAATTACACTTTTCATTCCCTTTCGCACGTTCCACCAGTTCCCTTAACTGCCTGACGGGTCTGTTTCGGAATCTTTGACAAAGAAAAGGAAGAACGGAACGAGGGAATCGAGTTGCAGAGCGGCGTTATTACGCGGAATTAAGGTGCACTGCGACTGCGTGACTGCGACGTAAATTCGTTTATCCCTTTCCTCGTCCAGGATCATTCTGCATTCCACATTCCACATTCCACCTTTTCCGACTTTCAGTTTTCGCCAGGGTGAGAAATTAACGTTGCTCGGTGCTACTTTTCATTGGGTATACTAAGCACGGTAGCCAATGCTAAAACGCTAATTACATATGAACGCTGACCTCTTCCGGTGTGAACTTCAGAGATCCGGTAATCAGCGGCATTATAGAAATTCGTCAGTGAAGAATTTCCTCAATCCGAAATGTACCGAAGCACGCGATGCTTTCATCAAGCGAATTACGATACAGGAAATCGCTTCAAAGCTCAGTTCTCACCTGGATACGAATACACACGTGTACGTACACACGTGGAAGTTATTATCATCGCCGCTACTCGTTGCATGGAAACACGTATAATTCCCTTTGAGCTTTCCAATTGTACGGTCAGTGAATCGTACCAAGAGAGAATCCATTGTGATTCTCCTGTCAAGTTTTCAAGTAATATTACCAAAGTTTATATCCGTCAGTCAATCAGGCATTTTTCTCCTTTCCATTCTATTTTCATCTTTTTTCATTTCCTTTTCCCACCACGATTTTCTCCTCTCTTACTCTTTTCTTCTCAGCGGACATAACAGAGTAATAGAGTTTTCTCAGCGATTCGGGCGCTCGTCCTTTCGCCGCGAAACTTCAATTGCGCCGCATAATTTTCAATTAATGTCGTCAGGAACGCCTCGGCTCAGGATGGCTCAAAGCCGTCATCACTCGGGCAACTTGGAAAGTTGGGATCCAAGGGATGTTCTTTTTTCCGGGTGAGAAGAATGAAGTGGAGCAAGTAAGGGATGATATCCCTGGTAAGCGAAAATGGCCTGAAGTCTAAGGTCTTATACACACACACACACACACACACTTATATATATATATATGATTACTCTTAAAAAGAATATCAAAAATTTTCCACTTTCACGTAGTTCACGTTTTATAGATTCCACTGTACGAAATTAAAAAAAAAACTCGCAAATCCAATCGACCAACTTTTTACTCTCCTTCTTGGTTCTAAACGGCATCATTTCCTTTTCTTCTCAATTATTCGAATTAACGACGTCGACGCCGACGTCGTCGAGCTGACGCCGCCGTTCAAGGGAGGCTTCTATTATATGGACATTTCTGACGCTCGAGGAGGAGAAATTCGCTGGGGACGTCGACGTCGTTGAAACGAACGAAAGAGAGCGAAAGAGATCAAGTGAGTGAATGTGATGGTGAAAACGGGAAAGAGAAAGAAAAAAAAAGAGAGAGGAAAGTGGATAGGAGAAAAAGGCCAACGGTTAAAGGGCATGAGGGAGTAAGCAAGTGAGTAAAAGCCGTGTGGTCGATCGTTAAAACTGTTGAAGCTTTTAAACGTCGGCCTCTCGAGAACGTCAATATGAAGAGGATTGTCGGATATTTTAGAGGACCCTTAAAAAGAAGAAGGCCTGAGAATACAAAAATATATTTTAACCATATATACCTACGATCTATGTACCTTAACCCAGAGTCATATATCTACATATCCATTCAGTATATAAAAGCATCATTTGACACCCATATGCTCGGCTGGTAAATATTCATAAAAATACATGATACTCTCATTTTATATTATTCGCTAGATTTTCATCGAATTTCTAAGCTGTACATAAGTATTATAATAAAGTAATACTGATAATGCAATAAATTTTATTCGTACCGCAATGACCGGTGGCTAAGTTCTTGTTAAGTAATTATAACGCACGCTGTACGTATGGGAATTCTAACGCCTGTTAAACAGACGCATAATACCCCTCGAGGTATGCTGCTGCATGAGTAATTATATCTATGTTGGAGTATAGCTATACGTATTGTATATAAATGTAATGTATATACGAGAATGCACGGTTTAATTATACAGATAAGGAAACAGGAAATGCTTTGATGTCCAAAGCTATTCGAATCTAGTTGTTAGTTCGAGACAAGGAATTTATTTGTTTATTTTTGTTTTCATGATTTTCTTCCTCTGCTTCTGTAATGCGAACTGCAGTATCATGTGAATATTTACATATCGACGTATGTAAGCATATTGCCGGACTTCTAGATACGTGGAAGACAGTTATATGATATGTGTATAAGAGTATCCTGTGGGAACTCGATGTGTAAGTTTTCGAGTGTCCTGAGAGAATAGATATGGAACGTATGTATATATATATATATAGGCGTGATAAAGAAAAGAGCAGAGATTCATAGGAGTAGAAAGTATCTAACGGGTAGGAGGGACTTTTGCTAGCAGAGGCAAAGATCTGCAGTGAGAAACACATGAGGCGGTGCACTTGCGTCAGAATACACAGGGCTTGTGCTTCTCCTACACATCGATTATTTTTCTTGCTCTTTTTTTGCTCATTCCATTTTATCTTTTTCCTTACAGTCTCCGTCTCCATCATTATTTGCTGACGCGAGGATAAAACCTGAAATTAAGTGATTAGTTCTGGGGCTTTGAGCGATCGTACTTTTTTTAAAGCTGGAAATAAACAAAAAAGATATACATATGTATGTACATACGCGTTACATGAATTATTCGGTATTACGTGAAATTTTGAAGACGTATATATAATTTTTGGAATTTAAACGAAATTGTTGTGTATCTTTGAATAAAAAAAAAGTACGTTTGCTCCTGAGGTAACAATTATAATTGCACAACACACGTGGGGATGACATATGTATAGACCACTGTGACGAATCAAAAGATTTCGAGGGGGTGCATAATGATAACGTTTGCATGAACAGTTAAGAACAATTAAATGGTGTCGTTCGTATTTCGAATTTTGATTTTAATAATTTTTGTTTGAAATATTGTTTTTCAATATTTCTATTCTTTATACACTGATTCGTCATTGGTCTCTGTAAATATAGAGCGACAGGGACAGATTGATGCAACAGTACTACAACATTAGGCGATAAGTGCTCCAGTTCGTTTGTATAGTTATGTGAATAATTCACGAATCAGAGTTCATTTAAGTTTCGCTCGTATAACAACTGTGTATTACACGTTGTTGCTTAATGATGGTGATAACGGTGATACTGATGATGCACGTGTGATTCGGTTGCGGATAACTTGTCGAGTGGCATGAACGCAGGACGTTCGAGCTTTTGTATGACAGAATGATGCTAATGACTACGGGATCAACATACACGAATTGATGACAGGTTGACGTTACTATTTAATGGAAATGCACTAGCTCTTCAATATTCACTAATTTCTGTACAGATGTTCGAAACGTATCGCGATATGAAATTGTTTTTGAAACGAATAATTGGCTGTTTTTTAACCTATAAAAATACCTGCAATTAAATTATCGGGACGTATCAATATGGTCCAGTTGGTACAGTGCAATCATTCATTTTCCAAGAAAATCATTGGGTTACGTTTAAAAAATTTTTCTTATCAGTTACATAATTTCATTAGGAACAGAATACTTTGTTCCACACAGTACCTGATAGGAAAAGTAATTTTATAAAATGCCCAGCAATTAGTACACTCTCAGCGGGAAAGGTGAGAATTCGGTAGGTAATAGTTTCCACTTCCCTTTACCGTATACGAGTGACTGCAAAGTTTCCAGGACTGTGCTATTCTATATAACAGACGTGAAAGTGGAAATAAGCGGGTTAGCCAGAATTTATGTGTTTTCACCGTAAACAGATGAACTTCAGTAAATTACGGGACTGGAAAATATAGGTACAGTGGCGTTTCGGATAATTGTAGGTATCCAGGGGTTGAATCGTGGAACGTAGTAGCGCGGCGATGCATATAGGTCGGTACGTGCCGACATATGTGGACACGTGTGTCATGACAGACGGTGAAAGTGAATGAACTTTACTACGGGTAGAGAAAGTTCGAAGGGCGCGAATTATTTAAAACTGAGGAAAAAAAAATGTTTCAGTCTCCCTCGACACACCTGATGTTCTTCGAAGCGTGACTTTGGAATTTGCCTGGGGTGAAGATAATGAGAAAGGGCCAAAAACTAAAATAACAAATTCGTTCCTACCAGCAACGAACAGGATAAGTAGTTTTCAATTTTCAAAACGAAATTATACAACTTTCTTGCGGACAGCCTGGAATCGTTTGAACGAGTTGGCATGATAAAAAAAAATCAAAGTCCCCGAGACATTTCTGAGACAATAAACCCTTGGGAGAGAAACTTCTTACCGGGATTCAAGGAGGAGTCTGAGAAGACACTATTTGGCTTTTGTAAAAGTGTCGAAAATGGCAGAGCATACTGAAGGACATGGTATGAGGTAATACGTGTATACGTATAGCTATATATATAAATTGACATTAAAAGAGACGGAGAGTAAGAAAAGCCCAGTATGCTAGGAGAGAGTAGGGACTCGTGAGAGGTTCGTAAAATCAGCTTAACCATCCGACTCGGGAAGAGAAAAATGAGGTCACGACATAATGAATAAAGGTTAATGAGCGAAATTACGGTTGGAGCTACTAACCAGATTATTTTATGACTTCGGGGGGTTGACAATGAAGCTCAACCCGTCTCTCGTGGATTAAAATCGTTACGTACCGTACTAACGTATATAAGTTCATACACGGTACGATATGAGCGGCAATTTACATCCAGCGCAAGGTATACAGAGATTCATGTGTTCGCATAAAGATACTATAGATAATTAAAAATTTCTCAACGCTCTGAAAGCCTCATCAAGAGCGGACAGACCCACCACCCGGTGTGACTGCTTCCTTCCTCGGTCAACCGCCCGGTCAATCAAGATTTGTATAGCAGGGGGGTTCAGAGAGACGTACTCGTGGACAGGGATGCTCTGCCAGGGGAGATAACCGTGAATTCGTAGTAGACGATGCATTAGGAGACATTAGTATTCTCGTGCCCGATACGTTGGCGTCGGGATCGGGCGACGTGCTCCGTCACGTTGACGTGCTCTATGCAGAAGCGTGACGGGAATCAAAGGGGTTGGCGTTGTTTTGACGTGACGTACAGTCGTAATCATTGCGGCCACATGCGTGTCATCCATAAGCTATTGGCTGATGGGATTATCCATGGCATCCCTGTCAATAAGGTTTGGTTGATATTGTGAATCACGATGAAAATGACGTCACGGTAAGCGTATAACTATAGATTTAACTTATACCGGCAATTTCGATAATCGAAGAGTCTATTGCTAAGGGGAGTCATGGCAAGTGGATGCGGTCAGTACAAGGGTCGTTGGACAAGCCGCAAGCAGCTGACCACTTCATTATCTCAATATAGAGGCGACCTAACTCTTGGCCGGTACCTCCGGTCGTCCGTTCGTCAAAGTGGGATGCACGGGCGGTCCAGGAGGGAGGGAGGAAGAGACAGGAAAGACAGAGATAATAGAACTGAGAGATGCTGCGAAGACTCGTGATTCTAGTGTGCTTTAACCTAAAAGCTTTCATAGTTGCCGATGCTCCTTTCTTATGGGATCTAAAAGAACATGATAGGATCAAAGATTGAATGCGTCTTTGTTATACTTAGGGAAATGAATGATTGCATCTGCCTTGCATTTTATATATACGAAATAGAGCATCCATTTACGAGGTTCCAGGGCTGAGTATTGACAAACGATAGCTATTCTATCATGTATTTTAATATTGAAAGAGGTATAGCGCAGGTGTAATCAAATTAGCACTGACCTTAAGGAAATCGGTGACTGTCGTATCGATGATCATCAACGGTCGCTGAATTAGATGAACTACTCCGTTTCGTACAGGGATGTTGGCTTTTACGATTTCAGCAAGAACTACACCAGGGGGATGCTTATCGTCACCTGAGGTCGTAGTGGATTTTACGTAGGCTGTAAAGTAAAGTTAACGGACGTTAATATCTCCTGTATATACGTTATATTTTGAGTGTTTCATCAAGTACAGATACTTACTTCTGACGTCACCCTTGGCATCCTGTTCCGAAAGGAAACTAATGCTGACTCGGATATTATCACTGAAGGCCAAAGTCCTGAATGGTACGTCGTGTGGCGTGGGCGCCGTAAAGAGTATATGATCAGGAATAATATGTCCATCCACGACCTTTTGATCAACCTTCTGTGGTCTGGGTGATGGCTAAAAAAAAATAAATGTTTTAATACTACCCTTACGTATATGACTTATCCAGTTCAGAAATAGATTGGCCTATTCTAATCCTTACGTAGCTCGTAATTGAAATCAAGGTTCGACAATACGACTGTATGAAATGAGACAGTCTCGTACGTTCCATGCACTGGTGGTTAACTAGAAAATTGTAATACGACCTCAGGTAAGCAACGTACTTTCCTCGTTGTTCCAGGAAATGGAATATAGAAATTGCAGATACGCGCTTAGACAAAGAGAATCACAGGATTTTCCAGAGAGCAAAAGCACATACGGTTATCGTTTAATAAAGAGCTGTAAAGGCCAGGTACATATAGGTTTGCGAAAGTAAGGGATGACAAAGAGGACAACCGTACAAACCTGTAAAGAGAACCATGAATAATAAAGGTTGATAACCGGAAGCTTTGAAGTGCTGCTTTACAACCCAGGAAACACAGTACAGCCCTGGATCAGCATTAGCCACCCTTGGCCCTGCTGTGGCTGAGCTTGCGCCCGGAGTATCGTGTTTCCTGGGAAGGATTGCGTGAATGCACGAAGCATCGTTGGATTCTTTAGCCTTGCAACAAGAGACACCGAAACGAATGACACCCCAACTCTGGATCAGGGGTGCAGCTCAGTTGCCGTAATCGGCTTGAAGCTCTTAGGTGTCAATGTCGTTGCGTATCAAATTTTTTCGAATACTTTCAGGACTATTCTGAACAATCTTAAAATTAGCTATTGATCACTGAGAATTGTACACTCTGCATTGTTTTGGTGTTAAATGCTTTTCGAAAGGTTCAACAGTTTCTGGACTCTGACGAAATACCATACTAAACGGTTCTCTAACGGAATTCTCAATCATCCTACTCTCATGTCCAAGAGCCGAGAGATTTGAGCTGATGCTGTACTATAACCCGGTACTTATATGGCTACGTCGATATTTGAGCAGATTATGCAGCAAGTATTCCGGCTTTGTTCTAAACAGGACATAGAATCGCCATTATTCAAGTATAGGTGTACGTATGTGATATAATCCTGGTATGCTCCAAGTTCGCCAAGGTACTCCTACTACTAGTCAATCTACCAGACTCCACTGCATTGCCCAGAGTACCTTAGCGAACAACTTATGCTAGCACAGTAACACGAGGAAGCTTCCTGTGGCTTACGGAAGACCTACACCTTAACGAAGACCTAAAAGTGTGGCACTATTAGGTCGTCCATTGAGTGGCTAAGAGACGGTTTTACCATGGCGATAAATAAAGCTTAGGAATAATAGAAGCGCTTAAGGATGAAATCTTATAGTTAGGACCACAGCTTTCTTTTTTCTCTGATGGCAAAGGAGACGAAAAGCCATACCTTAAATCCTTCGTCGACTGGGAGAAAGAAAGTGTATCGACCCTCGGCCTTGAAGACGCCTGTCTTTTTCAGGTCGAAAACGCGCTGACGGAATAACCTGAAAAGATAATTTTTTATCAGACAATACATATCTGACTGAAATAATGATAAATAGAGGTATGTATATTTGTTCTCATCGTTTGAGTGCTCTATGGGTCACTTCCAGTCACCCTTCCACGTTTTACGATGTTTTACAATGTAGACTATTATGTAAGTTAAAGTTGTTAAAGAAGCGTCTGGGCTTCTATGTTCCGTTCAAACAATTTTGCTTAATGCTAGTTGAGCCTTTAAACAACTCTATTTCTAGAGGACTGCGAGTCAGGGAAAAGTAGGTGGGTTTCGTATGCCAAAAAGACGGCGGAGTTATACGTCAGCGTAAGATCGGCCTGACGCGTACATGAAAATCCCGCATGGGTCGTAATTTTTTAAAAAACGTTAAGGCGTCAGAGTGGCTTAGGAAATATGTTTACGTTTATAGGTGAGATGTTGATGTGAAGGGCAGCCCAGAGGATTCACCCTCGAGGAGAACGATGAGATAAGGAGAGAAGGAAGTATAAGGAAGAGGAGATGGAAGATGAGGAGAAGCGTGGAATTTAAAAAAGGGGGAGGGCCTGTCGGCATTATTTACGATGATAACACTGACACATATTTTAAGCGAAAATTGTCGGTCGAAGGATGAGAACGGTTCGTTGCTGTGTTTTACATTTTACGCGGTACGGAAAATTGCTTTTGCATAGACACGGAGAATTTACGTAGAGGATATACGTAATTTCCCTTAAATCCGGATTCCGGTTCGTTCTCCATCTCTTTGTTTTATAGTTATTGTTCCCACTTTCTTTCGCGCCTCGCTTTCCGACCACGCATCCCTGCTTCGACGCGTCGGCTGTTATCTTTACTTTCACTTACTTTTCCGCCTGTTCGACACTGTTAATCCACAGCCACTTTTTCTTATCCCCGAACGCAGAACGCGAGGCAGTAAGTAGCCGTCTTAGCCATCAGGATCACTTCCGGCTAAATAGCTAAAATAGGGAAGCCCATAGGAGCGGCTCTGGTCCTAGTGGCAGGACGAGGAGTGATAGCCGGAAAAGCGTTCTTCCCTTTTCTTTTCCCAGCACGTTTTACCTTCCGATACTTTCATTCCAAGATCCCGCGGGAACTTCTCGGATTGAACCCCGGGATGAAAATATTGAAAGAAAAAGTTCAAAGAGTCTTATCGGGCGATTCCTTTTTTTTTCCTTTCCTCTCTCACTTCAACTTCCGGAATTCTCGCTCGATCGGAGCTACGATTGTGCTCGTTGAAAAAGGAGCAGATGAAATAAAGGTATAGAACAGATAAAAAGAAAGTGGTAAAAGTAATATCGACGTCCTGGCACCTGCCGGAGTAGCCGAGGCAGTCGATAGGTAGGTATTAAAGGTATGTATATATAGTTATAGTCAGGTATACCAGGAAAAAAGAAAAACTCGCAAAAGAACGTAGTAGCCTCGGGAGGATAGCGTGGGTGCTAATTCACTCGAGCTTTATTTCCTCAGTTAGCGGCGCCCGTTTCCGGAATCGTAGCTTTAACTGCCGAAGGAGCGGGCAACAGACGAAGGAGAGGATGAGCAAGGAAGGCAGTATGGACCGAGCGTAGAAACGATGAGCTTCGATAGAACTGGCTAGTAAAGTTCTAGAGAAACGTCGTGAAAAGTTACATCGTCAACGTTCCTGCTCCGGAATTCACTTAAGACTGATTTTCGCCGGGCTGCTATTGAGTTTACACGTGCAAAGCAATAGATCTGAGTTCTCCTGGGTTAAAATCTCAGGACAGGCACGCGAGAAAATTAAACTTTGACTTTGTTGCTTAATATCGCTAGGTCACACGAAAAGGTAGCTGTCTTGCATATAATTTCCATACAGAATTAATAGTTCCTTCGTAAGCTTCAGTCATATCAGGGAGACCTCTGGATCAGCCGTATATCCCTTCCGGTGTTGAATTCTCAAGATAGACAAGGGACAATATAGAGTCGCTTTGGGGGACGACATTATTATTTAAAGTCTTCGGGGAAAATGATGATGCTGGTGAGGGATGAATTTTTAAGACGCTAACTTGGCAGCCCTTGCGCAACGAGTCTTATGGTCGTTTTGGAAACTTTTTACTTCGAGTCTGAGGGGTACTAAAGATCGAGTGGAAGGGCGAAAACTGTAAGAAGGTGGCGATTGGTATCCCGTGGGAGTTTTCTGGGTTAATTGGGCCACAAGATACATTTTTTTTTATTATAATACTTTTTTTTCATCATCCCAATGACATTCGGCGGACTCGCGTGTCCTTCTACTTACCGAATTCGATGACGCCCGATATTCAGGCTGTCGCTGAGATTGAGAAACTGAAGTGCGTTGGGATTGTAGATTGCTGGGGCCGTGGGAATCGAGAGAACCGGTTCCAGGACTTCCGATATAACGTGTAGGACCTGAAATTAATATAAAAAGAAATTCAGTGTTATTCACTCGTTTAAAATGATTTTTCAGTGATGTACTCGAATACAAATTATACCCATTTTCAGGAGACACCATTTTTAACGACGGCATGTAAATAGCCAAAGTGCTTTAGACAGTGGTAAACCGATCGCTTGAAACCGTCTAAACGGGCGAAACATCCAATTCGTTGCTTGTCCAATTTCGCAAACTAACCGAGTGCAATTCAACAAGCTCACAGCGAGATTCGCTCTTCCCTACTGGGACGCGGGGCTACACCGCGAATCGATGGCCATTCAACCGAACAGCCAGTCAATCTTAAATCACGTATAATTTTTCATCGACAAGAGCGAACAGCGAGAAATATATGATAAAGTAAAATTCAAAATGTACAGATAGAAGTGGTTGCAAGTAAAACAGTGGAACAGTTTGAAATTCATGGACACCTAAAATGTTCATGGTGACCCGTGGTTTATGGTTTCTCTTGCGTTTTCATTGTGGCTATGTGGGAAGTCCCGCGGACGCGACATGCAGAGAGAACAGAGAGAAAAGAGGTCCGAGAGAAAATACGAGAGTCAGAAAGAGAGAGAACGAGAGAAAGACAGAGAGAGAGGGGGGAGAGAGAGAGAGAGAGAGAGAATGAATGAGAAACGACAGGATGGGGGGAGGGGGAGAGTAGCGTCGAGCTTCCATTCGGGCAGACTGTACCCGACACACGTTTGGCACAGAAATGCGACACAACGAGAGGTATTTATCCTGCGGCGCAGCGAAGGTGGCCATTTCATGGGCGTCGGCGTCGGCGTCGGCGTCGAGAGAGAAAAGGACCCTCTGTCTACCATTTACCATCCGGACTGTGACTAAAACGTCCCCGACTATTTATCCGTTCCTCTGTGATCACCGCGACTCTTTTATCTCGCGGGATTTCTGCTCTCTCCATCTGCAGCCCCTTGGCCCTTGGGGGGTGTGTCCCATTTATCTACGCCACTGAGAAAGAGAGAGACAGAGAGGGAGGGGGAGAGAGAAAGATTGAGGAAAGAGAAGAAGTAGAAAAGGAACGGAGGGGAGAAGGAATGAAATTGCCGGAGATGTTGGAGAATACCGAGAGTAACTGACTGAGGGTGACTGGGAGGGTTGGCTGGGTTGACTGGATGACTGGCTGGAACGTGTTGGCTTCCATTCGGACAGTCGAATACTCAGCCACGAGAAGAGTAGGTACGTTTGTTTGTCTCGGATAAGAGCCAGTAGCTGCTATCATTTATCTTACTCGAAAAGGTTCCTGCAGGGTAAGAACCTCTAAAAAAAATTGAACAGCCACAATATTTTAATTTCACATCCCGAGGCTGAAACTGAGTTACTCTTGGTTATCACATTCAAGCGCAGCACTTACTTTCGTGATTTGGCACTGGCATAGTCAAATATATTTATTGCCCAAAAATGTTAATAATATGAGATATGCCAGATCTTCATCTGGGAAAATATTTAAAAAATTCCATCAACTGATTGAGACGCCGCTGTACATTTTTTTATAATAAATCTTGGACAGATCATTTTTTATAAATAGAAATATTATTATACGCTTTGGCTTTATGAATTTTTTTAAAAGATATCTTCTCAGAGGGTTTGTACGAATAATTACGTATGAGTCACCGTCGCACTGTCGTTTAAACGTTATCGCCTAGATGTCTACAAAATATGGAAAATTTATCTTTTAAGTTTTTACATTGATTAAAACAAGATGGTAATGGATATGGGTACAGATTACGTAACAACGGGATACGTAGATATGGCGATATAGATATATACTTTCAATTAAAATTTGCCAACCTTCCAAGGGACAATTTGGCATGGTAATTGTACAAAGGGTACAATATTGTACAGATACTTATCTTTGAATGAACCCTCAATGATAACAGTTTCAATGTTGACGCTCTTTGCATATCGCGTAGTATAGTTATGTTATAAATCACATCCACAACAGTCGTCTATTCAAAAGCAGCCACGAGACTGCTATCATTACCATAACCACCCCTATCATCGTCGTTACTCTAAAGTTTGCTGAGTGCTCATTCAGGACGAGACCAGATTCAGAAGGTAATTTATTTTCTTGAGACGTAAAAATATTACGTCACTATCCTACAGCTTCACTCGTCGCACGAAGACGTCGCGACGAGGCGTCGCAGCCGTTTTAACATCCAGCGACGCTACTGGGTCGCAGGTTATTAAAAATATGCTATCTCTCTGGCAATCAGGATTCCAGGCACACGATACAATAGTTTATATTTAACGATTTCGAGACGTGATTGCTGAATCTTTAAACGTGCTTTTGTCCATATTGTCTTATGCGTAATAAAAAAAAAATTTGTATTTTTTTAGCTTCAACAAACTGAAGAGAAAAATTGCAAATTCAGACCATTGAAATCAAAACTTGCTTTAACTGAAATATGCAATATTTGATGACAAAAAATTATGCATTTAAAGTAATAATTTTTAGCAACGAAAATTTTCCACAGTTCACTCCCGTTTTAATGTATATTGCTAAGTAGGGAAAAAATGTCTGAGATGGCACTGGAAATAATACAGAAAATTGTATGCTGTCAGAGCAGGTTTAGAAAAGTATATCATGATTTTCCCACTTTCAAGAAATTTCGTCTTGCCCCACCTTCCCCTATAAATATATATATAATTAAAATAATTCCATTGTATTTTTTTTTCCACTTGGTATTCCTTATCGTTCATCTGGTCCTTCTCTTCTTCCAAGATAAGTTATTTACCCTCGTTTATTGAGTTATTAAGTCAGCACCAGCTATATGTATAGTTTGCAGAACTGCCGCAGTCGATATCCATCAATTTTCCAAGTTACTCTACAGTTAGCATGAAGCAAAAAGAAAGTCTTGGGTTTTCATCGAAAGCAAAAGAATTCAAGCGAAATATCATGTGGTTTTACCCAGGAGGAAGAAAAGGATGTAGACCAGTCGAAAAATGAAAAAATAAAACAGAATCCAAAAAGGCACAGAGATACAAAAGGGATAAAAAAAAAAAGAGTGAAAACAGAAAATCACGAGATAAAACTTTTCAATGAATTTTCACAGAACTCCAAATGGAAATCAAAGAAAGACGGTGAACCGGCCGGTATAACAATCGAGGCTGAATTCAAAGTATTTATTTAAACTGTGTAAAAGTTTCGGCAAAGGAGTTTCATTCCTCGAGTAGAAATGTAGAGATGCTCGTTAAGACTGTTCAACAGCGTCTGTTATCCTGTCAAAAAAGTTCACGTTAACAAGGAGTACATTTTTGTACTTTTTCCCATACATTTCGAATTCTCTTCCAGAGCCGTAATCTTATAACTTTTTTTTTCAGCCTCTGAATTATTCGAATTATTATCGATTTTAAAACATTCCTATAACAAAGTCGCGATTGACTTTAATTCAAGTGTAACGCTTTGGGATCAAAATAAGGGAGTAGCGAATGATGAACAAGCACCGGGAGTTAACCACTTCCTTTCGTCTAAGTAACTAGGACCATTTTCTAGGAATTCGCGGAAAATGTCTCTGCTCCCCAGATACTGGCGCTGCCTACGACATACACACACACACACACATATATATATATATTACTGTAAACGGGAGTTACATTAATTAAACTTTACGGATCTTGACATTAACTTATTCACGTACTTTACAGGCTAATTCGTCCTTAGCAAGTGTGTATCGCGCGAGACACTGTACGTATTTTGGGTACCCTGACAAGAATTAACATGTAGATTTGCCCTCTAGAGAAAACTGGTAGCTGAAGTCACTATCTCTTTAAATTTCGTCATTGTAGTTATTCTCATGCATACGTTATTGCGTAGAAATATTTATTCTTAAAAAGTCCATAAAACGTGCGACCAAACTTCACTAAGGTTGCATGACCGAAGATATGACAGTTATATATTGCCGGGATATATGGTTGGACAAATAATTATTTTTAATAAAAACTGCATTGTCGTTTACCTACAACAGCTTAAAAAGCCGGTGGCTCCATTTTAAAGTACATATGGAGATCAACAGGTTTCCGCCAAAGTACAATTTCCTAACTCCTGCAACCGTATCTTATGTACTTATTATCCCCAAAAAATTATTCCGCGCACACACGTATTTTCAATCGGAAAGTATTTCTTTTTTTTATTATTTTCTAAAGCGTTGATAGGCGGTACGTATAACTTTTATTTTTTCACATATAGTTTTTAGTCCCTCTGCTATTATCTTTTTCCTGTCATTAACCCTTTTCAAATATTGTAAAAAAAATATACATGGTGCAGACAATTGAGGGAGCCAACGATGTGAAGCAGCGAGTGTTATTATTATTTACATTTTTCTTTCATTTTCTAGTTCATGCGACAGTACAGTCACGGGTTGGTTAATTAATCAATTTTTAATTAAAGAATCAATAAGGTCACTGGTAATACTAAATAATCTCAAGAGTTCAAAAAACGAATATTGCAATCGATCTAGAAATTTTGTAGTTTTAAGAGCGGAAGGATAAACGTGATTGATATTTATTTGTCGGATTTCCAACAGTGACGTCAAGCTGGCCTTTCGCGCTTAAATATCATGAACTTTAAAGCTCCCTGACTGGCTGTTATATAAAGCAATTGGAATTTGACACGATCTGAACCCACGGCAGAGTCTGCCTGCGTTTAAGGCGATAAAAGAGTAAAGATGCCCGAGAAAGATTCGCGCTTTATTAAAATTCTGAACAAAAGCCACGAGGAGGTTATCTACGCGCGCTAGCGGCCCATGCCGGAATAAAGGAGCCGTACCGCGAGGAAATGAATCCTAGCGGCGGAGTCTGGTTATCGCAACGCAAGGAAAAAAAAAAATAATAAAAAAGAGATAAAAAAATCCAAAAGAAATGAAAAAGAAAAAAGGACTCTTTGTGTTCTGTGAATTTGTCAAGACTCGGCTGAGCTTCGCTTCACCCTGAGAGCAAGGAGGGAGTCAGAAATCCTGCTGTATGCGAGAGCTTATTTTTATGACAGCTCGGAAAAACAAAGAGATACGTTTCCTTTCACTTTTCATCTACCGTTGACAGACGCGACTCGTCGCGAAATGAAATTGATGAAAAGATCGCAATAAGTGCAGGGATTTTTATTAAGTTCCGACTCGCCTTCATCAAAGTGCTAACTGCTTTGAGCTTCTCATTTCTTTTATTCGATTGGCATATGAGATTAATCTTCGTCTTATTCGAATTTCATTGGGTCCTGTTTTAAAAGCCTTTCTACGAGACGTCGGAAGTTCATAAATTCATCTCGTCCTATTATAATATCTTGTACTACGCTACCGATTTTAGTAGATTTTCAATTGACTTCTAGAAGCTTTGATTACCATTGCTGTAAGTTCAAATTAAAAAAGAAAAAGGTATTGACTGTATTGTATTAAATGTACGATACGATTCGATTTCGTCAAATAGCTTTGCAATATAGTTGTACAGTCCACTGCATTGGATAAGCGAGGTGTTACTATAGGGTGTGGGCGTCGAGACGCTAAGGCGCCGGCAACTTTCACGTTTCACTCGTTTCAACATCGACCCTTCTAAATCATCCCGCTTCGTAGAGTATTCCGGGTGAAATCGGCGCTTTTGGTAATTTCCATTAAGAGGCCGAATTTGCTATTCAACCAAGCGTGTTGTAAGCGATCGTCACGGCCGAGGTCGCTTTTACGGGAGAACGAACCGCAATGCCCTTCGACCTTTTATTCGCGTTGCGCGACGATCCAGTCTATTTTATACTCTGACATGATGAACTCAATAAGGAAGGTGTCTAAGAGATGCGAAAAATTTAAATTGATGATGGATTTTTAAGATTACATTTTTCCATCGTCATCGCACGAATCACACTGTGAGTCAGTATTGAAAGCTTCTTGAGTAACATAATTCGTAAATTCCCGTGCTTTTCGTTGACGCGCGAATTAAGGTGCGGAAGGATATTTAATTTATTGAAAATATAAGAATCGACAAATCCGAAAGATAATTTTCTTCTTATTTCCTGCCGACCTATGCTTCTTTAATAGGACCTGAGAATCGCTATTGGCCACTTATTCATTGGGTTTATTTTTACCTGCACCTCGTGTCGCATCCCCTTTAAGGTCACTTCAAGATTCATTGAATCGAGTAGCGGAAAAGGTGGTGTAGTTGACACTATTCATCCTTACGCAGAACACGCTGTTTCTTCTTTTTTCTATACTTGAATCGGTGACATGGTCAAAAATTTCACGATGCTGTACGATTCTTCTTTTATTTTTAACAAGGTCCTGATTCTGTTTCGTATATTTTAGTACATCTCAAAGAAATCATATTTACGTACATCATCGTGAAATCTCATATTCTATATAAGTTACTCAGGCTCTTTCATAACAAAGGACAAAGCTTTCGTTTACTCCGTGCAAAATTTCAAAGTGCAATTTCAACGAGAGAGGATTTCTCATAAATTTTTCACTTGTCAGTCTCAAAATTGGCAACTATGTAAATACTTGTTTACAATTGGTTAAGATATCTCTCAGACCTCGCAGTATCGTGGAATATTAATCCATTTACCTTCAAAGCATATACTTCATTGAGAATTCAATATGACGCCCCAAAGAAATATCAAAAAACGTAAAAAAAAAAAAATAATGAAAAATGGATCTTGACAAATTTTATATCCGAACATTATATGTATAATAAACGTCAGGAAAATGTCATATCAAGAAATTAAATTATCGATCGGTTATGAACTCGCCGGTGGAACTGAATTTTAAATGTCGATAAACCAAAAAAGACATTCAGACTTTTCCCAGACACGAATAACAACTGCCATATTTCTTTGCACTCTTACAGCAAGTAAATTATTTAAATTCATAAAAAAACCTCCTCCACCCATGTATACCTTTTGATATGTAACGAAAAAAATACAGAATGAAAACAATGCGTAATAATTGTCCCACGAGAATTTTCCGAGTTTCAGAATTTTTCCTAACTTTTTTTCTCTATGCATTAGACGCGCCTTTCATATCTTTGAATTCACGAAAGGGATGTTTTCAAGGGTCAAAGATTACAACTATATAGTATATACGGGTTTCGTATTGTAAGTATGTGTCTAGCATGTGTTTCCTATGTATTTGTACGAGGAAATAACTCGCGCCATCCCGCTGCAACCACCCACTCTGTCAACCTCTTTCCGACCCCTCAGGCAAGTCAGGTTTCACATCTCATAGCGTTCCTGAAATACTCGACTACGTAAAAATGTGGGGGACGAAATTCCGCAAGGGTAGAATATCTAGACGAATTTTCGAGTTAGCCCCCTTAATACCGTGAACGACTATATCCAACGCTTTTAAGTTTTTCCCCTGAAATTTAATGAATTTTTGAAAGAATTTATCCTCTGCATACATACATATACTGCATTAGAGGGATATTATCAACAGCGAACGAAATATTCGAGTCAATAATTGGTTGAGCTTTAGAGGAAATTAAATAGCATATATATACCTATATACATACCTACCTATATCTAGAATATGATAAGGCACCCTTACCGTAGTCCTACTACGACTTCTACTTGTTAAAAATATTGTTCAATAGGACGAACAATTGAGAAACGGAATTTATCCTTCGTTTAAAAATAGTACAGGCTAAATTCCTTGATAAAAATCATACAGGTAAGACCGAGTGGAATAAGAGAAATTTATATAAGACATACAAGCTAAGCATGATATTCGATTATAGCCGTAAGGAAAGGGAGAAACCGTGAAATTCCTTCAGGATGCGGAAACGAATTAAAAGACGAAATCAAAGAAAAAATAAGGGAGCGACATGTTCTATTAACTGTCACGTCGACAGGGCGAATGGCGGTACTCCATCCTGCCGACAAAGAAAGGAGAAAATAAAAAGAGAAAGGATGAGCAAATAAGATAATGAAAAATTCCCTGAACGAAACTTATCAAAAAGATCGTAAGGGAAGCTTCCGCAATGTGGGGGATGGTTTACGAGCGATCAAGGACTCCTGGCTGAATCGTATCTTGCTATGAGAGGGTTGTATAAAGCTAAGAGGGTTGGACGAGGGTTTGTAAAAGCCTCAGGGAGGCAGAACTCCTCGTGGCTGTCCGCGAGGGGATGATTATATTAAGAAAGGATGTTCGTTTCGTTTTCTTTAAACCCTTTTCGGAAGGGTCTGCATTTAGACTTTAAAGAGGGCGCTGTCGGGATAATTTATATAATTTCGTTGTACTGCCTTAAATATATCCACAACGATAAAAAAAGAATAAGCGTACTGTGTATTCTCGGTTTTAATGTGCCAGAAGAAGCTGGATACGATATTCTCGATGTAAGAGCTCGGGGGCGTCACGGTTTTTAATCTTGGAAAATCCGTGGATTTTCATCTCATTATACGCCCCTTAGAAAAATACTTGTTGTAGCCCTTGGGGTTTGTCTGATGAGTTGGTTCCTTTGTGTTTAAATAATTAAAGAAAATATTACTTACTATATATAGTGTATATATGGTAAACGGAGGAACATGTCTGGATTACCAAGAGATCAAGTAGCCTTTGGGGAGAAAATAATTCTACAGGAATATTATAATTAACTGTAATACAAAGTTTTACAAGATCCAGTAGAATTTATTCGTTATTGTATTTCATACGTATAGAAGTGTCTAGTTTTCGTAGGTATTTTTTGTAATTAAGAAAATATGAAAATCCGCCGATTCTAATCAGTAATCATGAAATTTCAGTAGATACCTCTAGTATGTCTACCATTTGTTCAGAACTTTTGCATGCTGTTGCTGTCGGGTCTGGAGCAGCAGCATTCGAAACTGACAATGGAATTTACTCTTGCGCGATGAAAGTTTTCAAGGCGACTAATCGTAGCAATTCCTTTTGAAATTTCAACCGTGTGAATTGCCGCAGGCAGGTGAAAACTTTTGCCGTCGTTTCCTCCACCTAGAGAATCCGTCGTGGCTCTTTCAGTCAAATCACATCGAGAGTTTATTCATTGGACCCTGTATCCACGTAAAATTAGACTCCGATAGACAAGCTGTCGGGTAGCTCACGAAATCAAGCTAAGATATTCCTTAGAAAAAATATATTTCAATTTTTTTTCTCCGCAGGATTATGTAAATTTTCCAAAATCACCTTTTCTCGTCGAACTAGAATATTCTCAAGTCAAGATAATAATGCTAATTGGATTTTGATAACGTTAATTATTCTTAAATATATATAGATATACAAGCTCCGTTTTATTTTTTTTTACGTGGACTCAGTCGTGATAAAATTTGATGACGATTTCCCTTCTGACGGACTAACATGGACGAGCAACTCGTTCATTAGGTTCGACGGCACCAAAACTGCCGATATCCATCAGTCTAATGGTCATGCGGCTAAGGTGAGCTTGTAAAGCTCATTAAAAGCTCGTTAGAGGCGTGCCGCAAACCTACCGCATCGCGTAAAAGCGAGACTTTTCCACACGACCCGTAAGGTACCTAAGGACACCTTAAGTAACTCGCTACGATATTCAACAGGGTTTAGTGAAAAATAAAAAATATAATAAATATACGTAGAATAAAGATTTACATGTGTAAATATATTTTAAAAGTGCAATTCAGTTAGCCATATCAGTACTGACGTACCGAGAGCATTTATCAATAACAATCATTTCAAATTTCCTAATTTTCCCATATTGGCAATGCTTTTTTTTCCGGAAATAATAAAAAAAAATTCTACACGTTATGCTTGGCAAGAAACCATTAACAATGGGAAATTTTTCCTAATTACATATGACACGCGTCTAGCGGATGCACTTGATATGCATTAAAAAAATTGTGTTGACTCTGAAGTCACTTTGAGGGCGAGACGACACGCACAAACTATGAACTCAAATCGACGGTCGGTATTGTAGACTCAGAAAGTGATCCGAATTTGAGATAAACTGGTATCATAAGTTGCAAAGAATTAACACTTGTTTATCCAGCTTACAATTGTCAGCTTCAATAGCCAAGTTACTTCCCGTTGGGTAAATTAATAAGAAACATAAAAAATTGCACTTTCGATCAAGTCACGACATAGCTATAAATTTTCGCAGACTACTTAAATTCCCATGCGACACATACCTGCTTCTTCGTATCCTTAGGAGAAAGCGTAATGGTAGATTCGTAATTACTAGCATTCCGTTGAACCTTCGCATTATTTATATAAATCTCGTCATGTCTCCGTCCTGGTTTCCGCGTCACCCACAAAGGCGGATTTCCATCAAGCTCCGACGATATAGAATCCCCCAGCTCCTCCAAAGTCTGCGCCAAATTAGCTGCAATCAGAAGGAAATACATAGACAACTCACGTAACATAACGTACAGCTCAATTATATTCAAGCGACGATATAATTTCTGGCATCTCAGTTAAAGTTCTTATAGGAGTAATAAGAACTATTTGTAATAAGACTATTGTCATTTTTCCACAGCCGATCGTAAAGGCGAGTAAAGGCAGCGAAGAAAGGTCGAATAACGAGTAGATAAAACTTTTCGCAAAGCTACAAAGCCCTTCGGTTTATTATCTGGTTACGGGAGTCATGACGTTATATAATCTCGAGTTTTCTTCTCGACTATCTCAAGAGAGGATTCTGCATTTCAGCTAAGATCCTGACTTCGTTCTACACCTTATTTCGCTATCCAACTCTTGTTCTTTTCTCAGTGAGCTTCCATCTTGCGGTTACTAGCAGAGACACGAAGTATAGGACTTTGACAATGGCGCTCATTACCAACTCCTAGAATTGGGTCTCGTCAGGTAAACTACCGGAGCTTCTAAAGTCACGAAGAAATTCTTTTCTTGACTACCCTATACAGATATACATCATGTGAATATATATATTAAAGTATAGCGAGTCAACGAGCCGCGAGCTAACATTGTTCCTAGGTGCGAGCAATGACGCAACGGCTTTATACGACTTTCCAGGTAGCTGCTTATAGCAGGTAAACCAACGTACATACCTAACCTGTGTACTTTTTTTACCGTAGCGGCAAAGGAAGTACAGCAGTTGTTTGTTTGTCACGGCTAAAGTAGGTTTATCGTGTTACACGATAACGTATTTCTTGGGACGAATAACTCAGCAAGATTTCAAACCCCTGCTTTCACACTATATATTTAACAACCATGGCTACTATGTTTAAGCTCTCGCGATATAAGTCTATGTATTACCTACCTTATATACTTCACTATACAGTTTCATTGATACGTTATTTCATTTTGGATTAACCTAAGATTTCGCAAGTGTCTATCTCCTCATATTCATAGTTAGTTAAAGCTATAAAGGTACACGAAAATCTATAGTGCGATATACGAGTATAAGGAATAATCGATAAGAGTAATCAGAATGAAAAGAGTAGTGAAATTTTTGCAAAATCAAAAACGATAAAATTAACTGTATAAATGGATACTTTTTTTTCGACTTCGCTATTTCGCCCAATAATCCAGCCGATTTTGTAATGTAAAAATTAATTGGGTCAAACAATATGTTTTAGCGTATATGTGAGTACAATTATTTTAACATATATATATATACAGTATATGTATACAGAATGAAATTAGAATGAGGGAGGATTGATTGGAGAGTTAGATAACCGAAAAACAATATCGGCTGACAGCTGTGCTGAACGAAAGCATCGATTACTTATATGATCGCTACGGAATTGATTAATAATAACTGGCGATTGGTTCAGGTTTCTATACCTATATGGTCCTTCGACTGTACCTTGATTTCTTTAACTCGTCCATTAAGTTTATACAGATTTATTAGTCCTCGCGCGAACAACGCGTTCTTCTTTCGTCAAAAGGGAATGATTAAACTTTCGATCAATTAAAATTCATCTCTTTTCGTCTACGGCTATAGATGCGAGTGATTTATTCATCAACGAACAGAACGCAGAAAGCCTTCGGTGCTAACGCCTAGTCCGATTATCCTTTGGTTTTATTCTGCATAGAAACGGAATTGGACTCCGTCCGTAGCTCTTGAATTTCAAAGCGATACTGGCCGACCAACTTTTATACTTTCTGCAGCATCACTAGGTACGTTAGTAGTACATAAAGATATCCTCACGAAGATATGTGATACCGTGGATACAGAAGGGATCGTCTGCTTCATTAATTCTCATCTTATAAATCCAGTGGAGTCTGTTTGTAATTGGTTCATTTTTCACGGACTGAACGTCACCGTTATTACTTTTCTCTTCCTTGATAAATGCTAAACCCTCTGTATATATTTGAAAGGATACCTATCTGATACTCCTCTAGTCCGTAACACAATAGTGCATCATAATGAGAGCAGACTATCTGTGAACATGGTGGCATCTTGTTTGGACACCCCTTAAATCAATTACGAGTTTCCCACGAACTTCGTTCTCGGCTCTAAAGTGCAGCCCTGGCAGAAACGTAGCATGGTGCATTTCGTGACGCTCACCCTCAACTTACCCAATATACAAGTATAGAGATCCTCCTCTTACGGTTCTCATTCTCTGCTTCTCGACTGTTTGCTCGTTACGAATGGATTCCTCGAATTTGTGATTCAGATGCCATGAAACACGTCAAAGGCGGCTTTCGAAAATTGTCAGATTTATAATGACAAATCAATACGAGGTAAGTCGTTATAGGACCGTTATATCTCGTTGTAGAGTAATTTGCACTGTGAAGAGTATACAATTAAATTGTTGTGGATATACGAGGGTAAAACTATTAAAATATATTCATATTTAATGATGAAGTATGCTAGGAATATTTAAATAATACTAAAAACTTGGTGATATTTACTATAAAAATAATAGCACGGAACTATGCACGCTTTACCGCGTGGTATTTTTATCGACTGCCAACGATACAGAGCTGCAGTTAAAAACGAAGCTTCCCCCTCTTACATTCCAGCCAAGGCCAAAACGGTTACGCGACAGCTGCCGCCATCTGTAAAGCAGTTGGGCGTCATCAGCAGTCATCAGTCGTCTAGTGCCGGTGAATTGTTGTGTCGGAATCGTTTGGATCGGCCCGTGTTCATTTTACGTTGCGATAAAAGTTAGTCAAGTTATTTCAGAGTTTGCACTTTTTGTGCACAAAATCTGCTGCACAAAATGGATAACGTATCTGTCTCGAAGGTAAGCGATATAACGTTACAACCTGTTGCGCCGATGCCGACATAACCTCCAAATGTAAAAGTTTCGCATAAGAAAGTAAGAAGTACTTGGCACGTTACTCGTGGTAACGATGCACTCATATTTTAATATATTATTAAGATTTGATGTAATTCGCGTTTTAACGTTGAGTTGTGATACCTCTATTCTTATGTTTGTACAACGCGTTATATTTACGTAGTCTTTTATTAAGCCCTTTTCAAAATACTTTTTCGCATTGTACAACACGATTTATTTTTTTTCTTTTTGCAAGAGTAAAACGTGTTTATCGTTAGGATTTATAATCCTGTTAAACTGAGCGATGTGGTTCCCTAAATAAGTTTTAATACACCCCTCTTGCGTTTACATAGGCCCGTGTTTACTTTCATTAAATTAGGTCTGGTTGGTGGAACAAGGAAGGTACTCCTTAATGATTTCGTGCTATTAAACATGTTCTGTCTGCTAGTGAATTAGTAATCAAGAACGAAGTAGGATAGTTACCCCTGCGTTCAATCTTGTAAAATAATAAATGACAGACCACAGTGTATCAAGTTCATAATGTATTTTTATAGGGTGTTTTCAGCTTTAAGGGTAGTTATAAGATTGGTCAAAAAAGAAAAAAAGCTTTAGATGCGTTTCACGATGAACCGTGGTACAATGCTTACAAGCAAACGTGGTCTACTATACAGAAAGCTGCAGAGGTTAGTTATCTACTGAAAGTTACTGTTAATATTTTTTTTTACCGGAATTGCTACATATTACTTTATTTTCAGACAATTAATTCCAATATGTTTAAACAAATCCTCTTGGATTTACACTCTTACGTTTCTAACCTGGACTATGATACGCTAGATGGTGAATCGTATGATATTCCTACAGCCATTCTATTAACAGGTAGGCGAATTTTTTTATTTCATGCAGCAGTTTTAGCCACTTGTATTTTTTTTCTATGTCGATTATTATATTTCCAGGAGTAAATTTACCTGATCACGATATATTGTTTCAAAAGTTAACGGCTAGATTTGAAACGATAACGCCGCATATTGCGATTATACAATCTAGGGATTCTAGTAACTTAAAGAACGTTACGGAGGAGACGGTTTATCAATTGATTAACGGTGATAATAAGGTAAGCATTTTTTTTTTTTACTAAATATCTGAGTCTTTGTAACTATTTGCATTCTCTAACGAGCGTTAAATAATTTCAGAATGATAAACAGAAAATTCGTAAGAGTCAATGTACATTCCGTGCCTTAAAATCATGGTATAAAGAATCATGCGATCCGGATACACCACTGATTATCATTGTTCCGGATTTTGAGGGCTTTCCAGCTCGTGTATTACGAGATTTTATTTTAATATTGAGGTAAAATTTCTATGAATATCCCATCTCAATTGTTTTGAACAAAATATCGTTTTTTTAGTGTATATATAAAAGAAGTAAAGTTCGTATTAATATTTGGCGTCGCGACAACTTTACACGCGGTGCACAGATCACTCTCGTATGACGTAACTTCGAAATTACGAGTAAAGGCAAGTAATAATTTTTTAATTAGTTCACGTCCATCTGACAAAATATAATTTTGTATTTTTTAATTAATGAACGTACAGGTTTTCCATACACAAACTCAAATGAAAAGTTTGTCGGATGTACTGGAGGGTACAGCATTATCTGGAAACGTGCCGTTTAAATTGACAGGAAGAGCATTTCAATTGCTAATAGATATATTTCTATTTTATGATTTTTCCGTGCATGGCTTCCTACAAGGTTATAAGGTTCGTAGCAATTTCATGTAAGGTTTGAGGTCTTCCAAAATTAATTAGAAGACCTTGAAATAATAAGTAATTATGCTTAGTATGAGGATTTCGTAAGAGCATTAACGTTTTAGCTATGCATGATGCAACACTTTTACGGCAACAACGTTAATGCCCTTTGCTGCCAGCGGGAAAACATCAAGACGGTTTTATCCGGTCTGAATTTGGAGGATCTAGAGAAGATCAGAGAGTTTCCAAGCATAGCGGAGTACGTGAAAAATACGCGTAAACAGAAGGAAACGCGTAGACCGACTAATCGGGAATTAATGGTAACGTATTTGGAAAATGAAAGTTCTATTCAGAAGAAAAGAATATTATTTTTTTTTTTCAGGACATTACGGCAAAGCTCGTGGAAGAGTTTCACGATAAAATTGGAATTTTTCTAACGCTACTCAAGTGTCTACATGTACTCGTTCGTGGGCTACCGGGTGCGCCACTTGGCAAGCAGGTAAATAGACATCTCTCCTCTTGGTGAAATCACAACATTGCATCATGATGTCACCTTCTGTGAAATACGCTGCAGCTGCGTGAACTCTATGGCAGGGCGGTTACGACGACGTTGACGGAAACCACGGAGTACAAGGAGTGTCTACAGCTTCTTGGGTTTCTCTCGAAGGGAGATTTTCTCACGATGCTGGAGACTATAGAGGGAATTATCGACGATAACGTTAATACAATACCAAAAGATTTTCAAGAAAAATTGAAAAATCACATACATACTATTAGACACGCCAGTCTAGAAATCGTGGAAGGACCTACAGAGATCCTTTCCGCGGAGCAAAAATTAAGTAGAGCTCAATTGCGCGAGGTTCGATGATTATTATTATTACATATTTTTGAAAAATTCTATAAGGTTTCGTACATTTATTCTTAAAAAATATTTTTTTTTTTAAAGAAACTTCTACTGATGTCTCAGAAGCATTCACGTTCGCCCTTCAAGCAAGCACAATTGGATCTAATCGATTATCTAGATCATGAAGTATTCTCAGTTTACTTAAAAAATCCATCTCAGCTACCAGCAAACGAGATATTTTGTTACAGCGATGGCACCGTAGCAAAACGTCATATACGTGGTTCCTTAAGAGCCTCCATACATACAGCTCTGAACAATCCCCAGGTGTATCTAGAGGTTGGTTCGATATAAGATATTTTGGAAGTTACATATAGGATAAGAATATATCAAAGCGATTTACAATAAATATTCAAATCTCTTCAAGTGCACGTGCTGCAATCTGGAAAACGACGAAGCCATGCTCCCGTGCTTACCGGATCTTAGCATAATATACAAGCTTCACTTGGAGAGTAGAAAGCTAATCAACATGTATGACTGGCTGCAGGTAACACCGATCAGCATGTTTGCTCATTAATACGAAGCTACGGCATGTGTCTCCGTACGACACTTGCTTATAGATTTTCTTGGAGTTTGCAATTCGAGTCACGTTCGGGTCGACCAATTCTTGCCACTCCAGAGGCCACTTGGTCGATAGACCAGCCGAATTAACGTGTGTTCATGTTGTTCCTAGGCGTTCCTGACCATCGTAAATCCAAACGAGGAGGCTGAGGAGCAACAGGAAGTTGACGCCCAAGTGCAGTATCCTTTTCCTTATTTACTCGATTCAGGAAATCTTATCGGAATCTTTTGTGAAAATTAAAAGAAATTTCCTTAACACTTTGTTGCATCCAAGGGCTCGATTTACTCGTGCAGTGGCCGAGCTGCAGTTTATGGGCTTCATTAAATCATCGAGAAGGAAAACGGATCACGTTAAACGGTTAACCTGATTGAAGCGGAGAAGCATACTTTATTTATTTTTCATCTTCATTTTCAATTTTGATAAATTCACGTACGTACCATGATATCGTGATCATTTTTTATTTTTATAATTAAATTATATACTCTAACCTGCATTTTCATTGTTTACCTTCGTGTCTCTTGCAGCTTTATTATTTTATAAATATAGAATCAGTTCTATCTCGAACCCTAATCTGTTTCACGAGGAGTAATGGCAAGAGCTGTATATCCAGGGCTGTAGTCACTCGTGGGATTTCAAAATTTCGGCATTGTCACAATGAGATATTCAGGGATACGCGTTGACTGTCATTGAATTACCGCGATAACACTATTGTATCAGGCGGTCTCGTTTCGAATGCTGTGCCACGGGATTCACGATGAACAAACAGGAATAACTGATTTTTAAACAACGATACTGGTTGGGTTGGCGTTATCGCAGAGTGACTATACACAATCTGCGCACATGAAGATATTTCGAAAATGTGAATGATTTACCGATTTTATCCTGTATGAAAAAGATATGTATATACAACTGTAGTTATTCCGAAGCATTTAATCAAGGAAGCAATATCGATGATCGATGTTACGACTAACTGCTAGGATTGATCATTGGGATACGGAGAAATCTGTAGGAGCATCCTGAAGGAATCACACGTATCGTTCCCATTCCATTCGGATAGCAAACTAGATTAATAATCATTAATCCAGCGCATCAATTCCACGTCGTAGCCAGATAAGAATTCACGTGAGGTATGCGACGCTAGGTCGGATCACTCATCAATATTCGAGCAGTTCGATGGAAACGCCATCAAGCCCATCCCCATCAATTTTCAGATCGATTTTCTCTTTTTTTTCAGTTTCTTTTCCCTTTTCATCTTCATCCAACTTAAAGACCGTTCAGCAGTATTATGTAGAAAGAATTTCACGAATTATTTAACGCTCGAGATACATGTTAATGATGCGTCTTATATATTCACATTGGATATCGGTAATAGATGATTAGGATTATCTTTTAATACGCAATGAAATCTTCGTTATTCCCTAAAGTCGCGTTCACATTTATGAAAAGATTTGAGCAGCTTTTAGGGGAAGAATAGAATTTAATCGAAAGAAACCTATTTTGTAATTTGGTTTCTTCTTTTGCTGTACCTCGAGGAGAAGGGAAGAATGAAATTCGAAAATAAAAGTATATTTCCTGGGATTTGGTACGCCTTCCATGTACAATGGTGCACTAAATATAGAAACTAAGGTTAGTAATGACCTTAATTAGACTTCCGAATGGAAGTTCCGGGACTGGAATGTAACTCCACTGGAATTCTGGAAAGACCAAACGGGACACTGGTGTTATGTTCGCCAACTGAAATTGGATCCTGTCCTCTAATGTCCACTATGAGCTTCGTCAATGTCGGGTGCAATCCGATTTTACTTATTTCATAATTTATACAACGAACAACCCTACGACCTATTATTTTCGAGGATGAAATTAGGGCTCGTTAACGAGAAGCTTAAAATTATATAAACCACATGAAATTAGCGGATCAATAATTATTTAGCATGGAACGAGAGTATTGCGTAGCGTACCGTATAGCAACGCACATAAACGCCAATGGAAATGTTACGCTAGGAACCGTTATTATGGTTATTCGCAAATCCTCTTAATTAGATTTGATAATTAGTAATTTTCCTCATTACATGGAATTATATTAATTTGGCTTATATCCACGCCCACAAGTACCGAGGGGCTTATGTATTATAAATTGGGGAGGACTACCATTGAATTTGAGACAGCTAAAAAAATTCAGATACTCTGCTACAAACGGGAATTCGGTTGAATCGCCAAGCCCAGCCACTGTACCGTTTCTCTGACAAATGTCCTAAGGAATTGAATAGGGACTCCCAGGGGAAAACGGACTCTTGGGGACCTCATCTCGGGTGACGTTGACAAGATTCGATAGGACCACCAGGGGAATCAGGACGTTCGTCGAAATTGATCGTCGGTATTTTCGTGGTTAGATTGGCAGAGGATCCCTCCCACCTAGCAAGTAGGTACAGCCTCACTGTAACAGTCAGGGAGATCTACAGGAAATCGTTCCGAGTTAAAGGCAGATCAACAGTGCAGATCCTATAGGATATACAAGCATACTTGAAAGAACAGTAAGCGACAGTATATCTATGATGGCAGCGCTCCATAGATCTGGATGTGATCCCCCTGTAAGGATCGGTTCTAGCGATGAAGTCTTCAGCTTTTCTCTGGCCTCGTGTATCCTTGGTAACGGAGGTCTTTCAACGTGCAAATCGAATTCACATTGGAAGCAAATCCTCACTGGATCTTCTGAGACCTTGACATCTTTTTTATGCTGACCCTATTTTCACGTGAACCAATCATTGTTCCATAACCTAATAATTCCCAACGAATAGAAGGCTCTCCGAAGTAAACGCTTGGGACCTGGTGTCGAATATCTATCAGGAGCACAAACCCCAAGCGAGACAAAGGAAAAAAGCAGAAAGGACCTACAAGACCGTGGCTATGGCTAAAGAGGAAGAGCTAACAAGTGACTAATCATAAAGACCACATGATCATGAAAGGGTAAGCGACTGTGCGTATGGTAATTCGCACACGATTAGTACCTACATGGTATTAGCCAATACCCTGTGGCTGCAGGAAGGGCTCAGTAGCTGAATATCATGGAAAGTCGTTCTGGCGTGGGGTCGATCGGCGAACAATCTCTGCTCAAAGGACCGTGGAGTGAAGAGTAGAAGGGGTTAGGATAGGTGAACGTTTATACCCCTATAGGGAGAGGTTATCGCTATACGCTGAGTTAACCCCGTTACTTTGACCCTCGTGCATCTCGTGCCGATGTGTCTCAGCTGGTATTCAATCCTGAGCCGAAGTACCATAGCGAGGGCAGGATCTATGGTTATCTCGTGGGATCCTCAGAACCTACAGGGAAGGCGATGTTCTGAGCTTAGAAGTCCAAAGTGAACCTCTTGCGCAAGGGACGCTGCAAGAGGGGGAATTTCTAGTCAATATGTAGATCAATGGAGATGCGCCAGGAACATTGGTATGGTCGCCAGTTCATTCCAAGATTATTCCCGATGACTACCAGTGCTTATACCGGAACTGTCGTTAAGCCAAGACTTTACCAAGGAAGACCAGAGGGAGGATCAGTGGAGACTGCTGGATCTTGATCCACTTGAACTCATCGTTTTCTCGCTTAGATGCGTACAATAGGAATCCTAGTCTATTTTCAGCCGGGAATACGTAAATTAGGATCAGAAAGGCTGAAGAGTATAGATATATAGGTATTCGTTAATTTCATTCTTCTATTCATTTCGTTTTGAACGTCATGTCATATTTATCGATGTCTTCCGAGAGATTTATTTAACACGCTAGAAGTGTAGCTTCTATTTTAGAAGTAGCTAGGAATTAAAACAGGGTCGACGATAAAGGAGACTCTATCTTTCTCCTGGGAAATATCAAATCTTGAGTAGCTGAAATTTCTAATCCAAAATTTTCATAACGATTTTGCATACGAGATACAAATAGCTCTTTTGTGGAAGCTCGTTACTGAAGAAAATTCGTTTTTCAAAATCAATATAGTGTTCTAGAATATTCTTAACAAAGGACACTACCGTCTTATGTGCACATATTTATACGTTGCCTAAAGGTTGGTTAATGAATCTGACGAACGACTAAGCACGTTATTTTCGATAACGCCTTGTAAGAAATTTATTTTGACATCCCCTACGTATTACGCAATTTTTATTAAGACGCAAAAGCGTATATACAGTACACGTATATCTACCGAAGTCGATGTAAAATATTCTTGTTGGAAGCGAAATTCGCTCCCGGCTATTAGGAAGCCATCATCGTCGTCGCTCGGAGGTTACCAAGGGCCCGACCCTAATTTACGACGATTAAACAGTAGGAACAGTGGAAGCCCTTAATTGCCTTTGCGACATTATTCTCGGAGCTCTCCACTCGAAGGACCGACCATTCGGCTAATAGGATTGGCTACAAGATTTCAGTTAACATAAGAAGGGTTTGTTATTCGAAGCGACAAACAATTGGTTAAGCATTTATTTCGAAATAATATAATTTTCTCATTGTTCGCGTTACATCGCCCACGCAAACTCTTTAATATTTTTCACCCTGCGTTTCAACTTCCGGACCGGATAAGGCATATTCGGAATTTCTTCCTGTCCTTGCATGACACTGTATACATATATGTATACGGTATAAACGTACCACCCTCGCTTTACCCTTAACGGGATAATCTTTTGTGAAAAATCAGTCAAGCGAAGCTCGTAAATCTCGTACACTCCTACGACGTGGTAAAATTATCGTGGAAAGTTTTGGAAAAGCACTCGTATATACTGAGTCAGAAAATTTGTAAAATATTCTAACCGATTAATTAGTTTCCTCGTTAGAATACGCCAAAGACATTTTGTCGAGTCATTTTCCACGAGATATACGGAATCGGTAAATATCTATTACAACGTATCTAAATATGTAGACTTTCAACTTGTAATAAAAAAATAGCATTGCAATACATCGTATACGGATTTGCGTCTGACTGAACGCGTAGCTCAATGCAATTGTAAATCGAATGTTCGGCGTGAAGCTTTTGCACGAATTTAAAACGTCCCGCCAGTATCTGTCAAAAAATTATCAAATTTGGAACGTCAATGTTTCCCTCATTATCTATGTTATCTGTATGAATTTCTTCATTATCTCTATTCTCTTTTGTTGCTCTATGAAATTTGCATTAAATTTTTTACGATATTATTTAAAATGGCAAAGATAATTTCTTCATTTGCGAATGGAAATTAAATGAACAATAATAATATGCGCAATCGATGCGAAATCAAAAAACGTTCAATGCTTTTCACATGAAATTCTCGAAATCGTGTACCGCGAATGTGCATCTTAGTCGATATACTTTGCATGCATTGGTTATTATTATTGGAAAACACGTAAACTAAAGAGAACATTGAAAACCACAAGTCGTAATGACGTCATAAACTCATAACCGATATGAAAGTTATAATAGGGAGGTAATCCAAATGGTTGGAAAGCTTTTGTAGTTCAACGTCAATGCAGCTAGTTGTAAACTTTTGTACTGTTCAGAATGAAAATTTTAATCTGTGGTATTGATCAATATGAGGATCCTGTTTTTGAAGTGTATTTCATGCACGATATATGAGATTATTCCACGATTAATACGTACAGAGGTCTAAATTTTTCGATTGGCCAATTATAGAATACAAAATAAATCTTTTATTGCAATTATATTGTACTTGTTGCCGGAAAGATCTATATAAGATCTATAAAACGTCACTATCTTCTTAATTGGCATAGTCAAAGATCTTTATACATATATCGAGTATGGATAGTCTCATTTGCTGTATAGGTGGCAATTGCCGTATAAGTTACTTCCAAAACGTAATTTTATATTGATTTATTCCATAAATCGACATTTTTATTTTTTATTGTTACAGAAAAGTTATTTAGACTCGAATGTAGAGAGATTGTGAGATAAAAAGTGCTTTTACACTCATTGTAGCAAAAAATCGAGTCTAGATATATTTCCATGTATAACAAAGCATGAAGTTTTCGAGAATTCCGAGAAGCTGGACGATAGGGAAATAAAAAGGAGTATTGGAAAAATACTTTGAATAGGTTATATTGTATATAAAAAATATTCTGCTAACACAACGAAAATTATAATATGCCTTATCTAAGACTAAGAGACCGTATGTTTCCGGAAAATCTTATATTTACTCTTAGCGATACGATATATCAAGAATTATTATTTCCTAATTAATTTTACACCCCCTGACTCTCCCTATATTTTTTGTGTCTATTGGTCGTATGAAAAGTTTTAATTTATCCCGTTAGTCATGCATATAGGGTGTCTGCAGTAAAATTTTGTCATACTTGACAATGACTCGTATATCTTTAAATATATGTAAAATCATGCGGATCAGACGGACGCGTATAAAAATTGAGTTTCTAGGTGAAAATATTTCGTTAATATCAAGCCAGAGTCGCCTAGACTTATTAGTGTAAAATTTGTAAAAAAAAAATAATAGTTGGCAAGTTTTCTCCAAAATTTCTATCTTTAGCGTCCAAGTTCGCGTGCGGCCTCACCCTCGAGCAGAGGTTACATCATCATCGATCTGCTGCAAACTTAAAGCCGCACTGTCACCGGGGCAACGAGTAGCTTTGTGTTCCTTCCTGAATTGGGGGATACTTTTGGAAATGACTTTTAATCGAGTATCCCCCTTTCCAACGGAGCGTAATAAGCAGTCGCTTTGTCCATCGCTTTTTTTTTTTAACCAGAAGCTCCAACTTTGAACTCGAAGGACCTTGCCGCGCGAATATTCGCAATCGCCATAGCGCAGACGCATTCGCAAGAGTCGCGAGAACGGCAAACACACTTCGAAAGCAATTTCGCGGGGCGCGGCTGGGCTTAATTCGTTCGCCATGCGGCGGCGAGTCTTGGAGGGCTCGGCAACCGGTAAGAGGTGGAATGATAAATTAAACCGGGCAGAGCAACACTTCCGCCGCAAAACAACGCGCTTAAACTGCAAAATTATGAAACTTTCTAGACTAATTGTGAAACTTTACGTAATATACAAAATTGCAAAAGGCGCTAGATCCGCGGCTAAAACGGAAGTGGGAATAAGATGATCCGCAGTGGCACGGTTACTTGACAAGATAAGAAAGGGTCCAGCTTACAGTGCTGTTTGTCGTCTTGATTTGACTATAAAAAAGAAATCACGTTCAACAAAAAATAAGATCAAAATGAATAAGAAGAATAACATGAAAACGGCGCATGACCAGAATATAGTTCCCAAATCGAAGTTCGATGTACACTGAAGTACCATTCGAAGCTAAGGGATATCAAATGTACACAGTATGTACTGGATTGATTTCTTGAACTTGCTCGAAAGTATATTGATCTCTTTTGCAGTATGCCAATGGTAACCTTAGTCGCTGAACCAAGAGCGACTGATAGTCCCAAGACAGATGCCGGAGCCTTCAACCCACTGTCAACTTCCCAGGTTGACTCAGCTTCTTGCTTGCTTACTTCTCTCTACAGGAATCATGTTCGGCCTCAGAGACCTGAATAGGACTTAAGTTCAACACAAAGAGCTAAGTTGTTAAGTTAACGCTGAGGACTGAGCTTGCACGGCCCTATTGTCAGCCTTCTTTTATTTTGACGAGTTTCCTCCGACGTCATCCCGTCTTGCCAAAACCCCACTCGATATAAGAGGCATAACTGTATACGTAACTTCCGGTATTTTTAAACAAGATCTTTTCGAGGGTTAATGCTTTTACATTTTTTCCCTCAAGTCAATCCGCCGCGAATTACAGTCTGCCTTTCGAATTTATTCGTTTCACTTTACACCCAGTAGAATTCGTTCTATGTATATGAGGCAACGGGTAGAGGGGGCAAGGGGTGGCTGAAGATAGAATTTCTTCGACCCTCATGAAAATTGCAGCAAGGGTAAGTCGAGGAGGACGATGACATTTTCTCTTGGAACTTCATGAGGATAAGAAAGAGGGATGATCTCAAGGGAGTTATTTTGTTCGGATTAAATATGAGGAGCTAATGAACGCTTAGTTGTGGTAATGGCGGCTAAATGAAGTGAATGAACCTTTTCTCGAAAAGGGTGACCAAAAAATAGCTACTACGTAAAAGGCCTAAGGAAATGATGATTTTTAACCCCCCCCCTGTGCCAAAGGGGTTCAAGTCAAAATCGACTGACGAGGATCCCTAAGTGCAAGATCGGGACTCGTCGTTTCCACAATTCTCAACGATCTCCAGTGTTTTCGATCATCCCGTGATCGATGGCTGACAATTAGACGGGAACCGCTCAGCATCCTTCACGGTGGTTGGTTCTACCCCCACGGGGCTGGACGATTAAATTCTCCCTGCCTGGCGTGGGCTTGGTACGCCATGGCCTGGGGATCGTGGGAAGGGCCACGATTGATGGCTGTCCAGTAATCAATTCTGTAATTGAAATTAGAGAGCGCGTTGTGCCCAGAACGCGCCGACAGCTACCTCGAAAATCCTCAAGGAACCCGGTGGTACTTGTATTGGTAGAGCGGGGACAAATTGGAAAAAGATTTTTTTATTAGATATCAGTTGCATCGTCGATATGTCAGTGGCAGTGAATCGGCGAAGAAAAATTTCCAATAAAATTACGATAAATAATCATTAAAAATGAATCAACACTTCAATCTTTGTGACACCTTTATCAAGGGTATCGAACTGATACCTATGCTTGTAGCATGACGAAAGTTGAGTACCAATATCGTCACCCGTTATTATAACGTCATTAATTGAACTTATACAGACATCACGTATTCATTCGCTGAAAGCGCTGCCTTCCGTTCGCAACTCCTTTTTGCGTCCTACAGGTGCCTACAAAATTGCCTACAGTATACGCACGTGCATATACAGGTATATGTTGCGATATCGTTTTTATTATGTGAGATTCCAGCAGAGCTGTATTGTTGACAGTAATGTTAAATCGTGTTACGATTCTCGATGATGAATATATAGGTATGTACACGTGGTTAGTGACTATAACCATCATAACGATGCGTATGCCTGATAATAGCAGAGGGAGCCTGGCGTATTCGCAAAAACGCTATTCGCGATAACAATGGATGATGATGACGGAGACGTAGGTAGCCGAAATAGGTTTAGGGTATTGGATGAAAAACTGCAAAGGGCTACGGAGACGTGGGCCCAGTCGAAAAGCTTTGGGTTTTCCTTATGAAAAATGGCCTCTCATCCATAATCCCACGATGCTCACGCTCGTTTTACTATGCTATAGCACTTTTTCGCACGATACACGATATACATCACTATACGTATGTATACTTACACATGTGATAGAGCACGAGACCTTCCATAGTGCCGTTGTATTTTTGAAAGGCCAAATTCGTCGGTGCGAATACTGTCACCTGCCTGTACGTCAATGTGTTGTTTGCCACCTGGCTGGCCTCCAGCAGTTGATAAAACTGTAACAAAAAGTCGTAAAAGAATTGTTAGCTTTCCGGATGGCTACATCAGAGACAAAGAATGAAATGCTTGTTATCGACTTGTTTCGATTCTCGGGTTCGTTGAGCGAAACGACGAAAACAGGAGATTCCAGGGAATTATTATATCCCATGACCAGACGACAGTCCAATATTTCTTCCTTCAGGCTAATCTTTCTCCTATGTGGACCGCAAGGTGGTGTCCATCGAACGATCCCTTACACAAGGGGAAATAGGACGTGGAAGGGAATAAAAAGTCTATTGCGAAAGAAATAGATGACGGAAAGAGGGGGGGAGGAAAAAATAAGCAAGGGAGCCGCCTATGGAATAGCTGGTGGACTCGCGGATGAACTCGATCGTGCATCCCCAGTTTGCGAGGGAGACACAGAGTCACGTCTAAGAAGAAGGATAAGGTGCGTGCGAGATCATCTGGGTCCTGGACCCGCACAGCCTCCTGGATGGAGAGAGACCTGGTTAAGAGACTAGGACCTGTACGGAAGGAATGATCGGTATTTGAGCCTCATCCAGACATCCGGTAAGAATCCTACAATCGATAAGACGATCGTGATCATGTTTTGTCTGTATTTTGTATTTGTGTTTGTATTTTAAATTATACAGGTGCGTTTGGGTAATAATGATATTAGACTGTACACGTTTACTATATTCAGAATATAATTAGACTGTTATGCAAGATACCAATTATGTCACTTTTTTAGAACAAGCTCCTACGAGCCTCGGTCATGGCTGTCCCGTATTCGTGTTCCCCTCTATCGCTTCAGAAGTGGGAGCTAGCGGGGCTACCAGTTGAGGGAACTTCCGGTGACGCAACAAAAAGAATCGGTGAACCAAGCTGGTGCTGAAAGGCACCTGGTGCACGAAGATTGTCACTACGTTGGGAATATCGGGTTGTGACCGTATAGGGATTCGCCTAGAAATCGACCTTTATCCTTTATATATCATTTGAGTCGTGTTAAGTGGATAATTACATGAAAGTGAATTTCATGCATAACGATATATGCATTTCGTAGCGGACGGGGGACGGGAAGAATTCAAGGGGATTATAGTCGCCTGTCGAAAACCACCACCACAAAGGGACCTCATTAACTATCAATGTCAAATTACGCTGTAGAGAAGAAAAAACTTTAAACGTCTACACGACGTGAAATTATTCATTTTGTGCCTTTGACTCTGTCCTTTAAGTGGTTAGGATAGTGAGTTCAAAGGGACGCCGAATACACTGGTCCCTCCAATTGAAACATCGATACATTGATCTTAGTCAATGTATGATTTTCCAATAAGCCTTATTAAAATGAATAGAATTTCAAAAAATTAAAATATTTTTAGCTAATTTATTTTTCATATTTATCTGCACGTCAACGTGCATCGAATCTTTTGCCACGTCATATATAACTTTGACTATCGTTTCCGTAAATTTTTCTGCTCGTGAATATTTCCTCTGTACTTTTTCACGTCCTCGAGCGATTTCTTGGTGCTTCTGACATTTTCGAAATGACATGGCCTAGAGGACAACGAGAGACTTGGAAGTATCGGTGATTTTCCTGGAACGGAAAGCCACAATGATTAAAGTCCCAGGAGACGAGGGCCAAAAAGTACGTATAATTCTGCAATACGTCCAAGAAAGAAGGAAGGGCAGTCGGGCAGGGAGGAAGGACTAGCAGTATAGTAAAAGCCAAGAAAAAGTTCTATGAAATAGCACAGGCCTTTATATAGTTAGGCAAAAGATGGAAAGCAATGCTGATAAAAAGTCTAGAGAAGGGAAAAGAAAGGAGAATTTATTATATATATCCTTCGTGTAATAAGTGGATACCGGATGGATGAGACAGAAAAGAAAAATTGTATGATAACCTTGCGAATCATTGGAAAATTATACCCAGTGTAAATATTACCTTTAATTCGTACTGCTACGAATATAAATCGACTACGAGAGAACAAAGCTAAAGAGTACTCGGTATTATACCGAAGAGCCGAGGTACCTTAATCTCGGCTAAGCCCTACTTTATTTTTATTAACTCATCGTACGAATTATCATTAGTGCCTCATTTTACGTCTTCGGCCTCGACCACATTAACCTCAGCAAAGTCTCTGTGCTGCTTTAACGAAATATCCAACTCCCTAGTGACACTGGGTACCCATCTTCTTTTAGCTAGTAAGACAAGTTACACCAAAGTTAATTTTGTTGCTTATCAAAAAGTATCAACGTCCTTGACTTAAAATATCCTGAACGGCGTGAAGTTTGTAATGTCTGCTAAAAAATTCATTTCTTCAAAATGATCGGTTAGTCCCCCAATTATCCATCTAATTAGACTTTACGATTATAATTAAATACGAAAAAAATGTGTGCATACAAACGCAAGAACATCTCGTTAGTACGATCATCATGACAGCAAGTATCAGGATTGAGAAAAGCGCGTGCACCCTCAATTCTTCTCTCCCCCCCCCCCCCCCCCACTTCCCCCCTCTTCCCCTCACTCACCGTGCACTCTCTCTCGTCTCATCCCGTATCAGAAGGAACCCTTGAGTAATGTAGACATGCCGTGACTCCGTGCAATTAATTCGGGTTCGTTCCCCCCCAAGAAGTGCCGGGCAAGATGAAAACAACGAGAGAGAGAGAGAGAGAGAGAAAGAGAGAGCAGAACATAAGCGAAAACATAGAACAAGGAAGTAAAAAGAAAGCAGTAAAAGTAAGTACCAAGAGAACCAGGGAAGATCGGATAATCGGAACGTGGACGAGCACCTCCTTGATTTCGAATTATTTACGAGGGTTTCAGCACCCTTTGCACGAGAGATACGTTTCCTTACCGGAAGCTACGTAGTGTCTGTCCCGTACCTACATACCAGATACGTATAATAAGTATACACATTGTACTTCCTGCCAATAGCAGTTCCTCTATACAGAGACTATAGACTGTTTTTAGCGATTCTTCAACTCAACCTCTTCTCATTCAATTATCCGCTGCAGAGACCATTTCTCTAGAGTATACATGGCTCGTGTATTTACAAGGAGAAAATATTTATTCTCTTTTTCAATTATACAATAGTATATACATATATATATATGTGTATATATTTCCACATATGCACATGGGCATTCCCTGCAAGAGAGTGCAAATAAATATTGAGATGTGAACCACGTATTCAATAAAAGGCTTTCGCCGTTCTACGTATCCGACCAATTTACAATAGAGTGGTTCTCTGGTGTATCCAACGACGTAAGCAACGGCGCATCGTGACGACACCTTCGACATAAGTTTGCGCGGATATATAACGATGCCATAAGCGATCTGTCTACAGCCGCGACGTAGGTACGTGAGACGAGGAAATAATGTGACGTAGGTATGGGGCGTAAGCACGTGCAAGTATAAGGGGTGACGGTTGCGGCTGGAAAATGACGACTCGAGGAGACTCTTTGAATCCGCTAATGCATCTTCCCCTCTTCGCTACGTTCTATGGTTTTACTTCGGAGCATCCGTCTCTCCACTCGACGACTCATTGTCCTTGGGAAGGACACGTCCGCGCGGACCGAAGATAAAGCCTTGCCATTTAAACGAGACGGCATTTTCTCTCGACTAACGCTATAACGGGCCAGGCCAGCAGACTGCAAGGCTGCACTCTTTCTGATTTATGAATTGCACAAACGCAGACGCGACGATTGTGCTTTTTATGTATTTTCTGGAACTTGCCATTTCGGATCCACGTTGGTACGTACTGAGTATTGTATCGAGGTTAGGTTAGGCTTTATATGTACAGGGTGTCTGAGGTTTTTAGTAACAAAGTCTGGCAGCATGTTCTATAGAATATTTGTTTAAAAAAAGATTAAATTCAACGTGAAACAGATAACGGACTTTTCATCGAAGATGCAATGCAAATTAATGCATAGTAAAAGTTAGCACCGAATTGCCTGAAGTGGAATCATGTATCGAAATGCCAAAATCTAATTAGTTTAATTTAAAAGTTTATATACCCCATTTGATTTCTATGGCGGATTCATTTTCGGGTAACGTCTTTGTGGTAAATCGTATATCTATATATGCTTGACCAATCTAAAGATTCTTAAAATTAAAAATTTACATACATAAAATCGGAGTTCCATGTGTAAAACTTTGATGCCCAATAAGGTTTTTATAGGTTTTTCGAGTAAACGAATTTTTAACTTCCTATTCTTCTCGAAATACGCCCGTGTAATATATATATATGTATATTCGACGTAAATAAAAATTCGTCCGGGTTGACTACAGATTCTTGTGCAATGAATTTCTGCAAGAGGAAATGACACTCTGTCTTTACTTTCGAGCCAGGAAATGCCACGTATTTTAGATTGGTTACGAATGAATGCTCGCCCAAATATTCTCAGCCAGGAAGATGTTACTTTTCTTTTTCACTTCCTACCGAGTATAAATGCGCATCAACGCGTAAAAGAGGGGAACGTAGCAGACTGCTTTCGCAAGAGCAGTGTTAATGGCGTGAGCCATGAAAAGATTGGAGAAATCATCAAGGTACCGTATACGAAGTAGGTACAATAAATCAGACCGTCACGGTACTCACATAGCTACTTTTGTGCAAGTGGAAACTCCACTCGGTATCGATCATATATAGATGTGACAATCGTAAGGTTAAAAATAATATATTTATATCAATTTTATGAACTTTATAAAAAATGTATTAAAAAACAAAGACTGCTGCAGAACATAAAATTATTAAATGGCGAATCATAGTATTATAACTTGTATAAGGAATAACTTTGAAATTCAATCGATAAGATTCATCCAAATCCGAACATGAAAATACTCCCATCAGTTATTCGTATTGGAGGAAGCCATTATACCATTTCCGGCGCCACGGTATAAATACGAATTTCCGTATTACAGAACAAAACTGTTGGAGGAACTCGGTTTCGTTGTTAGATTTCCGGTAAGTGAAAAACTTTATATATTATTATTTGCATCGGTACTTTATATATAAAGATAAAGATACAAGTATATACACATATATTGTATATACATATGTATAGACGAATAAAGCCAGAAACACGAGAATGAATCGGCAGCTTATAAATAATATATAAAATACATTTTCGAATTTCTGCGAAGGGCTGTATGGCGCCGACGAAACAATCCCTTAAAACCAACCCTCCTATAATATAAATCAAGATATCGAGGACTCTTCGTGTTACCGCTACATGCGTACCAATCCATATATACTAGAGCAACCCGAGGAAAGAAACAAAGATGGATGACCCGTGTTGATTTAGCTGAGTGATTCGAGAACAGTCCGATATGGAAATTCGAAACGTTTCACAAAAGAAAAAAAAATTAGCCACTGTTAGGGGATGACTTTTTTCAACTGACCTTAGTAATCCCTTAAATAAATGTTTTCCAGTATTAATTTTCAGTCGTACTCAAATTTCTCTTGGAAAATAATCATTAGGTAAGTATCATGACTGGTCAGAAAAAAATATATTGTAAATGATATTAATTGAAGGCGATATACTCAGAAAGTAATAATTAGATCTTTGAATAGCAGTAAAATTTATCAGCACCGTATCATAAGACTAGTTTACATTAACGTTTAACGAGATTCCTGTTACTTTGGAAAATGCGATAGCATTAGCCGGAAATAATACAGTCATCAATGTAGTAACGCCTAATGGGAATATAGAATATTGATTACCAATTAGTGGGTATAATCAATGTGGATATAATTGATAATGAATTCTGAGCTCTCCGCATCCTATAGGAATACGTAAGCTAACACGATGTTATTACCTGGAGCACAGTTAATTTCGATTTCCCTATATGAGTAGCCAGATTAAATAATAAGCTATTGCGACATCATCGAGTATAGATATATATATACAGTGTATTAAAATTTGTTTACGATATAGAATTTTTTCGTTTCAGTATCTATTAATGTATCTTACTACCTACGTTACCTCAAATTGAAGTTGAAAGAACGTTCAATTAGTATTATATAAATTAGAAAAAAGTTCATTTGCTAACACGACGTCGCGTTTCCATTAAAGCTACAGAATCTCCTTTGAGAAAGACTATGTGCCAAGGGCTCGCTAGGAGTCCACTCGATGAGCAGCGCCAGACGGAAAAAGCTGGAACCTCCGGCGTCTGTGAAGCTAAACAATTTAGGATAAGGCGCAGACGAGGGAATAATAAATCCGTCTGAAAGGATGGATGAGGGTTGAACGGAGCAAGAGGGTTTTACCCCAGTTTCCAACAGGTCGACCTTTACACTCACTTTGGGGATGCTACAGCGGCCTAATCGATTTTCTCGAATGTGGGTCGTGTGCGACGCAACGATTAACTTTGTTCGCGAATTCTGCCGTAGAACGATGGCCGCACTCAGAATTTGTAATTCTTATAAATGGTTTTGGTACAGCGTTGTTTTTCTGAATTCAATGCTTCCCGTCGTCATAGATACCGATAGAATCCGAACGTTCTGCAAAATTCGTTTTAGAAATCCCCGGGGAGTCGCGTATCCTGTATCCCTGTCGACTCGTTAAATAATTGTGATTCTAAGTGTCTCGAGCATCTCGCCGCAATATGTAGTAACCAATAGCGGCTGCAAGCTCGGCGAAAACTATTTCACTGAGCTTGCAGTGCTCACGAGGTTCCTCTTCTTTTCTCTGTCTCACTCCCCAGAGTGTGAATGCCATGTGTATTAAGGTTGAAAGGTAGTTACAGAGTAGAAGGTACGAGAGAGTCTTCTCTATATTTCTTTTCCGAGTATAGTTATACCTGGTGGGACATTTCTTTGGCAAAGGAAGAAAAATGCTGAGGAACCTCCGACCCATCTATTCGGGTACATCGACGCTTAGCCGAGGAATCTTCGATGCCAAAGCTCCGAGAAAGTTTATGTCCTTCGCGTGTCCTGGCATATTTAATCCCGGTACACACACTAGGAAAGGAGTGAGCGAAGGTCCTGTCAGAGGTTCTTCAAGGACATTTTTCAAGTTCGAGAGTGCCGCTTGATATGACATGTGCAGAAGGGTGGTGGATTAAGATTAGAAAAATAAAAAGAAAAAAAAATGAAATAGACGAAGAGAATGGAAAACTGTCAAGAAGTTCTTGGATATTTGATTCGCATGGTTCTTGCAATCTTGAAGATCGATACTGTTCCAGACTCTGCGGTTCGTATTGAGAGAATTTCGATAAATCAAGACTGGTGAAGTTTTAATTGGAGGATATCAGATTAAACGAATAACGGTCTGAGGTAACGTATATTTATTCGACTGTAAAGTTTTCGTGATGCCAATCTTCTTGAGGTAAGTGGAAATGAAAGGATAATTAATATCATTTTGAAGTGTAACTATGTATGTAAAACATTAATCAAGATACGGTGTCGTCTAGTTGGCACTTGCAAAAGCTTTTGGAATTTGGATACATTATGATTCTACGATGTCGATATGGGTATAGGTATATAGGTTCGTAATTTTGAATTTACTAAAAATTCATAATCTTCTGGCGATAGCGTGTATTTACGAATTTATGGATTAATTATGTAATACATGAAGTTCGTACATATGTACATACACTTATCGGAAGCTTTACGATTTACATATATGAAAATAGCAGTTTGATTAACTTTTTGCATGAACACTGTCGATATGATTATTGGAAAAAGTTTAAGAAAAATTTCATAATTTTCGTATAGATTTGTAGGACATTTATTAACGTACGAAACAATCTATATACTCGGTGTGACAGAAACGCACGAACAAAGTAAGTTTGTCAGATCTATGATTTTGGAGGAAAAAAAAATTCTAAAATAAAACAAGATAAATCATGATCCAGCTATTCGGGATGCAGATCACCTCAGGCAAACCCCTATGGACCAGCCGTTAGGTTATCCTAGGCAAGATTCCCGTACATCACGAAGATGCTTGTACTAGGATAGCCCGAGGTCAAAGATTCCCATAGTTTGAAAGGTCCGCTGGTTTGTGAACCTGCCTTTAACGTTCCACCAGGTCTTATAAGAGGTCCCATGTTGTAAGTATACATACAGTGTACCCAATAGAGTTCCTGAACTTTCAGGTATATAGGTACATTACGTGCAGGTATATGCATAAGTATATAAAATATTGTACCATAAGACTCTGTTTTGGGCTGTTCGTCAACGAAGCCGTTGACGAACACTGCCTAGTGGAAACTGTATATAGACATAATATAGCCAGAATAAATTATCTCTACCGTCGTGTAGGAGTTGAATGGGTGCCGACAACTTTAGATATTTAACCTAAGCGAACTCTTCCGTCGCCAACGCGACGAGTTCATTTGCCTTACTTTGTGAGCTTGCGGTATAATTCATACTGTTAATGTGTCACATAAAGCGGAGTCAGAAATCTTCAATGGTTATTATAATACAACGTTGAGATTTTATTTTCTTATTTTTATCGTATAGCGTGTATGTACATACAATATGTATCTGATCGTAAAGAAAAGGGGACAAGGGTGACGGTAGAACGGAAAGGTGTTCTCGCAATGGCGATGGTAAAATTACTACCCTTAAGAGAAAATCACCCAGCACGAAGGCCCAATTTAACACTGGCGTGCTCGCCTTCAGTAATTTGTTGCGTCGCTCAAAATAAGATATTATTATTGTGCAACACGACTCGCACCTTAAGCGTTTCAAAAGACTGGTCTTGATTAGCGTGTCGTGGTAACTTCTAAGGGGATGGGTGGTCGTTAAGGCGTGTGTGACATTAATAACTGGTTTTGTTTTTCGGTTTAATTTCTCTTTTAAAAGTAAACCTTAATATTTGTAATCGTGTAGTTTTGTTTTAAATATTTTTATCACGATATATGCTTCTTGAATAAATTTTTAATGAATATTTATTAAAAATTAAAGTATTATTTTTTTTACGAAATTCTATCTTGTTTTCAACCCACGGGGGTTTACGTTTACCGTGTAATTGGTTAGGGCATGTTCATTAAACGGGATTTCAATGAGGGTTGTTCATTTCGTCGTATAAAATTTTTGATCAATTCGGAAAAGGCTAAAAGGGTAATAAGAAAGGGTTAATTCGGGAATTAATTAGGAGGGCAAAATCAGACAGGAATTGAAAATAATACGCGAGCAGGAGAGAAGCGATTCGTGTTATGCAACAAATAAAATTAAATTTAGAAAAAATTGGAAGAGATTTTTTTTCAAAGAACTTTCTACCGTCGGCATGGATAACATAGCGAAGGGGTTGCTGGGCGAAATTCATTGCTACGTATGTCAAGTTTTTTTTTTTTTCAAAATAAATTAAAAAGACACCCCTTGCCACGAATTCCTGGATTATTTTGTACATTGGGAACGAATAAAAAAAATGGTACGGCAAGAGATGAAAACCAGAACAGAAGAGTAATAAAGTAAATTCAGAGACAAATAAGATTTTTATGGGCATTAAATTTCATTTTTTTTTTTCAAACAGCCATGTTCCCAAATTATATACAGGAAGGGTAGAATAACCAAGATGAAGATAAAAGGATGTTCCGACTATAACCCTCTCACGAATATCCCAGTATAACATCCCCTCAGTGTTACGTGAGAGGCCGCTATAAAATTACATTAGCCCTGTTTCGAAGCGTTAGCTCGTAGCGACCTAAGTCCGCGTGGCTTTCTTGTCAGACAGTAGCTTGTGGTAGCGCAAGCCAAGCAAGAAGACAACCGTCGTGTTTCCACGTATTTAGATATACTCCCACAGGAAATATGGCCGGGATCTCCGTCCAGGAGCCAGGAAGATGGACCAGTATGATCCTCGTTCCAAAGAGTAGGAGCCGCTCGTGCTCCTTTTGCAAAGAGGGTAGATGCCTAGAAAACCTTGTTACACAAAAACGCTGCAAAGCCCAGAATTCCAAAAGCATATTTCGGCATCCATCTCAGCAACTTTACATACGAGTGCTACTCATCTAAATCCTTACTGTGAATCACCCTTAATACGTACAAAGATATATGCTCGTATAAATCTAACGTATCGGTATAAGAAAATGCAAGAAGACAATAAACATGTACAAATGACGTGTATAAAGATAAAGCCAAAAAGATTCGTTATAACGGGTGGTTCAAATAATTGCATTGTTCAATTCCAAAAAGAAGGTCGACGACATCTCGTTACCAGGAAATTAGGTAGATGACCAGGATAAAAATAAAATAAAATTACTCTTATACGAGTGCACGTTTCTAAGCATTATTACGTTACGATCCAATTCAATGGACAGTTTTTACGGGGTTAATTTTATTTCATGCTAGTATTATCCAGTGGATACGAAGGGAGCTCTGTTGCAGGTACGAAAGAAAGGGTTGAAATAAAAAAAAACTTATAAAATGGAGAGAACACAAGAGACACGTACACAGAGCATACGAAGCCCCACGCTGCGGCAAATGAAACGTGAAAGGGTGCCCATCGAATACGTGGATTTTTGCTCCTGACAGTTGTCGTTTAATACCAAAATGCCGCGGGCTACTATTTTATTCCCGTCGCATGTAACATTGACAAAGATATTATACCGGGTGCCTTAGGATTTAAGTACTCACCCCCCATGGTTATTAGTCAAATTTCATTGTACAAACTGATGCGCGCGACAGATGCACGTATGTATCATCGAACAGTTATTCCTTTAAAATATTAACATACGTATCGCTCACGCGAACACGAAATATAATTATTTTATTAAAAAATCAATGTTACCACCACTTCTTCGTGCAATGTATTATCGACAATGATTATTTTCAACGCAGCCATTGAAAATCGATCAACTACGAACGTGTTTATAGAGGGCGAAGCTAATAGATAATTTTGATCGTTTATTTCTGCAATCGAAATTTGAATAACGTAAATCGTATTATAAATTGATAAATGATAATAATTATAGAAATTTTATGGTTATATACATTAGTACATTGTACACAAATGAAATGATTATTGATCCAAACATGGAGTACACCTCAAGGGAAGGATATAGGGTGAACCAGAAAAAAAAACACCCTTCCTACAAAACCTGCACCCCAAACGGAGATTGGTGCTTACATTCAGTGGGCGTTCATTTGCAATGGCGGCTTTGTACCGAACGTAGTGCCCCTTGGCGACGTACTTTAGCCATGATTGTTCTTTCCAGGGGTTCTTGGTATCAAAGGGGTTCTCTGTATGCTTCACCCTTGACGCTGTTTAATTCTACAAGACATACCGTGTCAGTACTTTTTTTTTTTGAAAACTGAAATAAACGAGCATTGAGTACTCATCGATCGGAAGTCGTATCCTTGTTTGAAAGAGATTTTTAATCTAGGGAATTTATATGAAATTTATTCCCTATCGATGCTATATTCAAATTAGTTATTTCATTATGTAATCAGGGCTCGGCAACGCTGTTCCTTCTCGCACTCGAATCTTCGGCTAACTTCGAGAGATTTCAGGATACAGCTACGTACTTGCGGGTTACCAATATCTGAGACTCAGGCCCAGATTCATGCTAATTATAAGAAACTTATGGTAAAATCGTAACCACGCAAGGATCGGCTAAGTTTGTTTGTTAGGTTAGAGATAAGGTGGAAACTGGAGAAGCCGCAGGGTTTGCGCTGTTTGTCTTGCGCCATCGAGTGTGAAATCTCTCGTCTCGACGCTTCGCGTCTACGTCTCGACGAATCTGTGAGAGCTTTAACGTTGCTCAAAGGGATACCTGAAAATCTGGATGAGTAGTAGACTGTATGGCATCCCATTGTCATCCAGACTTTAAGACTAATTTTACATAATTTAGCAAATTTTAAAAGTTCGAACAACGTATGGGAATACTAAATATATACATGCTTAAACATATCATAGTAGCAAGGATCTATTTGTAGCTGAACTATTCAATCAAGGCGCCTTAAAGACAGAATTCAGAAACCACTAGAAATTGCGTCAATTGGTATTTTTTTTGACTAAAACTCATACGACCCTAGATTTGGAATTGAAAATTATATAACAAGGAGGTCAATCGTGAGAGGTTTCGTAAAAAAAAAAAAGGAAAGCACGTATGTCCCTAACCAAATATAAATTGTTTAATGTGAAATATTTAATTTATGAATATGAATATCATATTCATAAATGTAATATTTACAGTGCACTATTATTTTTACAAACACAGACTTTTATTTTTCATCACAATTTAAATTCAGTCATATTTACTTTAAGTCGACAGCGCAGATGCGATTTGTGTGAGCACCGCCAGAAGCGCTGGCGTCGCAAGAATCAAGGTAGTACATACAAAAAGAGTTTCACGGCACTTGATGCCGCCTTGATTAACGCCAGTAAAGCGCCTTTATTGAATCTGGATAAACTTTCAAATCGCTCGATTAAATTTCCACTAGGGATTCATCACACGTTAGGTGGCGAAAAATCATTGGCAATAATAAATTTTACCAGGGGATTCTTCCACGAGGTAATACATATTTGTTATTTTTATTATCATTATACATATATGACAGATATCATATATACAATCCTAGCATATAACACAGAGGACAAAGCCATCTCATTATTATAATAGAGAGATACGCGAACATCTAATTGCCGCAAAGGCAAGGAAGGCACTTGAGGCTCTGTGCTCTGGGTCGCCATTGAATTACAGTCGAGTATATAGGTACACATGGGGATCGTCGTCTTGTTTCCAGGCCAATGCAAGTATGAAGCTAGCACGCGACCGTAAACGGATTAGATCAACGAAATGTTTAATCAGGTCCAGTTGGCAATGGGCAAGTAATGACAATGCCGAGGCCGAAGATATTACTAGATCGTCTAGATGGGTATATGTTTATGTATAAATTATTATCCTTGCTGGACGTGTGATTAAATTTCCTAGAGAATTACCATCACGGATGTTGGCACTATTGAGAATTAGGTTGTCACGACTGGTTGCTTAATGAGGATGAGTCTATACGTATGTGTATACATATTATAAACATACACTAGACATGTCAATATGGGATACAGAAGTTCGATTGCACATATATTATACCGGGTTATTCAGCACAAACGTACCACCTGAACATGGTTTCACTATGACACTCAAATAGGCGCGCTAACTTCAGGTGGTGCGTTTCTACTGAATAACCTTGTATAATATATATATACGTATTCTATGATTATCATTCTATCCCTCAGCATACTTTGAGTGATCTTCGATCACATTACGCGTCCTTATCCTAATCTATGCCAAAGTGCATAACCTTCAACAGTGAGGTTTGTTCAGGGATAGGAAAAAGGAGTGGTGGATTTTTGTTGAACGTCGCCAGGAAATCTATGTCGAGTCGCTGTCTCGGATCGATTTTGAGTTTTAAAATATTTTTTATAAACCAAAATTTAAATATAGAGATTATAGCGATATAATCGAAATGGCAGTACCGTGATTTGTGCAAAGCTCGAATATCGCGAATTTTATTGGCGATTTGCAGTGACGGAAATGGCCCTGGAGGAAGGAGAATGTCCATTCTGGAATGTCATGTCTTTTAACTTCGTCAGAATCTACCCATAAACGCTTGGGAAATGTTCGATCGCCTTTCAAATAAGCAATTCGCCAGATTCAAACTGAAGCTTAGCACGTTCATGAGATCCAACTGGGGATCGTCTGGTGTGACTGGCTCGAGAAGCATAAAAATATTTTACTGGCTAAAAATTCAGAGGGGACTGACACGTCTTTAATACTACGTAGTTTTATTGCAAATTTCATCGATATTAAATTTGCGGTGCTTAAATTCCTATGGAATTTTCATCCAGCTACTGCGATCCTGATCCATCGACGATTAGACGCATTTAGAACCAGTTGCACAGGGATAGGCCGCTGGGTGTGGACGCGGCTTATCGGATAAAACGTAATGAATCGCCCTCGGCGTCGTTACGCTCGGTTAAGCCGTGCAAAACGGTGGAAAACATAAATGGACATGAGAAAAAAAGAGGGAGTAAAAGAGAAACAGATAGAGAAGAGTTGATCTGCTTTCTTTTTCAAATTTTACCAATTCCCCCCCCCCCCCCCCTACCCTCTATTTCAAGTATGTACAAATAATTACGAAAATTTATACACCACGAGAATTCACCGTAAACACATCGCTCAGTTCGAATATTAAAAAAAAAAATCCTCTTCAAGTTTTGCCAAGTCATCCTCTCTGCTTTAAACGTAAATTCTCTAAAAAGCAATTTCTCTTATTTTCGTGAAGCAACCGTTTCTCCTCTCAAGCATATACATATATATAATATATATATATATCCATATACATTCCAAGAAGATTTCCGTCATTCCATAACAATCCTTGAATTGTTACCCAGCTTTAATTTCCACCTTCTGAAATCTATAGCACCGGTATGCTCGCTTTCCACGGTCATAATTCCAGAATGGTATTCCTGAATAATAATCACTGCCAGATAAGAGGAAAATTCAGAACCTCAGATATTCCCAACTTGAAGTATCTTTCAGCTTACACGCGTAGGATAAGAGATCAAGAAATTACCTTCGTAATCCTTTATCACTCTCGCGCACTACCAGCGAACATATAGACATATACAGCCAATAAACCTATAGATACAGACACTGCAGGAAAACCCTGCGAACCACAAAGTAAACCCTGTACGGTAGAAAATAATTCGGGAGCAGAGCAATATTTCTCGGACAAAGAAGAAACGGCTACTAGACTCGTGTACTGGACGTAAGTTTCGAGCTCGTGCTTCACTCTGTGGTTGAAGCTGCACCTGCAACAGCCGTAACGACTCCTGAGCGAATGGTTCGATGGGTGCAGTTTTATTCCGGTTGTACATGCCCTGAGCAAATCGTACCTGCACCCCCCCCCCCCCCCGTCTTTCGGTATCTATAGCTATAGGGAGTACCTAACCATAGAACACGTGAGGGATTTCTTGAAACGAGAAATCGAGTACCACCTACGTCACTCGCGTCATTCCACGCGGTATCGATGCATCGAATGGAAATGTAGAGAAAAAATATATAAAAATGAGAAACCACGAAGAACGAGACTTTGCGTCATTGTTCCATCATGGACGATCACGTAGCCGGCGAGTCGGGAATATTTAAGTGTTCCACTGCAGTACTACTGCAATGCCTGTGTTCCTGTAGCCCTTGGCTGTAACGCGAACTGCATTACAAGCCTAATGGCTGAACGAGAGTATTCGTGCGGGACCCTGTTAGCGGATTCTATATTATAGGAGGGTAATGTATTTCCGTGAATTTCAGTCCCGCATAAACGCAATTCCCGTGAATCGTTCGATTCGTTATCGGAGGTAGAAAGAACGGCTGTGAATATGGTAGAATGGGCTATACGTTTGATATGCTCATAGTAAATAATGGTGTGAAAGTATATTGTACTTGATTGTATTGATTGTAACGCAGAGCGGATTTTCTCGACCAGTTTCAAAGCGCTCCAGAGTCATTCTGTAGGGAAAGCCGGTGCTTCGTTTAAAGCGAACACGAATTTAGGATAATTTTTCTATTGTAAAAATTTTTGGATTTCCTTTAACCGAACGGAAGAGAGGATCTTGAATCGTACGACTGTAGCATTGCGTGCGATTTCCTCTGAGAGCGATAAGGGAAATCTTTGGAATTGCCGAGAAGACTAAAGACCCGGGAGGACGTACAGGGTTGGTTTGGGATCGTGGTAAGAGGAAGAAAAAAGGATGGATGTGAATCTCGCCCTCGGGAATGTCTTTGAAATGCACCTTTACTCCGGTAGGAATTCCATTATGAAGATCTAGGACCCGTCCAAATCCTACCTAGACCTGGACTAGCCCTAGCGGAGACCTAGACAGACCCTGGACTTACCGTAGAAAATGTCCACCAGGGTCTGAGAGGCTCATCTCGATGATATCGGATCGATCGAACGATAGTTGTAGCAGATCCGAGTCTCGAGAACGCACATAAAGGTCCAATCTGATTGGTTTTAGGCGTGATAAGAAATGCCCAGTAGGACCTATTGCATAAAGTTCAGGAAGTCCTATTTGTACCCGGAATCAGGGCATTGATACGGAATCCAAGGAGAATATTTCCGTCATAAAATATACATAGGATGCAAAGTGACAAGATATTTCAATCCTTAGTAATAGTTTTGTATGGCTTATATGAAAATACGGTTTTAACGATTTTATGTTATTTTTGCGAATGAGATGAATTCACGCAGACAGCACCCAGGTACTTCATTCTCATTGGTGCTCGATCAGGTTTAACATATACCTGGTAAGAAATTGCGACCATCTGGGAAACACCCATCGGGTAGGATCACGCAAAGCTACCCGACTGGTAGACACGCAGGTGCGTGTGAAAAACATTGACAAATAATGAAAGCTCCAGTGACTCATGGATGCAGATAAACAATAAGGCTGTTGTGGATACCGTTAGAACGATTCGCGCTCCCAAATGAACTGTTAATTGGGTAAATTGTTAATTTCACCGCGGGCCACTGTGGCTCGATTGCTCTCGAACTGACGGCCGTGTTACTTGCGGCGCGAACCGCTATTCTCGTGCTGGCCGTGAATTCATGCGTTTATCGGAGCGCACTGGATGTTGGGAAAACACGAGCCAGAGTAGCCAACCCGCGAGAAATAATAACTGTGGCTAAAAGCCACACGAAATTCGTATCGATCTATGCGAACTAGCTTCCCGATAATTAGAGAGTTTTGTGGTTAATCAAATGCAACTTGGTGGTAGCTTCGAAATAATTTCAATCAATGATAGCTCATCGTTAGGCGCCTGATGAGCAACTGGTTAGAGAGGAGGAAACCGCAGAAAATAATGAAACAGATGGAACCCGTGTCGCTTCCGGTCCCAAGACATCCTGGGCCACATACGCTCCGCACCCTGTTTCATCCTGCGCCTCTGTCTGCCGGTATCCCTGTGGCGCGCGTTTCTGCGCCTCCTGTGTCCCAGAAGCAACGAACCGCAGCCCTATAATTTCTACAATGCGCACAGTGCTGCGGCTGGCAATTACAAGCGTATTACATTTCCTCGGGGTTAAAATTACGGTCTAAAAATAATTTCCCATGCGTCGCTTGCCTACGTGAGTCATGGATTTAATCATGGGGTGGTATCTCGAAGTGGGATCTTTCGTTACCCTGCGGCTATCTACCCTCTCTCACCCAAGGGTAGGTTCTTCACTTTGAAAACACCCTTGTATCGGTGTATGAACTTGCTTCCTTTTTTGCTCCCTTTTATTTTACTTTATTTTATTTTCTACCAGGGGAAAGCAGCCAGGCTCTCTGAAAGGTCTGCATGAATATTTGATCGCGTGGTTTTCATAATGATAATCGGCATGACGCACCCTAAGGACTGTGTCTCTTAGTCGGCGGCGACGTGCCTGTTTTTGTCCACTAGGCTCGCCCACGGTACGTTCAATATTTTGGCACCGCTGCTTTATGTACTTGATACATAGTGACTTTGAAACGGAGGCTTATGGACGACTTTAGGACTTTTTGAAAACTCTGTACTTGATAGCCTGACTGTGGTGCTTATACGTTTTGCCGGCTCTCGTATAATATAAGGTAGAGCCACCTGTGGAGCTTTCGACCTCAGAACGAAGAACCCGGCTAGAGTTTGTAGGAGCGTGTGTCCGAGCTTTTTAGCCGTAATTAGCGGCTCTCCTAATTACACATGTGAACGTTCAACGTTTGGAGTTCGAATATGGAAAGCTGTTCACCATCATCAGGGTGGAACGTTATGGCAATTGTACCAGGAAATTACTCCCTTCTAGCGCGCAAAAAATATTCGTTCCATTGTCCACATTCGGTGTCACGTGAATTTTATACCTGAAACAAAAAAGAAAAATTGATATAACCCAACGTTACATTACCCTTTATGTTTGTTGCTTTAACGAGAACGTAACGCGTGATAATATAATCTGGACGCAAGTGAATTTTAGTATAGGTTCGATTTGTGAAAAATTGACGGATTAATAATAAGAATATAACCGTGTCAAGTTGAACGATTTTGCAAATGCTAATTCATATTCTCTTCTTTAATCCCCATTTGATAAGGGAATCGGCATGCTAGAATTAATCTTTGAACGTTCCACACGATAAAATTCACTTTTCCTACGAGTTCCTCCAGCGCTGTTAAAATTTTGTCGTCTTAATGGACGGTATCGTCTCGCTTTGGTTATCAAGTTATCATCCGTACGAACCCGGCTGGGTTCTGCCTTACAGCCATCCCTCCTGTAATATTATTACTCACGCTCGGCCTAATACGATAACGCGCCATAAATTCTAGGCCGATTGTCATTTGTTAGGGGAGATAGGAGGAACGCACTCCTGAAACCACGGGGGTTTCTAACGGGACAAATCTTACGGGGCTTTTGCTCTTACGGGGACCTCGTCTATTGGTCCCGTACGACTCTATAAGTTTAGGGGTGCAAATTATATGAGAGACGGGAAGATAACCCCTCGCCCTTCTCGCTACGGGGCATCATGATTCTTGATTGTGAAAATTTAGGGTCTCTTTTCTTGGGGAAATCCCCTTCAGACTATGGGGGTTGATTCGCTCTATGGGGTTGATGGGCTGAGCGAAGATCACAACGTATAGCAAAATAGGTATTCGTAATGCATAGCAATGTCCTACATGTCCTGTATGGCGCGTTACGTAATAGCGTGCGACCATTTCGATAAACCAACGTCGACCAGGGATTTCGTGTTATTTTGTCAGGATAGCGAAAGAAGAGGAGCAGGTAGGAGAATATTTATGGGGTTGGGTCTGTCGCCGGCGGAAATTAAAGAAAAATTGTGGTTATGGCGTATTACATTTTTTTTCTCAAAAATTCAATTCAGACGACAAAGTTTATATGCTTTCAACTCGTTATCCCATTGACTATCGAAAGACCCGATTTATTGATCGACACTTTTCCCCTTTCCATCCCATCGTGCGAATTGCTAAAACGACCAACCGAACCCTATGGAGAAGTAACGCGGGTGTCCCGTCAATTGCTACAATGGTCGATCGAAAGTTTTTCCAATTTTGTAAATCTCCCATAAATAAAGCTCAGCCACACCACCACCTTCTCCCTCCTATAGAAATAACTTTCATTTGGATTCGCTAGCGAGCTCCTTCTTTCCCATTTGAAAATTACCCACAGGAGCAAGGAACCCAGAGCGGCAAGGAATATCTGATTTATTCTATGACCCAAATGCCATTGGGTCTACCAATTTTTTGAAAGGGCCTCGACCGACTACAAGACTCATTCTCTGAAATTGAGATGTATCGCGTTATCCTTATGGGGGAATCCCGTAAGGTCAGAAAGACAGGAATTTCTTTTAGACGTTTCTGCAGCCACCACTCTAACGGTACAAGAAGAAAAATACTATTACCGAGTAACATCTCCGAGAAGGATTTTAAAGTGCTTTGCCTTATTTTAAATTTTATCCCACGAGTATCCTGTAGATTAGCAGTGGCCCTATAGGATGCTCAACCCCCTTTTACTCTCGGTCTCTCGGTGCACCGCTTCACCCTCGGGAAATTACGGGACGTCCGCTTTCTAGGACCTCCGATTCTCCGCTACTCAATTTGCGGCTTCCATACCTATTTCCGATACTCGCCTCGTCCACTCCCAGAGTCCAGGAGTCCAGGGTGCCCGGAAAGGAAAGCTCACCACGAGGAATGGCTTGTCCCAGTTTCCATATTCTCCAACGGTAACTGGCAGACTCGAATCCTTGCAGGTAGATAGATATACCTATAGGTACAGCTGTCTAACAAGTTACCCAGCCCCCAACCAAGACCTACTTATAGAATCGATCGATAGAGGCCGATGCGAAATTAGCAAGTACGTCCGATAGCTGACGAAGCCTCCTACGGATAATGGAGGAGGAGATCAGCCCAGTCCTGGAATTCGAATGATCCGGGAATTCTGTGGAGATGATGTACCAGAAATCCTGAAGAGGTTTAATTCTAATCGTAGGCAGAGCTTCTGCCGATCGCTACTAATTAATATTCCTGGTAATTAAGCAATCCGTATAACCGGTACCTTTTTTTTGTTCCTCTTCTTATCATCCGGGATACTTTTTTTTTCCTTCGTTGTTCTCTCCTCCTTATATATTTTTTTAACAAAAAAAAATATCGCTCCAGGAACAGGAAGCAATCTTGCTGGCTTAGTTGCGCGGGGATGTTTCCTGCCGTAAGCGCAATTCCCTATACGAGCTTGCGGAAAAGAGGTTATTGCGAATCCGCGGAATCCATTTTAAAATCTGACCGAGATTACCAGGGGAGCGTCGCGACGCTCCACGTCGGCAGAGGACTATCGTATGTTGGAGTGGACCAGCACATTCCCACCGTACTATAACGACGACCCAGGGCATCTCGTGAGAACCTCGTTAACGGGGCCAATGCTGCACAAACATAGCAAAAGCAACGAAAGTCATTTTACAACGTGGAACAGGGAAGAAACTTCCCCATTGGAATGTTGGCAGATAAAAACCCCTTGCTAAGTCCTTTCCAAGTGCGGAATTGGTATCATGAAAACGTCTGAGGATATCTTTCGGAATAATTTCTCCGAGCGAGTAAGGTAGTCGTATCTAATCGAAAAAGAGTAAAACGAAAATTCGACAATTCCAATTGCTAGGAAGGGTATCTATCTCGCTATATCGCGAGGAAAGCTAAGATATACGAGGCAGCGCTCCAATCTGCAGTCTGTGCAGTTTTACTGCACCGGCAGTTCTAAGACATCGAAAGCTTCGCCATGATACCGTAATCGAATTCCCATGTGAGTGCAAGTAAAAAGAGTAAAAGCCCAAAAGAGGTAGATTAAACGTCCATCGACGTACGTGCATGTGTTTCAGTCTTAAAACGGGAAAAGTAAAACACGGTATACGTATAATCAGAATAGCATGTAGGGAGCGAGAAAAAAAAGGAATTAGAAAGGATAAGGAAAGTGCAGGCGAAATGAGCGTACGTATGGGAAAGTCAGTGAATAGAAGGAAAAAAAAGGAAAATGTGGAATGCGAAAGGCTATATGGTGATGGCGTATGAATTTCTATTGTGCATTACCGGCAGAGCTAAGTGCTGTTCGAGTCGGCTGGGTAAAAAGTTTCTTGCTCGAGAGATCTACTGGCATCGCCCTGGAAGAGGGCCAAATGTCAGCATTGTTCGCAGCAGTGGAAACGCGAGAAAGCCACGAGGAGGTTCAGAATAATAAAGTAGACACACTGGAAACCATTGCTATCGGCTGTCCCATTTTGTTCATCTGTTCCTCTTTTTCTCCCTTTGCCTCCCTGTTAATATCTCATGTCGATTGCAGACATAATTAGGACTTGGAATTTAGTATTAAAATCATGAGTTACCTTAGCGACCTCGCATGTGCATTTCAATACAAATATTTTCTGGTTCATCCATTTTTTTTTTTCTTATTCTTTTGAATCTTTTTATCTGGATAGATAAGATCTAAAATGATTAGATATCAATGTAAGTGCGTCGATAAGATTCGTGGATATTGTAATAAGTCTCCACGAAATAGCCAATTCTAATGGATGATCTAATCATATGGGCACGGGTCGAAGAAAGATTTTATATTTGATCATTGGAAGAGTAAAATGTATATATGGTGATCATAAAGTATTTTATGCATGCACGATTCATCAATCATACGGAATATCTTATCGTAATGGAATCTGCGGGTACACGTTAGTTAAAACAATGTAAAAAAGATCAGGGTATACAAGGACTTACACAGTGTGAATTAGACTTGCGTGATTAACGTGTATGTGCGAATGCACAGATACTGGCAACTCGGCCAGTAGATTTGCAAGTGTAAAGCTCTATGCGTGTACGAGAATAGGATTGAAATCCCCAAGTAAAGATAGCAAATCCCATAAGAAGGAAAATACTCCAAGTTCCTAGACTCGACGGGTTTTTTACCCTCAGCAAGGTTATCCTAGAGCTCAATTTTCTAGCCGTGACCTAATACACGATCAGGACTAGGTCCACGTTGTGAACTCGCGTGAAAGGATATTTGGTTCACGTACCTCCCTTTGGATAAAGGATAAACCGAGTATATTGGGTTCGGTTCGGTAGGATCAAATCGAAAGGATCACCACCCCTTGGCTCGTAAAAAGATGTAACGTCCTTTCCATAAAAGAAGGAACTTTGACCTATCGACTACGAGTACCGAATACGACGCACGAAAATCTATAAGGAAGATAAGGACTCATTTCATTCGATATTACCATAGATGGTTGATGGTGCCATTAAGGTTCTATGAATTACATAAGTTCCTTACATTATTAACTTTGGCTGTTAATGACGAAGGTACGTTAAGGCACGTCGTCATTGAGATCTGGAACTTCTGGATGCTCATTGTGCAACGTGACGAAGTCATAAAGTCCCCTTCGGTATCATTATCACTTCGAATACCATAAATTACTTTCACACTCGACTAAACCGTCAATGAGGAACTTCCTGAACTCTCTTCCGTCGCTAATTAAATACCTTGCACATTTTTATCGCCAATTGCGATATAACGAAGGTTCTTACAAAGCATTCCTATAGATTGGTCATTTTTTGTCGTGGAAGTTACGAGCTCGTGGCGTCTATTGAAATTTTCATGGTTTCAGGTTCATTTAGGTCGTCTCATTAATTTTGCGAAATATTTTATACTTATGATTTAAGTGTCTGACGTTTAATTATGTAGTCACACTAAAATACTATGTGACATGCGTCGCTCCAAAAACGTCACGACAGGGTTATAGGTCACCCAACGAAATATTCGAACGCGTGAAAATATATGGCTTTATGTTCAATACAACGGTCAGCCTCCGAACGTGGGGCTTCTTCGACCTAGGAACGAGATCAAAGAGGGTCTGACACGTGTACAGTAGGAGGATGTTACTGCGAAGGACCAATGTCCCGAAGGACTTCTGTAATCCGACAGTGACCAGGAATACAAATGGAATTGACACGGGGCAAACAAACGCGGTAACAAGATGGACCCTTCATAAATTACTAGTTCTCCCCAGATCTCATCCCTCATTCTGCGGAGGCTGTATATATTCTGTGACAATTAATTAGCTCCCTACAGAGACAGCGACGTCGCGAAAGTCCACTTTTGATACTCGAAGAGTCGTGAAAGAGTCAGATATATTTCAATTTCTTTTTTTTTTTTATGCTTACTACATAAAACTATCCTTCGGGATATATTTTTCTGGATGTCTAGGAAGGTCCGTGGGGCCGTTGTATTTTACCGCAGTTGGCTATAGCCGCCGGTGTGAACGGTAACTGGGTTGCCGCAGAGTGACGTCACAATCACACTAACCTACTTCACGTACCAGGCCAGAGACTACCTTTCAGAGGGTCTCTATATTCAGCAAATATTGCCATGAAATTACCCCCTTGCTATCGAATTAAAAGAGCCACCCTGAATATAAATTTACCTTATTTCGCAAATCTCTTAGTGCCTTGCAAGGGTTCCTAATGCATTTTTATTCAGGCTAATTTGACTGCTCCACCCTTATTCGAATACCCTCACCGTCGTGATATGTACAAGATTTAACCAGAAGTCTATAAATCTGCTAGAAAAGCTAAAGTCATTTCGATAAAAGGTTCACCAGCAATATACTGAGAATGGCATCAAAATCAGGAGGATCGTGTCAAATTGAGCTATAAAGTGCTTAAGACAAACTCATCGATCGTTTAAAATACGTTGCTGAATTACCTGAGGAGGTTACGAAGCAGCAATAAAATTCTTCTTGTACCAGGCTCTATATATATATATATATATATACGTTATTATCCTTTAAAAGTTACAATAAGCCCTGAAAAATTATACTACCGACAGTTACGTAACAGGACAAAGTCAAAAATAGAAAACTAGACGCGAGTGTCAATTTGATGCTTGAGGCTTTTAAGCGCAACGTAGGTACCCGCTGTCGGAATAGATATGATGCTGCCCATTATGCCATAATACAGTCGCCTAACTGGACCATAATGTGGGATATCCTCTGAAATTGTAGACGACCGCACACGGTACTGTCGGCTCGTTCAAACCGTCGGCTCATTGCACGGATAGATGGTACATTCATTGTTGCGATCCATTCCCAAAAATTCAATTATCTCCCGCAGCCATACTAACGGGAGAGCAAGTAGTGTTGTCAGATTGTCATTATTTTTCGCAAATGGCAATTTTGGCATCGACCTCGCGAAATAACATTCCAGCATGTATCGACAAAATCCGAACGAATTTGCGCACGACAGAAACGCCATCTCTCGAGTCCTCGACTTTAACGACTAAAGAATGAAAGAACAAAAGTAACTAAGGCATGATGGAACGAGAGAGACGGAGATAGAAACGAGCCACTTTAAAGCTTCTGCTATCTGAATTAGCCGATGAAAAAACTTGTAACTAGTTGAAAGAACTGAAGCTTAAATGAAGAAACCCCCGGCGAACTACCCCTAGAACAGACCAAGCTCTACCCCACGGTCGACATGCCGGTGTGAGCTTTCTTGACTGTTTGCCTCCGTACAAGCTACAAGCTTTTCTTCGAAAAGCTATCCGAGCACCGACAGCCACCTTGCTGCTACCTATCAACGCGTCCGACCTCAATGAGTCGTTGCAAGCTGAACTTTCGTTAGACTCGAAATACAATTATTGTTAAAGAGACAACCTCGGTTGAAAATACTATTTACTGTTACTGATGTACAGAAGAGTTACGGAATTCAGGTTATAGGATAACTTCATAGATTAGGGGTGAAACTGATTTTTACGACGTCCAGCAGCTCATAGGGTTTTTTTATGTGTCATCGAATCCTCCGCGTATTATTTGAAGATGGTCGGAGCTTTTTTTTATTCACCTTTTTTCGTCTCTTCTGAAATGATCACGTATAAAATTTCACGACCTACGGCGAATATTGCCTTGCTTCAACGACAGGTTTAACTTTTTATCCTTCCTACCTTAGCAAATGGTTAGTCATTTTAACTTTTGAAATACAATACACTGTATACTGGAGGGGGGAAAAAAGATATAATGCTGAATATAGGGGATCCTTATGAAATTAATTTACACGTAATAGTATATTCAATTTAATCTTCAGGTTAGACAAATAAAATATGGGAACCTCTTTGGTATCACTTTTTTTCTTACTCAAATTTATTCATAGGGATGCTGTACGATTAGACGCACCCTCTTGCTGCTACGTAATGAAATTCTCTCGGGGGTGGTGTATGATGTTTTTTTTTGTTGAAAAATGTAAAAAAATACAATAATATCGTTTGCGGTACATCGAAAAGATATCACGTTTTATCTCGCTGATAAGAAACTTTTGTAAATTTTCATTATTAATATTAAATTATTGACGACCCTTCGCTATTCTCTGACGCAAAAGTACAAATTTGAGCTTTCCCGGAAAGTTTGTTAATCCAATATGGGCAGTTGGTTAATTCAATGCAAAAGCTGAGCATCACAGTCTGCAGCCATTTTAGTCGAGTAGAAAGTTAACTGGACGAATGAGTACCGAGAAGTTGCCTCCCCCAGCGAAGAATCCCTGACCCATGACCCCAGAGACTGAGTCACTTGCAGGATGGGACAATTAGTGTGGCTGCTTCGTACTTTAAAGGTCTTGACATGTACGAGGTCGATATTTAATAGTTCCTATTTAACCAGACTGCACTTAACGAAGCTTACAATTAATAAGTTGATCAAAGTAAGTTAGAGCTTAGAATTTTGAGTAAACAAGTGTTTTCAATCGTCCTATAGCTTGCAAGTATCTAATAACGGCAGCATAGCTCCTTATCCCTCGTATAACGTAATATCGTTCAACGACCAATAACGAATGACTCCCACGAAGCTTTTACCCTTATAGTATCGCATACTTTTTCCGTTGGCTAATCTCGCTCGAGGCTTGCAGCGTCGGCATTTCGTATACACACATCGGCAATCTCGAGGCAGAGGCGCCTTCTCAACGACCATACATCTTGTTGATGGATGCTGGGTTAGGGTCCAGCGTTTGTGCTTTCATTTCTCTTTTATTCCTTGACCTTCTTACCGTACAACGTAGACCTCGTCTCCGACGATAAAGTAAAGACCCGCTCACACCGGTGCTCACTTCGTAAACAATTCCTCGAAGAAGGCTAATCTCCGTAACGGATCTACCTTAATCTCGGCTGAGCTTGCAAGCTCGCCTTGCTGGTCAAGTTTTTCATCCACGATACGGAACACTGGCGTCCAAGATGAAAGAGGAAAATCAAAGCGCGCGTACCGGAGCCACCCTTTTCGTGAAATGACGGCTACACGGGGGATGATAATTTTAGGGTAAAAAGAGGAGGGTGAAAGAGTCTGCAGAGGTTCAGATACCAGACCAGGCGGGTTAGGAAAACAATATAATAAGGATTATCAGGGTTTTTATGACGTTAACTTTTTTAGGTGCTTTAAGTAACTGCGTCGTCTGAACTTAAAAAAGTTTACAAATTTCACTTTTTTGAAATTAAAATTTTAAAAGGACCGTTCTTCGATCATCAAAGTTTTAAGGAGGCATTAGCGCCATCATAATAATAGTTTTCTTATTTCGGCCAATGCCCTGTATGTCGGTCAGTACAAAAATATTTCCTACGTAAGACATTCTTTTTTTGGACAATTGGATGGACAGAGATTAATCGATTTTTAATTTTGACATCACGCAATGCTCTAATAACGTAGTAAAAAGTGAATTAAAAAATTTCAAGATTTTCTATTAAAAAATCATCGTATCCATATTCGATGTAAAATGAGTATCTCTTAAAAATGTAATCCACTTTCGCCGTCTAAAAGCTGAGATATCAGAAAAGTATACAGCTGTTTTAACATATGAAGTATATCTATAGAGTAAAAAATTTTTATTATTTTAATTTCCTACATCTCTATAAGTAGATGGACAATAATACTAAAAAGTTCGCTCAAAGATGTGCTACGTCACATTGACATGTAAATCTTCAATTTTAATTACCGCAGTAGCCACCTTCAAACTCATACAAAAACTTAGAAATAAACTCTACGAGGTGAGCTCTAATAAGCCAGTACACGACAGTAGCACGACTGTTACAAAAGGAAAGTAATACAAGATAGTCACAAAGGAAAACCAGGTCTCCAGTTAGAAAGGGGAGGTCGTCGGGAAGGGTGAGAGGGTTGTTTCGAGTTCGGATTAAAAAAGTAGGAAACAAATGAGAATCGCTTGCAGCGAATGCAACCCCTACTGATAGCTACTTACTCCAGAGTACCATTCCTATAGAGCTATTTTCCACTACGTTCCATTGATATATGCTCAATTCACGAGTCAAATGTGACAAGATCCAGGGGATCCTTTTGCATTGACAGTCATAGGGAAATGGCCTCTAAAACATATTATACTCCTAGATTGGTTATTGATATGATCCAACAGTCCGTAACAAGGACGACTGTTATATTAAAAGTATAAAAAGCCGTTCATCAAATTGAAACTAATCCTTTAGCTGCATTCGCAGCGCACATTGGTAGAGGATGCTAAATGCGACGTTTTAATATTTCATAAAATTGAAAATAAAGTTCAGCATGGCTTTAATTGAAGAGACAACTGAGCATATATCACGGAAAGCACAGAGATCCTGAAATCCCTTAGAGAATCATGCGCCGACTGGAAGTGCAATTTGTCGAGAGAGATAGAATCGCATCCCGCATGCAAATTTCTCATGCTAATTAACCATTGGAAAGCTTCTTGGTCTAGCGATAAAACGGGTAAACCATACTGATTAGTAGAGAGTGATCTATGACGTACGTAGATACGTGTAATACCGTATGGATCAAGTGTAAAATGTAAAGCGTCGTTTACCTGTTTTTTTTTATCATGTAGAATGTACGAGAAATTAATCGTCACGACGTGGTCGTCGATTCGACGTGAGAAATCAATGTTATGTCGCTATACAGTTGTTATTATTTGAATCGCATAAATATTTCAAGAATATCGATGCCGAGGTCGTCGTAACGACGCGAACGATCAAATAAATTCTAGTGGTACTAAAACTGGTACCAGGCGGTGTCGATGCAATGCGTCGCGACGGTACTGCTTTTGCTTGCGTGCATGGCTGCTGGCTCCATTACCTGTGTCATGTTGGGATTATACGGGACATATGTGAATGACAGTAGATCCTATGGGCTCTCTTTGTCCCTGCGTCAGGTGAACCTGGTACGGCTTTAAATAACGAAATAACTTAAGTGATAAACCGGCGGGACGTGTAAGAGACGATAAGAGAGTGGTACAATTTTTCATTGTTTCATACAATTTTCAATTATTTTTCTTAGGATTCCACGGAAATGACTTTTCTGAAAATTAAAAAAAAATGTCTCAGCTCAATAGCTCGCTTACAGCGATTTTCTTGAATTACCTGATCTTACTGTTTTTTACCAAGAGAAAATGACTATGGGGACTTGCTACTATTTTCGGGATCAATAATTCGTAACGCTATTTCCAATCGAAGCGTTACGTAGAAATTCTCGGGACACATTGACATAAATTTACATGCTCGAGTAGTTCCCATTCTGTAGTACCTTGGACTATAACCTAAAGTGGACTATATGGTATGAATGATCTATAAAAGAATTGCATAGTAGAAAAGTATAAATAACAAAATTTTTTAAATACAACAATCATTGTGTAATGATTTTTTTTTTAATTACAGGTAATCATCAAAGTAAAAGAAAAAAATAATAATCAACTGTAACCCAAGGTTGAACAGGGTGTCAATTGATTCATCGAACCGTAATAACGCAACAAGACTACAAACGCTTTATCCGAACCTCATTGACCCTGGGAGCCATATGGTATTCTCGAATAAAGGGCTCAATGGATTGCGCTCTGTTTTGATGCCTGTAACAAACGGTGCAACCATTGGGACAGCATTGCTGTAAAGGGTTGTAGCAGCGATACATTTGACGTGTTCATTAATTCAACGTGTCAATGCGTAAGGCTTCTGGATGTAGCCTCTGGTACTAAGTTACTTCCGGTTGGCAGGATATTTAGTCCGGGCGACAATGTAAAACAAAAGTAAATAGTAAAATATACATGCGGCAAGTAAGAATGAGTTAAAACTTTAATGCTAAAAATTCGGATTTCGAAATCTGAAAATATCCTCTGGGATAAAGGACGTCAGGGAATTCAGTCTTTTCCATTTGTAACGATATATACGTGGAATAAGGAAGTGAGACGGGATCAGAGGAAAAGAGGTATCCGGTTTCTCGTGCCGTTTCAAATTTTATCCAATGCTCGCATGTGAATCTGCCGTCCTCACATACTGTCCCTCCGTGTCTATAGATATATGCACGATAGGTATTCACCTAGCTTTACAACCAACCACCTACCCTAATCTCAAACGCAAGGCGGCCATTGTTGTGGCATGCATTGAACAGCGAATCCCCAAACTTTGCATGTGAATATGGCCTTTGTAGATCGGGACCCGCGAGCCCAGCCACGCTGCCATCCTACGTGCACGATAACAGCGCTTTTACGTTTTCGGCTCGATCAACAATCTATCCTATACCGGATGAGCAGGTTGTCCGTGTTAAATATTTTTTGGCTTCTATCTTATTTTCTTGCGACCAGATCCATAAGTCGTGCATCTATACCCCAATATGATCCTGGCTGAACGTTAAGATCCTCTTAAAAACGAACGCTCCAGATTTCTACGCGCACAGAAGAATCACATCGTGCGACGCTCAGCAAAATGTTTAACGTGGCAGAAGGAATGGAAATTTATGGACTTTGAAATAAAAAGTGATTCACAACGGAACGGTTAAACTGGCTGCCAAGGATAACCTAGTCGGGAGGAGGTTAATGCTTGTATATTAATTATGGACTTTCCTACATGGACACTCAGTGTTTTGTTTCCGATTGCTCGTTTTGCTGGCTTTTGGTATATCGCAAGGACATTCAGGCTTTTTGCAGAATATCCACTGTGCGAAACTTCTACCGTTCTCCTCTTGTTATACGCTTATCGTTAGATTGCAAGCAATTAGAGCGTCACTTAATATCCTACCGCGATTCGATATGTCAGACCTATCCTGTCCTATAGAGATTACATGTACATTCGCCTTTTTAAAAATTTTTTTTGTATTTTCCTTTTTATGAAAAATCAATTTTTTTTTTAACAATATACTCAAAAATTTTCCACTGTAATAAAGGCATCTCTATTCGTTGGGGCTTTTTCGCATTTCTATGAAAAAAAAAGGTGGGGGAAAAAGTGGCAGAAAATTTTAACGAGTGTGCATTGTAGCTCCTCTGTGAAATAACCGCGTGCCTCTGAATGGCAACTACTGACCTATTCTGTTCCCGACATCCCGACGGGCTTCATCGAATGGCATTCACTGCCCTGAGACCGGTATTCATCATTTTCGGCCGTGCGGTTGGCTCCCTTGTACGCTCGTGTCGGATACGACTTTTGTAAACCGATCCTTTTCGTTATTTTCCACAACTCGGATATTTCGTATGACCGACCGCTTGTCTTTTGTGCTTCTATATACCCTTTACCATTGAGAACAAAGCGAACTGCACGCTTGACAGTATCGTTTGCCAATGTAACAGTACACAAAAATTCTACAAAATAAAGCGTACAGTTCACAGCTGACCTTTGGGCAATCGGAGATTCTAGTTTAGACGTCTATATACGTTCCCAGCGTTAACGTCAATAAAATTTTTTTAATTTTTCTTAAAATTTTACTTTTCCTACCTTAAAACACGAATTATGTATTTTCAAATACAGAATTACCGGTGTCCTAAGGATTATGCTAAATAACGCACTTGCAAAAGTACACCGGAAATAGATACCCCGAAGCGAAGCAATTTTTCTAGGATGAAATTTGTCATTTGAACTCTAAAAAAAAAACAAAAGTAATAATGCAAGTTATTGAATTACCATTTGTGTTCGACGACTCGTATCCTTTCAATGGAAACTAATAAAGGGAATTACCAATGTATAAAATTCACTTGTATAAACCGCTAATTAGGATTCATGCACAATGTCCATTCTGCATTATGCACAGTGGTAGATACCCAATGTGTACAGTTGTTAGCCGGCGATCCCATTTGCACTTAGTGACCAATTCCGTAGTGCGTGCATCCTGATAACTGGCGCACCTTTCTTACTCGAATTTCACCGATAGGACATAATGGCAGGGAATTACGAGTTAACCATCCACTAAGAATTTTCTTGGGTTAACCTTATGCCAAGCACTCGTTCCAGGGTAGTGCCGCCTCAATTTCGCCAACGATTTTCGAGCATTTCCGTTTCCTGTTCGATAAACGACAATTTGTCTAACTACCCGTTACACATATATAAACGTAAGTACCAATGCACGTGGTAACAGCTTGCAGTCGAATGTTAGTTTCTATAGATAGAAAAGACGAAGAGTAAATTAGTAGCATGTAGTATATGAAATTATACCGTATGTCAAGAAAGGGGCGAGTCGCGCCATAGGGCATTATTTAGATTTTTCATTGAGGCTTACCGCAGCGATTTAGCATAGAGAGCAGGCACGGGGATGAAATTTAATCCAGACACCCTAAGGAAGAACCGCAGGAAACAACTGACTGGTTTTTAGTACGTCACTCAAAAGAAACCCCTTGGCAGTGGCTTTTCAAAAGAGCTGTTTGGATAACACCCCGTATAACCAGCAGGCATTGCATATACACGACACTGCGCCCTACGAAATCTCGTTACACCCTTGCCGTTGCCTTGTCATGCAAATGGAAATAACAATCGCGGTTTCAGTATAACGGGTTGCTGACGCGATGCACCTATAGCTAAAGTATATAAACACAATAGCAACAGTGAACTCGGTCTCCTCTATTATACCTAGGAGGATTATCCTTTTTACGCCTGAATGGGACTGAAGAATTCAGTGACCCTATGTTGTCGTCACTCAATTCGTTGCGGCCTCAGTAATATTTATTATATTCGTTTGATCCTAACGACACGTTGGATACTTCGAGTCAAAGGAGTTCAACGTAAAATTTCAATGCAACGTCGATACGTTAAAGTTCAGTTTACCGGGGAAATTTCTTTTTATTCCATCACCGACCAGACTTTTCTGTACACGCGGTTGCAAGATTAGAGACTGTTGGAGCTTACGCGAAGGAATATTTACTGGTGCCTCTATAGACTGTTGATCCCGACGGTAGTAAGTATTTTAGGTCAGGTTAGGTCGACTGGAGAAGCTCGGAAAACCGTACGTGCGCGTCTAGCGACGCGGAAAACTCCTGCGCGAGGTAAGTTTGCCGTAAACATATTTTCGCAAAACTCAAAGTGGCTTGATGCACTTGCACGCGATGCGGATGAACTGTGATGCAGGTGCAGGTGGTGCTTCGTTGAACTTTGATTACTCTTTCAGTTTCTAGATGCGCCATTTGGTCCGATCGAGGTCGAGCTTTTATTGGTAAATCAATATGGTCACAGTTGGACCTTTCGAATATACATGGGGCTGGAATCTTTGAAAGGACATAAAATCAGGTTTCAGCTCGGGAAGCTCAGCACGTACGATCTCAAAAGTTTCGGATGATTTTAAGGGGAAGGACGTTCCGCTATGTCTTTTCAACGTTTTTTTTTTTTTTTTTCAATTTCTAAGCTTTTCTTTGTTTTCATACTCGTTCGCCCTTTTTCCACAATTCTTCTTTGTACCTACTCTCTTTCCTTACTTCCATCCCTCGTCAATGTCTCGGCGTAAAAAGCATCGGAGCTCCAAAGATATTTCTTACGTCCGTCGAGAAGCCTGAACCCACTCCTATCGCTCTTACGTTCTTATCAGAACGTTCGATGATTTCTCCTGCGACGAAGAAAACAACCACGTCGTAGACGGCGACGATGTACACGTCACCGGATCCTTGTCTTTTCGCGGTTCACAGTCCAAGAACCTTTACCGTTGTCTATTACAGGAACAGACTCGGATATAGAGATTTGGTTTTTCTTGTAATCTGTTACGGTGCCGATGATAACCGCCCGTTTCGTGTATGAAAGGAATCCGTTCGGGTAGATGTCTTTTTGAAGCTGACTCCAGGCAATCCGTGCGGCTATTATTATATTATCTTTTTCCTTAACTCAGTGATGCCATTGTTAAACTTTAACTTTGACTTCCAGCACGTTACACACAGAGTACGAATATCGTTTTTATGTTTCGTTCAGAGATTCTGCACTCGTTTCGATTGACTAGCCTGTAACAGTTATCTTTTTAGTGGAATCACCAAAAAGCGTAATGGCGCCGTATTTTGCAATCGTGACGCGTCACTGTACTATACGAGGTACACGCGATCCTGACACACTGCAAAAGAATCGTCGCCTATTAACAGTCGATAATTTTAAATCAAGATATACAGTCAGTCCAATAACCGTCGAAAAAAAGTGTTCCGCGTTAACGTCATAAAGTTGTCTACCCTCGCAGATTTTTGCACGTTTCGTTGTCATATTTCATCAGCTTTCCACTAACCGTATAACGTAACAGAAATGGAATATCGACAAATTTTCTACGCGCATTACACCCGGCAAACGATTCGTCCAAATTTGTCAAATTATCGAACGAACTTGTGAGTGAAATAAAGTTTCCGTGAAATTTGGAAATTTCAAGGATACCTTAAGAAGTTGCGTTACTGTCACGGTGCGCGTAACTAAGGACAAGAATATTCGATGCGATTGATGCGAACACGGAAATTTATTAAATTTCTTGCTCGCTGAAGCGAAAGCCGCTTCGTCGTGAACAAGAGAAACAGATGGATGCCATTGTCGTCTGAAATGGGAGTGATTCATTGAAAGATGCCCTGAAGGAATGAAGTAAAAAAAAAAGAAAGATACGTTTGAAAAAGAAGCAAAAGAAAGAAACGAAGAAGATGCACGCTACAATGTCTTGAAATCGATGAGGCATTCGGTTATACATACGTATGTGAGCAACAATTGATCAAGCATTGTATCGAAAAATCCAAATTGATAGGAATTGCGTGTTTCGACGATTTTTTGTTCTCCCTTGGTAAGTAGAAGGTATTCGATAAAAATGATCACCGGGTCCATAGAGGAAAGCCTAAGAAAATCGATGTATTTTCAAGAAAGAGTAAGAGGAGCAGGTGCTGGCGGTCTTTCTAGACGTCTACACTTTTCTATAAAGATTTATTACGTAGATTCTTAGCGGTTGGAAGACGCCATTATTTTCTAAGAGCTCACCACGCCAGCTAACCATAACTTACCGAGTTACGTATTGCGTGCTAGATTCTAATCGAAGAGAAGCAAAAGTTGATTGCGTCGAAGGGCATCTACAATATACTCAAGTGTACAGGACCTATTTTCGATCGAGTGCCAATCCCGTGCAGCGAAGTCGTTCCAATGAGGTACGAGGAGCCGAGCTAAATCTCAGGATTTAGGGTACTAATTCGATTTCCCTGAACGAGTATCAGATTGCGACGGTTAAAAACGTATGAAATTTCATGAGTGGAGGAAAATTGAAAATCCAATAAATTTCGAAGCAACGAAAGAACCGAGACTCCAATATTGCGAAAGTACTGGAAGCTCTTGAATTTGTCATTGAAACAAAATCAAATAACGATATCCCCAAGAATGAAATGTCGACTGCTAATCAAATTCTTAAAGTTGATGTATTCGCAACTGTAAGGGTTGTTTCGTCGATTCCTGAGGAGGGAGGGGAAACGCTTAAGTTAAGAAGGGGTGGAAGCCAATAGTAGCACGTGACAAAGACGTAACTTCGAAAGAGAAATGGAGTGTGTGTGAGATCCCCTTTAAGTTGAGTCTTGTGAGGAAATATATATATATATATATATATATATATATATATATATATATATATATGGACGTCGTTCTAAGTAGAACTGACGATATTAAGCCAACATCAAAAGCCATGATATTCCATCCAGGGCGTAAAAGGGGTAAGTTGCGGACATAACGCGCCTTTTATAGCGCGTTTACTGCGTTATGTTACGAGCCGTGTGCACGAGGGTGGATAGTTGATTCAGTACTGAATGAACGTATCGAGGTAGCCTTCCTCGTTTACGTTGATACGATAGCGACTAAAAGTTTCGTGCCCGTATTGTTTTATTTAGAAATAGGGGAAAAAAACTGTCACAGCAAATATTAATTACAGCAAGATAAATAACTATATGTAGTTAAAGGCTTCATAAGTTACTGTACTCATAATGAATTTACCTGACCGCGTAGAATAAATAATTTCTTAAAATATGAAATCTGCTAGTTACAGAGGGTAATGTGGGATCCAACCTAAAAAAAGGTCAAAGGGTCAAAAGAGGCGTCCCGCACGTCACCGTTTCTGATTTATCTGGTCCATTTGTCAGCGTCAAGCCCAAGCCGACATTCCCCTTTTAACAATAACAGTTATCGTGGTTTGCCACGACGAGCAGAACCGAAGGGAAACCATTAGTTTGGTAGGCATGGCGAAATCAAGGAAGGATGGAAGAAATGAGCCTGTGATCAGACCATAGAGTCAGCTAGGTACCTAGACAACTACTGAGGTATCTGGAAGGCCTAAGTGAGGCTCGTTAACGCTAGCTGTCCCACAGTTGGTAGTCCCGGGGTTAGTAGCACCGGCTGGTAGCGTCATTTGTTCTTCCAGCCCCCATTCCCATCTAAGACGCAAAATTTGCCTGCTCGACCATCCTTATATATCAGTACCTGTCCCAGAGACCTATGTCATCTCTTCCTGGTACAGATATTCGAGCCCATCACATGGTCCGTTCGAAACCAGCTACTCCAGCAGCAGGAAGGAAATGGCGACGCAACGAAGAAAAGGCGCCGACCAGGACAGCCCCATCATTTGTCTGGATCTTGCATCAGCCAGAGACAATTTATTAGCTATTACGCGACCGGTGATTGATAGTCCAGGAAAAGTTCAACCGAGATCCCAACGGTGGATACACCTACCTGCCTTATACCTAGTGGTTCGAATACCCTGAGGTATAAAGTATTGCAGGTTTAACGATACCGGAAACGTGCGCTCGCACTTCCGAGATGAAGGTGGATAAGTCGGAAGCCACGTGTTGGTGGAGTGTTTACGCGGCTCGTAGGAAAATTAATGTTCTATCCACAATGATGTTTGACGCTCCTACCTACTATCGATCCCATCTTCCTTCATACATAAAGGATCGCCCGTGTAATTCTGACTATAATGAATTTTGCATAGAATCGTGTGTACACGCAAATACGAGATCGCATGTGATTCCAGCTCTCCACATATAAATGTCACATGTAATATGTCATACGGATCGAATCGAACGTCACTTTTCATATTGGCCAATCAACCAATTTGACTCGCACTCGACACCTAATAGGGCTAATGCACTTGCTAATACAACGAAGCTAATAAAGACCTCATCGATGCTTATTATATGTGTGTGTGTATATATATATATGAGTGATCATAATAAGTGGTTTGCCAATGCACTGACTCCTGCGCTGCATTTAATTCATTCATTTAGTCGGGGTTAAGCACGATAAGTGCGCCTACAGTTTGCAGTCTGCCATTTGCAGTTTGCAGGCTGCACCGAGAGTGACTCAGAAGCATCGAATCGCTCGCGATTTCGAGTTTCTCCATAATATGAGTTTATCCACTATGCACGACGTACGGGAATCTCGTAAATCGATGACTTTTCACACCTCGCCTCGTTCTGTATCCCTCGTTACTTTATGTCCGTTTTATCTTACCCCTTTAACAGTGAGCTATTAACATATAGAGAAATTTGACACTCGTAATCAGAATGAAAATATTTATAATCGCTATCACAGTGAGTATTGGCAGCAACGACACGTTGAAGTTTCGATTGTAGAGACCGGAACTTGTAATTCGTAGATGATTATCAGTATTTTAGCCCCGCCCACTATGTGTCCTGAACTTTGCTCCAATTTAATTTAATTAAGGACAAGAACCAAGTAACCATACAGAACTTAATACGTATCTTACGATTAGTTCCTACAATAACGTAAGGAAGTTGCTGCGCGAAGTTAAGGTTACTGGAAGTGCTCTTTTCATTTTCTCTGATACCCGGAGAAATTACGATAAGAGGATAATTAATTTATTTCGAAAAATTACGCCAGTTGTGTAAAGAAGAATTTCATTACGAAAAAAAAAACAAAAAAAAACATTATTAGCTACGAATTCACAAGGGAATTTGAATTTCAGAAAGTAATCCGATTAGTACGTATTACCTAATGAGAATCTATAATTATAATTACCAATTATACGTACACTGATAATTACAAATATTTTCTTAATGTCATAGAATCACGCAAGAGTATCAATATCTACGCTGTGAATGGTATGTTAAGGTTATAACGGTTATCGCGAGTCAGCATCGTTCCATTCATTGAAGATAATGAAAGAACGAGGTAAATGAGGATTGTTATTAAGGCACAGAACGATATAGTAATATATCCAATGACGTAAGAAACGCTGTAGATTTGGTACTGGCGAAGTCTACCCGGCGATGAATCACAAAGGAATAAAAGTCCCGTGGGAATAATATAGGCTGCGCCACTTTAAGAAAATTTAAGAGCAAACGCCTAGTCCTCTGGATGCTGGATATGAAAGTTTGGATTTATTTGTCGGGAACGGGCGTATATATATATATATATATATATATGGATATATCCATATAGTATATAAAGTACATATGCAAAACGTGACACCGTAGCCTTATCGCCAGTTGGTCTCCTATGGTATATGTCGCGTTATTGCATATTGGCCAGAATTTTCGCAAACCAAAAGCCTTCGGGAATAAAAATAAGACGTCACTGCAGGAGGACAGCATCCATATCTATTGTCACTCAGAATTTCACGCACACACCGAGCCACGAGAACCAATAACGGCCAGTCGTTGGTAGCCGTCCCAAAATTGAAAATGAAAAAAAAAAAAGTTATCCTGATCTTTGCACGGAACGAAGCTCCCGAGGGTGAAATCTTGGGTCGAGCTTTCAAGCGAAAGCTCCTGAAGCAAATTCGCTTCATCTGCACTTTATCCCTCGGGATATAGAGACGGAGGTGAAGGAGCAGCAAGAGAAGGAGAGCAAATGCTGCCAACGTACAGACGACGCGGGAGAGAAATGAGCTTTTGTATCCCTTTGAGTTAACAATTATCCAAGCATAAAGAGAAGCACATGGTGTACGTGTATATATATAGGTATAGCGTATACGTATAGCTAAGGAGAGCATAGGGATCTACTATATCTATATGTATAGTGCAGGGATGGTTGGCATAGGAGTGTAAGAGGGGAAAGGGGGGAGGGGTGCGATAACGATAAGAAGTATAAGCACTGAAAATTCTCTTTCATTCCTTATCAGTCTTATCACGGTAGCTACAGGATTCGCTATGCATTTGAGAATGAGAATAAATTTGGAGAAAAAAGTTACGATAAAAAAAAAGGAAAGGATAGGGGGGATATACCAGTGATACACGGTTCATTAATTCGAGACTTTGATTTCCTTCGTGATCCTACTTCTTTCCAGCTGTCTGATTAAATACGGGTAGACTCGTGATACGCTCGACACGCACTGTAGGTAATATTTTGAAACAGCCCCTTTGGGCAAATATCCAAAGGGGCTGGACAAGTATCCAAAGGGGCTGCTCGGTACAGATACTGAATTATTTCATAAAAATGTATTAGCTCAAAATATTCACGGTTTTGTATTTAAATCCATCTGTAAATTGGGGGGGGGGGGGGTGTACTATCTACTACGTAGACAGTGTAAGGGATGAACGGGACGAGGGAGAAGATGAAGAAACGGAAGGAGACATAAGGGATGGAAAAATGAAATTGTGAAACACAGCGTCGTAGTTTGTTTGGTTCCGTGGTGGCAGATGTATTTCACAGGATAACGACTTTGGTCACGGTGTCTCTTGGAAACCCGTGACATCTGGCGAGGCCATAATGGAAAACTCCATAGTCGTGGTTGCGATGTGAAACGGACTTAAAGGGAGCAACGACTGTGCGGGCACATGGAAAATTGTCGCGTTACGTTTTGAACACACGAGGACGAGGGCTTAGCGGAGAGAGAGGATTAAGTGAAATTGAGATGACCGTGTAATTTTTGTTATTCCCCAATGTAACGGCGTTTGACTCGATGCGCCCCAAATTTTCGGCTATTCATCCTCGTCCCTCGTTTTTATGCCCTTTGTACTTCCCTGTCGCCACTAATGCTACTGGCGTAACGCAGCGATCTGACAGAGTATCGGGGCTTAGGACATATACTGAGATATGTCTACGTAGTTAGCAGTATAATATGGAATCGACCCTAGCGACACTTTTACCCCCGATTTTTCTATGATTTCAATCATTGACAAGCGTGGGTTATTGAAGGGATGAAACTGGTTGGGTTGATTTTCATGGGTATGATAATTGTTTCTAACTCTCTGTGTACAGTCAGGTATTTCTTTTTCTTTTGGGATCTGATGGACGTTCCGTGTTTCGAGCATTACTTATGCAGCCTGGGGTAGCTTTAAAGAGGGTTGCTATGAAGTCTCCCCTTTTAATGGGACTCTACGGTGAGTTTTGTAATATCGTTGCTTTCTAAGAGAGAAGCGTTACGAATTGCGCTACCGTATTGGATACGGAAATCTGAATAGATTTGAGTATCAAAAGGGGGTAAACAAAGGTACATTGAACGTTAAAATGAATATCGGTGAGAAGCGGAACCAGCCCGAAAATTCTTACGCGTTTGTATATATGGGTATATACATATATACATAGAGCAACACAAGGAAAAAAAAAGCTTGTCAGTTTTCAAATAATGTCTGTCGTTATCCTCTTTTGTTAGATGATCCTTTTGTCGCGTGCTGTGAAATTTCCTATCAGGGCCATTTTGTGACTCTTTTTTTTACTCGTGTCTGTGAGGAGAAATCTATACAAGGATGTAATGGGAAATTTATTATTCGTCAGATCGGGCTTCATTTTTTGTTATGGCTATCGAATGTCATCGTAAGGCCTGAAAATACCTAAACTCTAAAAGATTAAATCAATTTAAATCCCTATTCGATTTTCGATTTAAAAAAAAAGGTACGTGACAGAAAAAGTTTATTACCTATTAAAATTATTTTAGACGTTATATCTGTCATAGTTCTTTATTCCGAAAAATTACGTTGGTACAAGCGTGGAGATTTCTCAAAAAAGAAAAGGCTATAGGAAATCGTAGGAAAGGAAATTTTTCTCGCGTGATGTCGTCTAGATATACAACTTTATTATTTGAAACCTCACTGAGACAGAACGCCTGACTTTAATGAATTTGCTTTGAAAAGTGTATGCGTGGATAAAGAGAAAGAAAATGTGGTTAGTAAGGCCGGTAGCGGGTATTCTTGAAGTTTTTACTTGTTTTTGAGAAAATAGATGGAGAAACGAAAACGCTAATGGAATTAGAAGAAAGCGAGGGATCAGAAGAAATGCTATATGCAAATGAAGCCAGGAAGTTCTCGCCTGAGATGAATAAGTATACATCCACTATTTATGTAATATAGAGGGTGGTCCACTAGAAACCTAACACTTAAATATCTTGTTTGGTTGTGAAGATCCGAAAAATTGTTCAGGATATAATTTGAATGATTTCAAAGGACGAACGTAGGAAAGAAAGTTTTTTTCCGAGATAATTTTTTCCAGGGTCATTAAGGGTATCGATTTTTTTAAATTACATTATGTTTTTTATGTAATAAGATTAGAGAGTTCATTTTCAATAATTTAACCATGTATGATACACTGATGTTATTTGCGAATTTCAAAAATATCTTTTAATTTACGCTTTCGCGTTAGTTTATTAAAATTTTTAATTGCCATTGAAATTACATTACTCATGTCAGTAAACGAATCTGGGTCCTCGAAGAAATATAAAATCGATACTATGTGCATTTATACTGAAAATAGACAATGACTGAGGAAGCAGCACATTAATACAAGAACAATTTCCTGATTAAAACTGTTCGTGTCTTACTGTGTATTATGAGTTAATTAAAAAGTCGTATTTATCGATTAGCAAGATAGTAAGTTTGTTTACTCATACTAATTACTTCGTTTCCTAGAAGTACAAGCTAAAAAGGCCAAAAGCCGAAGAAAGTAAAATTAAGAAAAAAGTAAATGTATCATACTTCCAATTAGTCCAATTAGTCCTAATTAGATGTTTAGTTTAATTAAACAAAAACACAATTTCATAAAAAGTAAAAAAATCGACACCTTTGAAAACTCTGAAAAAAATTCTGTCGGCATCATGTTCGCCACTCGAAACCATTCAAATTGGCTTGAATATATTTTTCAGATACCCTCAACCAGAACAGACGCTTGGAAAGTTGTTTCCTACCAAACCACCCTATATGTATATACAGGGTGTTCAAAAAATCCCGTATCACATATATAGCAGCAGAATCATGGTAAAAAATTCCGAAGAAAATGGTACTTGGAAAATCGAAATTTGTTTGTCGGTTTTCGCGAAAATTATAATTAAAAATTGAAAATTTCCACCGATCAAGACCGTTAGCCGATTGGCAAAAATCAATGAGGCATCGAATTGGCAGAGAATTTTCTTAAATGAATATCATAAAAAAAATGTACATTTCCTCACTCAAAATTTTCCAATTAAAAACTTCAATTATGTTAGTATCGTGTTCTTCAGCATCTTATCACCATAATAGTGGTATACATATGTATATTTGATACAAAACTATATATACATATACTCACGAGCAACCTAACCCTTCCAGTTGATGTAATCACTATTGGCGAACCAGAATGAATCTTGAAATCGGAATCCTGAAACGCGGCTACATCGATTTACTTAAATATCCCCAGCCTCGGGGTAACTTTCCTAGAAATCGATTCGCCAGAACAACGACATTCTCCTGGATATCACGAATTCATTTCCACGTAAGAAATTCACCCAGTCACGGAATACCCAGCGCTACAGTAAATACATTCAGTCAGAAGTTGCTAATTGGCCCTGACCTCCTTATGTAACCTTCGCCGAGGGGTGGCTGCTTTTGTAGTCCGTCAACGAGGACACGTTACGTATGTCTTCTCCGCTGCATGCAAAACGGAAATTAGGTTTCCTTGTGCAACAACGTAAGTAAACACGACGAATATGCAAATAGTTAGCAAACCTTGTCGAAGAAGGATTTAAGTACCAACTGAATAGAAGTCCCCGTCCGGATAAGGATCAAAGTAGGTCTGTGCACAGTTGGCATATAGATACACAGCAACCAACAGATAGGAATGTGAGCAATACATAGTAAACCGAGCCAAGTGGACTCGACTGCTTGTACAATTTCATAAAGGAGCGTTTATATGAAGTTAGCGTAGACTTTAGCAGACGTACCGTCCAAGTCGGCGGTTCCCGACAACGAGTGCTCGTCACGCAAAGCGATTACGTTTCCTCGGCCTGATATGAAAGGTACCCTAACAGGATACTAGAATAGATAGGGTCTCTCTCTGGGGTAAAGGCTGCTGCGCAACCGGAATTGCGAATTACAGGAATAAAAGGATACGATCGAGGTTATACGCGCGTTACCTAACTAAATACAGGGGGGAGAGGAAAGGGGGCTTAAGTCTCTCTCTTGTTCCTATGGGAATTTCAACACCAGTCTGACGTCACATTTTGTGCTGTCTTCAAAAGAGAGGATGAAACAGGCGAGCTGCATTTTTCGTACTGAAGAAGAACGAAAAGTGCTGGGCTAACCTGCCACAAGTGAAAAATCAGATTGTATGTATAATTCGTACACTCTGGCTTTGTCTACGTACGACTAGGTACATAGAGTAAATTGTAGACAGAAGGACTAGGAATATATACATACATATATATAGGATATAACAGTGACTAGAGTATAGGAGAAAACTTGGAATAGATACAGGACGTTTCATATATGTATGTACACATGACTGGTATTCAAAGCTGCTGACTGAGGTGTATACCGCCTAGCACAGGATCTCGCAAGCTCCCTAAGCTACTCCAGAACATTTCCTGAGAATTTACTTTGTAAGCTCAAAGGACGGAACATTAGTCCAAGTGACTGTGTGTATTAAGCCAACGCGAATATCATAAGAGTTCTCAATAGATTGCAAACAATATGTGGAATTTATTGAAAATGAAATTTCTACGGTAACAATATTCGTATTTATCGCGATAAGCGAGAGAAAGCAGTGAAAGCTTCTTAAGTTTCAGGAAAGCACAATGCTCAACGTAAAAATGATATTGTCCACGTAGTATAGAGAACGCCGAAAGTATTTCTATAGCTTCGTAATTCTCGTAGTAAAATACAAGCCATACGTTAGTTTTGCATATATTGCATCTTTGTCCATTTGAAAGTGCAATTACGCATTTTACTACGGTTCTGCAAGCTAACGAAGTAACCGAGCCAAGTCTTCGGAGTAAGCCAGCCAGCCATCTAGCCAGTCAACCGTTCGACCCATCCAACGATCTAGCCAGTCAGCCAGCCAACCTTCTAGTTAGCCGTTCAGGCAGCCAGCCAGCCAGCCGTCCAGCCATCCAGCCATCCAAGCAATGTATACAAGCAACCCAGTGGCCACGATGCAACGGGGCACCCGGGGTTCATTCAATTTTCTTTGTTGGCGAGTTTACAACGTTCCCGTGTTATGCCAAGCATATTAATAGTGCGGGGGTATGCTAACCACGTAGCGGGTCCGCGCGTCGAGCTAAATAGTTTCTTGTACTTCAACAAAGACCATGGTCTTTAATTACAACATCAAGTAATTGTATCAGAATCCATAACGATAACCGGCGTCTTATTTGGAATGCATATTTTTTTTCGAATTTCATAGAGAATACCAAGACCAAAATATATTCGTAAGAAATTTATCCTCCTTGTGTCAAATAAACGTATCCGATCTCACATCAAGAAAAATTCTTTACTAAAATTGTAAAAGTCTCGACTAAAGATTCTACGTATAAAATTGGCGATTTAATCAAAGATCGCAATCGTACAGACTTCTGCTCGAGTACGCACGCCAATAGTAAAGTTCTGTACTAAACTATTGTAGGGTAAAGGACCATGGACCAGAGTAGTAATACAGAAGTAGATTGGAATAAAGCTGAGTACAATAGCATAGTAGAACAGTGGAATAGAGAGAGAGAGAGAGAGAGAGAGAGAGAGAGAGAGAGAGAGAGAGAGAGAGAGATGTAAGATGTCTACGTTCTCAAGTGCATTAATCGCTTGCATTATTGCGTAGGTTGCAGCATCGCGTGTCTATGAATAGACCACAAGTTTAAGGCTATGGAAGATACGAGGTACGCCGCATGACAGATTTATGCGGGACGCTGCATAGATGCCCGGCTTGTTATCCTAAACGTCTAAGATTGCTAACACACAGAGTCAGATAGGCAGTGACGAGCATAAATATTATCCCAGTAGCAAGACGCGTAGTCGGGACGAGAATCAAATTTCACAAGAGCCGACAATTTTGTTTTACTCGTTTAGCTTTTTTTTTCAGGATTATACACATGGCATATATAGGTATACGGGCAAAGAACAGGTATACAAGCGTGTAAGACAGACATTGGTGAACTTTGCTCTTCGGGGACGGGAGAGATTAAAGGGGTAAAAAAACGAAGGACCCGGTGCCTCTGACAGGTTGGTTCTGCGACGATGGCGACGTGTTCGCGGCTGGAAAATAAATTCGATTTCCTAACGTGACATCAGAGATATGACGAGAGGCTGCTTACTGACATAAGTAATGGTTATGGTGAAGACTCGACGGGCGATTATCTAGATAATTTTTTAATCTGACATTCCTAGAATGGCTCCTTTCAAAAATATTAATTAAATACAATTTTAGTATAAAGCTGGTATTTCATGGATTTAACATCAATTTAACTCGTATATAGTGTACGTGTATGTATACTGTATATATAGGTGCTGGACGTCAGGCACGGGGATTGCACTTTTTACGAGGACTCTCGAGAGCGACGCAGGACGTCGTCTGTCGACGTCGACCTTTCAGGTCGCAAAAGGCAAGAAAGAAGGTACCAGGAAAGCAATCGGCTAGAAGAAAGTCTAGAGGAGAGTTATAAAGGAGTAACGACATCGACGTAGACGTCGACGTCGACGTCTTCGGCAGTGGCTCGGATCGTCCAACCGGCTAATAGTTGATCACTTAAATTGAATTTTTCAAGTGTCGTGTTCTTACATAACCCTTTAGCCGCTAGTATTTTTTCTTTTTTTTTTCCTGATAAGAACAACCAGTTTTTATGTAGTCGGGATGAAAGTACGAGCCCGTACTCTTTTCATCCCGACTATCCTGATTGTTTGGCAAAAGGACAAGAGTTTACGACGAGCGTACAGGATAAATTTCATTTCGCAAAGCGGCCACCGCGACGCCCGGCGTCGACCCAACGACACGACGCAGGGTGGGGCTTTCATTAAGCGCGAAAATGAGAATCCCATACTCGTTAATTTGCCGCCACGTTAATTGAGCTCGATGTAACTTTATTCGACGGTTTCAGCTTTTAATTCTCACCGAACAGAGGGTGGCGGGAAAGTATAAGGGTTGTTCTTTGTAAAAAAAAGACAAAAGACAAGAAATAGGATGAGAGGGATAGGAAAGGAGAGAAGGAGGCTCGTAGAGTGAATTTCGTCCCCTCTTTATTGCCTTAACTACCGAATTGCTTCCAGCCTATTCGTTGCGATATACGAAGAGTAACGAAGAAGTTAGACATAAAATTCAACAATTTCCTTTGGCAAGTCTCCTGGGAAATACTGCACATTCCGCTCTGTTCCCATACCTCGTTTCCGATCCTCTGCGCACATAAACAGCGTAAATCGCGCGTGCATTTATAGGCAAAAAAAAATATATATATATATATCTACCTACATTCTCCGTGATATATGCCCGGAGTGCATAGTCGTTCACTTGAAAATCTTTGTTTAATACAAGCAAATCCATAGAAAACTATAGAACGTCAAGTGGAGCCGTATACCTCGCAGAGCTTTACAGCGTTAGAAATTGAAGGCCTAGGAGATTCGCCCGTGTTCCGAAGTTTTATGACACGTGCATCTTCGCGTCGTTCGACTGCACTTTTCCGTAGTTCCTTGTCAAGGCGACCCCCTCATATCTCCCCAGTCCTTACTCTATATATCTATATCCAAAGCGCAACGGAATCTTCTTGACCTAGAACGAAATGCGTGAGTCGTAAGACTGAGCCATAAAGATCGAAACTCGGCAATCTCGTAGCAACGATACGCGATGCAGGGCAAAAGATATTTTAAAGGCACGTTCATAACGGTACAACAAGAGCGACGGATGCGGGATACTCCACGTGCCAAGAGGAAGCTCGCAATTGTCTCCGCAATCCATAGGCGACGCGGGCGTCTCCGCTTACACAGCTCATGGCTCACAGATCACAACTCATAGGCATCGCTGGGGAAGAGACGCGACGTTCGCTCCCTCTCACACCGACTCCTTCCTTCGCATTCGTCTTCTCTCCTTTCTCTCGTTCTCACGTGACATTGAAGCGAGACAAGTCGAGACCCGCCGCCAGTGGCTGCGCTAGCTAATTTCACCAATCAGCACACCATTGTGAGACTCTTGATGTCACTTTGCTTTTAACGATACGCCGCACCGCAGCAAGCCTTCCACAGTCTTCTCCCTTTTCATTCCTTGGCAACGGCGCTTGCGACACTCGCTGAGCTTTAAGGGCAATGCCGAGATATCTTCAAGGGTTGTCAAAATAATCCTAGACAATTTCTTCAGGTGGATGACTACGTCGCACGAAGAAGGGATTAAAGTAAGGTTATGTAGGATCCGCGAAAAGATATGGGGTGGACCGGGATTCGAACCCGGGTTTTCTGCTTGCCCGGCGAATGCTATGACCACTAAGCCATCCCAGGGCCCGTGCACTCTTATCCCACGGAGTCCTGTAGGGGCTCTTCGGATAGAGGGCCCCCCATTTCTACATTTGACAGGAGCAATTTTTTTTTCTTCCTTCATCTTATTTGTATCCAGTGCGTTACGGGTTTATGGTGAGAGAGAAAAGATCTAGGGTGCTATGAAGGTAACCGGCATGAAAGTGGTCAAATGAATTACCATTATTATATGTATATATTATGGGACGTATTAAACGTGCTTTCTCTTTAAGTTGATCGTCCAATGTAAATGGAGTGTTGTAACAAATGTGAATGTGACGAATGTAAAAGAGGCGTAAATTTTGATTTGTTAGAGTGGAAACAGGTTTCTACACTTACCATCTGGGTAAAGTGGATATTGAATGGAAGAATATCCGCTCAGCCATGATAACGTTCTCAATGAACCGATAGTGCGAAATCTTCTTCAGGTTGAACTCGACTGAATCGCTTCTGAGCTCTATGATTTATCGCCATCACTTACGATTCAGGATTGACTACGACCAACGGGAGATTCGAATATCTCACGGTGAGAATCGATAGTAATTTATTCCGTCATTGTTTCGATCGGCTATCGCCACCCGCATCAAAATACCAATGACACGAGAGTCCATAAATAAAGTGCGAAGCAACGGACTGGCAACGAAATTTGAATTGAATCGAATTTCGTGTGTATCCGGCCCGGAAATGCACTCGTTGATGCATAACAAAAGTGCACGACGGGATTTCGACGTTCGCCCCCGGGATGATATTGATGAACGAAAAACGAGTTAGAGCAAAAAAAATAAATAAATGTAACTAGTCAGCCAAAATAAAAGCATATCGATAGATATGCAAAGTGGGAGAAGTGGAATCAGCAAAATTTGTATACGAAAAAAAATATATAATGATTGCGAATATGAGTTAAATAATCAAATTACGTACTCGCGCGAACGATGGGTGAAACGGTGCATCGCAATCGACGGTATAATCCGTCAGCGAGTAAAATAGCTTTTGGAGGGGACATCTTCCTATGACGTTCGAGGTAAACGAGTCCCCTCGATAGAGGATCTTTGACTCGCGGAACGAATGTAGTTCGTCCCTTTATCATCCGCACTTTCGAACAAGATAAATCTTCTCCTTATCTAATTTTCTATAGACAAGCAATATAAAAATTTAATATCACACACCGCCAAGATTTAAGGGTTATAAACGCCCCGAAGATAACCCCTTCCTTCCTTCTGTATTCTCGCACGTAGATTCTTACCCTACTTATTATCGTTCTCAGAGAAGCCGGAAGGTCATTTTTAGATGCGGCAATGCCAGCTGGATGAATTTTACGATGCAATCACGTACCTGCAACACATAAAAAAGGGGTAACGGTTAAGAGTCGGTGGTTACCGTAAAATCTCTCGATGGAAACGGTAATGTTATATAGGGTGCGCGAAAACTTTTTAAAGCACGAAGTACGTCTCGTGAAATTTGCTAAGAAGGAATTGGATTAGCCAAAAGTTTCGTAGGGGATTCGTTGGACGCGTCGAGAAAAAAATAAAGACGCGTCCTCGTAGACTCGAATGCAGAAAAGCAGACTGTTAAAAATAGACATTCAAAAATGACCATCGCGACATTTTCTACTCCCTCTATATCTTATAAAGACGAGGACGTACCACGTGGACTGAACAATGTTATCGCAAAACCGCTTGCGTAATTCCGCATGCAAGCTTTTCCAAAGCTGTTTGCGCTTCGACGATAATCTCACGTCGGATAAAAGGGACCCGGACGTCTTCCACTTCAGCAACGAAGATCATATAACAGGCTTTACCTATTTCCACCGTCTGTCCAAAGGCCACGTCGCCTTTACCTTGCTCGAAGCTTTAACGTTTATTTACCCAAGTCTTGGGACACTCGTGCTACGAAAGGAAATAACACGACGTCATATTCCTGACGCGGCCGATCCGTCACCGTCGGACCGCAGACCAACCACGATAACGTGACGCACCGTGCAACAGTTAATGTTCAGACAGTGGATGCTGCGATGCCACGAGAGCTTGCTGTCTCTTCACTTCTATGTATCTCAAGAACAGAGCAAGGACGTGAAGTCTAGAGCTTCACTTCCCAGAAGAGTACAGACCTAACCTTAACACATGCAGCACGTGCACCGGGTGCACCAAAGAGTTCAGTGCACACGTTCAAGAGGTAATAGTCGGGCTACTCTCAATCGGCCGTCCCCTCCACCCTGGACCTCTTCACCTCTAACCTTTTCTCCGCACACCCACCTTAGGATCCTCGACGCGTTTTCGTCGGAGATTTATCCGACCGCGGAACTTCACGTCTATTTTACAGTGCACGTAGCTCCACTGGCGCCGAGGATTGGCCCGTGCTGTATTTGTACGCGACTCGTTTTCCCCGCACGTACCAAGCTACAGTACAATACGTATAAGTTAACGGAAAGACCCACGAAAAATTCCTGAGGCGAATCAGGCCGATTCTACAGGGAGTCCTGCTTCTTCTACGACTCTCTATCTCTTATATCCTCGTGACTCATACTCGCCTCTTGGGAGCGAATCAAACGATTTTCTACGAATTTCATCTTACTTCGTCGTCTTCGTCTCTTTAAGAATTTTCCTAGTCGCACGTGGTTACTCGTTGCGGGTTCTGAGAATCACTCCTCAGGACGATACTTTATCCCATCGCGAGTCAAGGCAGGAATCCATAAAGCGATCAGCGTCTCTGAGAGCATCCAAATATTTTTTCACGTGTCTGCGGAGTAGATGGAAGCCGAGAATTAGGAAGCGGAGGAGGGAAAGGAAGTCAAGGAAGAAGCCTTCCTTTGTTAGATATTTTATTACACAGCGGAGTAGTAGTCATCGATCGGACGACGCGCACGACGTGTGAACGTGGCATAACGTCCCTCGCAACACGTGGTGCGCATCCCTTCTAGGTGCGGGTCGTCACGTCATATTTATAAATAGCTGAATTACTGTCTCTTCGGGGTACGAAACTGGTCATTGTGATGATTTATGCTTGTGGCAGGGTGAAATATAACGTTAACGCGTTCGTCGAGTCAATCCTTATACCTGAAGCCTCTAAGGCAACTGTACGCATTAGTGCGGACCTATAGTTGGCATTTAACGTTATATCTAAAATCTTGTATAAGAATGTCGAGTAAACAGATTTCATAGGAAACTAAATAGGCGTCCAAATAAAAAAACAGAAAACGTGAATAGCCCGTCCGACCCTGTACTAGTTCTTAAACATCGTCTTGAATATGACTGATCGATGGCTCTCAAGGTCCCTGAATAATATGTCTGAAATAGAGTGGGTCGATATCAAGTTCAGCCTTGAAGAACTGTATGTAATGGCGCGCCTTGACAAAGTACGAAATTGAGTAAAAAAATTATGAGAAATTTGAAAAAAAAAAAGAATATAGATATGCTTCTTCTTCTTGTGAATTTATGTCCCAGTGAGACAAGTGACGGCTAAGGTAGCGATATAAAGCTGCCAACGATTTTGGCCAGTCTTACAAAAGTAACAGGAGGCTCGTAGATGTATTATCGACAAGGGGATTGCGTGTGGAAGTAAAAAGATAGTCGAAAATTTCAGACTACCGCAGAGACTAGGGAGGATGAGCGTGGGGTGTGGTGTTAACAGTTTATCGAACGGTCTCGTGCAAAGGTCTATTCTGTACGTGGCATCTTCTTCGAACTGAAAACGAACGTTTCGTTCGTCTATCGAAGCAAAGTAACCTGGTCCGAATGTAACGCATCGTCTGTACAAAAAATGTCATCTATGTAAATCTACGGCGTATATACAAAGGATGTCTCTGGAACGTCTTTCACCTGGGACGATTGCTGATTGGAATGCAGACTTTACGATAGCAACAAAAATGGGGAATCAAGTGTTAAGTAGATCTGGATATATTTACGCAGATTAGTAGGCTAGACCGGCTCTACTTGGACTGGGTCTAAATTTTGGTCTGAATCGCAAAACCGATATTCCAGTGTGCAATCGGTCCCAATTTTGTATGGACTTTTCAGAAACGTCCTTGGTAGGATTTACTGTAATATAAGTACATCAATATCGATAACGGTTTAGGGACTGGATCGAGTGCCAGGGATATCCTGATCAATTATTCTCTTCGGGTGTAAATTCAGAATGAGATTATCCATGATGGAGTTGGATTTATCATGTGTCATCCAAGCGATTTACGTACATGAGAAGATTGTAAAGCCATTTCGATTCCTATATGCAAATATGTATTTCCATGGCATCTAGTTCGACATATCGTTTTTCTATTGACGATTTTGAATCCCTTCTGTACGGAGGGTGGAAGCGCCACGTGTACGAGTTGGTCTTGAAGGGAGTCGCGCTGAACCTCCAGGTAACACGTCGACGGAACGTGTACGGTATTTCCATCTGTAACAGCGCTTTCCCTTTGAATAAGACATTTATGATAATGCGCTTTTCATAGGCGAAAATTTGCGCAACGTACATATCGACCGTAAAGTAGAAAATATCCGTAGATAGAAAGATGCAAAACTTGAGGGTCCTTACCGCAGGATTCGAACCAACTCGACCCCTTATTCGCGAATGGAATAGGAAATGAGGTTCATTTGGGTCAAATCTGTTGACCTCCCTCTCGTACCAAAACTCCTGTACGCTTTTCCATCTCACTCAAAAAGTCACCTTCTACCGTAACCCTTTCGAGAAAATTCAGCCTCACTTCTCCAGCACCTTTGGAACTTGCCGAGAAATCCAGCAGCCGGAACGAAACTAATTCCAACTCGGTTCGGTTTATTCCGACTGTTCCTGTGGATTTATCAAGTTAGCCGTCCTGTTCTCACTCCGTGGATAACTTACTTTCATGTTTATTCCACTAGGGGAAGATTTTGAGGGAAAAGCTTAAAATGAATATCAAAAAGAGAGGGCGCCCTAGATTTATCTTTGCGTTGGCAATGATCCCAAGGCAATTTAGTCGCTGCGGCGTATAGCACTGTATACCGTCCATCCTTTAGACGTTTACTAGAAATAATGCAAAGCATAGTCCTTACACAAATTCGTTTTTAACGAAATTCGAAGTTAAGCACAAGCGATTCCAGGGACGAAATTGGTCAGCGGAGCAGCACGTGTGACTAAGATGCAATTTCCTTAGGTCTGACCCAGGGTGATTTGGGAGGATAATAAATAGTCGAGCAGAAATTGTAGAGTGCCTGGGTAGTTTTTGACGAAAGTAGAGAGAGAGAGAGAGAGTCAAGGACCCTCGGATGGGAAAGATTGTCGATGAGATGCGCGAAAGGGGTGAAGAAGGTCGAGGGTGAAATAGGGGTCGGAAACTTTTGGGATCTGGTAATGAAGGAAACCGACGACTACCGTAGGAGAAATGACCGTTGGCTGACTACCACTACCTATATTCGATTCGCGCCGACTGGCTGAATCTTTGGCTCGACTTCCATTTCGGGATGTTTGATTACGATGGTGCGAAAGCGGTTTTATCTACTGGAATGACTACCCTTCGACTCGACCTCTTGCCAACTTTCGAATTGATACTTCTTGACCCGTTTTACCCGCGGTTAATGAGGGTGGAGAGATTTCATGATTCGACCACTGCCCGACGGGGATCCTGGCAGCCTAGTGCGCATCTAATCTAATCGCTAAGATAATCGAAACGATCCTGAATCGATTTCCAATCCAGTTTCACTGCACGGACAATCTACGCAAGGAACATTTTAGTCGAATAAAATGGGGGGATAGAACGGGGGGTCACGCTAGGGTGTTATTTTCATATGGTACCAGATAGGGACGCTTGCAGACCAGACTGGTAAACCGCTGTGGTTCGCGTGTATCGGTCCGCTCGATTCTGGCTTCACGCACTACGGGATCATCGAATCCTGACGCGCACCATTGCTCTGTTGTGTTGTGGCAAGCCTGGTTAAATATTGATGTTTACGGACTGCATAATATTGTACGTTCACGAGAGAAAAGAGACGTACAAACGATTCTAGTATTTTTCCATTTACCAACTGGTAGCTTTTAATTTTTCGCATATGCGATTAAGGTTTTAAGCTCTAAAAAAAAGTATACAGATATTGAGTATAGCGATAAAATACTTGGAATTATTTTTAGCTTATCAAGAGGACATCGGAAGCTCAATATTGTGGATCTTGAAAGAGAGTATGGATTAAGTAAAGTTTGGTTTTCTGGTCGCAGCGCAGGGTTTCCAACCTCGAGTGGATTAAACGATCCGAGGGAAGATCACGGCTTACGAAGAGTTTTCCTTCTTCCTGGGGAAGTTCGATTTCTCAAGCGGAGGCTTAATTGAGTGGAGTTAATTTTCGGAAAGTTTATAACAGTCGCTTACCTCAACGCTCTCTCTCCTACCCCTTCTCTCTCCCCCTTTCCCCTTCATTTCCAATATTTAGGTCCTGCAGAAGTTTTACAAAAAAAAATATTCAAACATATATCACCTTCGACGTAAAACTTGGATTCTCTTGCAAAGTATATAAAAGTGGAGTCTTACGTGCGACGAAATAGAGAAGCCAACAGGATTGCAACTAGGGGTTCGATACCGAACAGAATTTAAACGGCTTCCAGATTATTCCATTACGTCATCGATTTTACTGAAACACGCACACGAGTTGCCATTCCCCTGGTGGAAACATTTGTCGTTCGTTTGTTTCTTTTTCCGCGTTAGTTTCCCAAGCTACTGGATACATTTTTGGGATTAACAGAGAGGGATGAAACGGATGCAATTAAAAATTTTCAAAATCATACCACCCCACGTCAGTCCCAATATCCAGCCGAAAATTCCTCGTCCCCGTTCCAATTTCAATTAATATCACAGACGAACCTACCAAAGTTAACATTTTAGAAAGAAAATCGTGTTAAACTTCAATCACTTCTGGCTCCTTGATATCATTGATATTTACCAGAGACACGGAGGTGTTCGTCGTCCAATAACCAAGATCATATATTGCGTGTCGTCTTGCCTCGTGTCTATATTTATTCGTGGATCATATCGATGGCCGTTTTGGTTCACTACACTATCCCTATATCTATATCGTATATGACCTACACGTATAGCACATGACGTATGTACATAGGACACTTTGTCCATATGTGGAAAGCCTGGTGAATGTCTCTAGAATAGAATATAGTGTACAGTATAGTACAGTGTAATCTAGTGGATACGTTATTGCACGGGGTGAGAATCTCTGTCTACCACTTTGCACGTGCAGCACAGGGGATGCGGTGCGTTTGAACGTTGGCACTGCTGTGACTCTACCCACCGCACCATCCTCAAGTATTTGTCCCAGGAGCTTCCTGCACCTGCGAGCACTCCATTTCCGGTATCCTCTTAGCGCCTATCTTTCGGGTTCATGATTCCCTTCTCGACGCTCTGTCAATTTCATTCGCAGTCTGGCCAACCGAATTGGGGTAGATCGAACGACGTCGAGGTGTGCTCGTGATAATCGATTAGGTCAGTGCATTTTCCAGCAAAATGGGAGTAACTTTTACCGGGGACGAAGGAGTCACTCAGAGCAGTCTTTCGTATAGGGATTGAGGGTAGACGGAGAAGATAAAATTTAAAGACTTAAATAGTCAAGGGTGTTGGGTTATCGCTGTTAAGTGGTATTAGGCGGAAGTACGGTATTTTCTACCGGAATTCATCGAGGGCGGAATTTTCTATTTCAATAGCAAAGCAATCCTCCCCTGTAATACGTGTATCCCACGCGAGAGGGTAAAGAGCCTAGGAGAGTAGAGGAACCGCCCTTCCTAACCCATAAGGGTGTGATCATCCCCCTGGGGTAAAACAGGGCAACGCCTCCCTATTTGTCCCTTGCACTAGCATTGCGCTAGAGTGTACTCCTTGATGAGAGAGGGAGGATTGCTGTGGTTGTTACGCTCCAGCGATTAGGGGTGGATTGGACCCCTAACGATCAGATGCCATCACTAGGTCCCACTGCCACGACAGATCATTATATTTACATACGTTACGAGGGATGATGTTTAAAAATTATTTTACCCCATTTCCACCCTTTAAAATTCAAGCTGCTTCCAAACACAGCAGTGCCGTTCGCCGTGAGTTACTCGTAAAATTTTAACAATCGCAACCGGAACTCCAAGAACTCGAGTAAGACGCAGCCACAAAGACATCCGCGTTGCGAAATGGCTTCTTGTCATCCCCCGTTTTAATTAGCTCGACTATCGATCTCGAAATGATGGCTTTTAATCACCAAGAACTCGTAATTCTCCTGCCTACTCTTCGATTCTTTCCCGACTCTCTTCAAAGTGGACTCAGGATGAGGAGCTGTAAGTGTCTCATCAGGGTAAACTAAGAGACGGAAGTCCCGAATAACCCTTAGCCATTGGCACACGTTTAACAAACTTTCAAGGCGACAGAAGAGTTCTTACGACTTCCGGTGATGGAATTTTAAGGGTTTTCTAAGCTTTCACTGAAATAACTAAGGGCCAAACCTCTAACGTGAACAACGATGAAACTGAAGAAATTACTTTTTTTTTTTTCCAATTTCCGTGCCCACCCTCATGGGATCCACAGAATCCGAAGGATCCGTCCCGAACGAATTCCATTTCCTGTATCACCTATATATGTATATATATATATATATATATATATATATATATATATACTACCTATCACATAATCCTAACGCGACTCGCGAGAAACATCTCTCCCATAGCCGATTCGTAAAAACTTTCCTTTAAAAAAAATCTAATTTCATATAGACCATCCAAAACTCCAAAAGTTCTCATTTATACTTCCGAGATACAGACGACGCTTCGATCGTTGCTTTCATATTTTCGATTAGGTCAGGTTTTTCAAAGAAATCCATTTACCGTACATACCTTTGTTCCACATTCCACGTAGCCCTTATACCGCGCTTTCCCGGATTCTGGCATTATTCTGCAAAACAGCTCAATTTTATGTATATCTATATATATCTGACTATCATCGAACAATCCTGGAAGCATTTCCCGACGGCGCACTTCGCCAAAAAGTTTTCCCTATATTTCACGACATTTCGAATCCACTCTGGCCTGCATCGGACTTTACTCAAACTGTCACGCCCTGGCTTAGCTTGTCTGGCTGCTTACCTACATGTCTGTCTACAAGTCTGGCCTGGTAGCTCGACTTCCATGCCGTTCCGAGGGAGACAACCTCGTTCCCCTAACTAAGTCGGCGTGAGTGCACTCAAGGGGTTGAGTTTGATGGCGACTCTCCCTATAGCGGATGTCAGCAGTATAGACAGGAGCGACGTAACCGGAAAAGCTTTATGAAGCTCGCAAGCGGTTTCCAGCGCTCTGGTAAAAACTATTCGAGGAGCTTCGCGTAAGACGCGCTCCCACGAGGGATAACTGCAGTGCACTTCGTGTGATCTCAACCCGATCGACAAATACGTCGAAATGTTAAAAAATTACAATCTCGTTTTCGCGCCTATGGCTGATTATATTATCTATAAGAGTCATGAGGCCCGTTAGTATTTCCCTTATCAATTTTCATAAAAGCGACGCCATCAATTGCCGATATGACCAAACAAACGACGTCAGCCAACGTCAACTGGAATGTTACGAGGGACAAAGTGTATATACCCTGTGTACCAAAGTGTTCTCGGTACGTTATCAAGGATGCAGGATACAGCGACGTCTAAAACAGTTACGAAAGGCATTCCTTACCCTCGGCAGCAATATGATTACATTAATACAAGTTGCACATTCTTCGTGGGCTGCAGCGATGTTTTAAGACGATAACGTCAATGCAGCCAAGTTAAGCAGGTTGAAGACCCGTGGAATTTTCTATAGGTGAACCTCCTCTATTCGTAGATACTTGCTACGCAATATTCTGATAAAGCCGAGGTAGAAATTCCAGACGAAGGTTCGACGTTGTTGAGTTTCCCTACGTTGTGCAAGAGGGTTGATGCAGGGAGAGGGGAGAGGTCACGGTTTCAAAATATAGTATAGATAACAAGTACGCCTGAATATTCTGCTATCTACTTTTATTTGAGGGTGCAATCGAGGCTATTGGTATCTAGGGGAGTCGGAGGGAGGGTCGAAGGAGTGGATAATGCGAGGGTGCGGCGTCTCTAAAAAAAAATATATATATGCGAGGGTTGATAGTACGGGGTGATGAAGTTGGCTGCCTGACTGACTGGGACTGGGTTATGTCTGGCGCCTACCTACTATTCCTTCGGAGCTATCAAGGGCTAGACATGTCAAGCGCCAAGGCTATATCCAGTCCCGGAAAAGGAGCGTCCGCCATTAACCGAGAAACGAGCAGTTCTGCCGTATAAATTTCATTTTGTTCCGTTCTAGGAGCTTGTAAATATTTAGGGAGAGGGTCCTTTATATACGAAGGAAAGAGACCCATGGAGGAATAATCTACGGAGTTCTGGGGTTTCGCGTTATTTTTATTATTCTCGATCCCACATAATTAATGGTACGGCGGGGCACAAGGTTCTTTAAAGTACCTAAAATCATGGCCTAATGATCAATCTTTACATGTCAACCGTATAATCTTAGAACGCGGTCAAGGGTCAGTCCGGAAGTTCAGCCACAGGGTGGGATATATAAAGAAGGACTAAGTAACCCCAGGACGATTTATTAGACCTCGAAGAAACCACCTGTAACCGTGGAGCTTGGGTCGCAGCTTGACCTAAAAGAGGGGAGGCTCGAAATACCCGTAGAAGGAGCGTTTCGTCGAGAGAGGGGAGAGAGCGCAAGGAGACAGTGTCGTCCTGGAGAGAATCTCTGAGAAATTTATTCACCCTCTAAAAACGTCTCACTCCTGGGCGTGTCACGACCGATTCCTGTTTCCGCGAAATTGAGAACTCGGCGGCACCCTTAAAAGTATCACCTCTAAAATTCCAAAGAGATACGACCGTTGTACAAATTAACAGTCGCATCCAAAAAGTACTGCCGAGTTTTTCCACAAGCCTGGAGAGAAAATATAGAAAAAAAAAAAATCAATCACCAAGTCCATCCATTTAGCATATTAACCCGCCTCAATGGAACTGAACTTCAATCGCAAGAATAAAATATATTGTCCGAAATTGCACCAAGATAAATACAGTTTCTCTATATATGTCATAGTCTGCGATATGCGAATTAAAATTATGATCTTCATGCGTCCCGATGCTGCAATATAAATTCAGACATTCAATTTTCAGATTTTCTATTTTTTCTCCCCGATACCGAAACCCCATTTTTCTCCATACGTAATGCTCTACCGACTCAGCTAACTTCACACGAGGTTCTCAATTGTATAAATACTCAATTGCCACGTGCAGCATGGCGTTCCACAGGTACTAGGGGGCCATGCACCGGCAGCGCATCGCTGGGAAGCACGCACGCGTTTCGCGTGGATCGACGGAGCGGATAACAGCCGAGATAAATCGCGTGACTCGTGACACCTGTACCACTGCAGGTCGCTACCATGGTGTACTCCCTTTCCGGTTGCTCTATTCATTGTTAACCTGGCCGCACAGTATAACATACGCAGTTGGCAATGCTCCACACACAACAGACACAGCAGCGACGATTACGAGGATTGAGATCAAGAAGAAACCTTTAGTTAAATCTATACGTTTCTATGAAGTAGATACTGCAGTTATCTGTATAAAGCATTTCGAACATTCGAGCTCATCGGTACACGATTCTCTATTATACGATCTAAACTCCGATTGGTTAAGGTGGCGTAACTGCTATACGGTTTAAGCGTGACGTATCTAAGCGCTCCCTTCTATTTGTCCTGCCAAGAACATAATGCTCGAATAACGGCCCTGTCTTGCTAACCATGAACGGTACAAACATTATCTCCAGTATCGTACTATCCGCAGCAGCGCTGGTACTACTAGTCGTGGTCGTGTCGAGCAATTACCTCGATCTGATCCGACAAGACGCTTATTACCTCGAAGCAGCAAGGTAGCTCACTTGCGCAATGTATAATCATCGTGCGCATGCAGCTGCAGTGCATCGGGCTGCGTCGCGTTTACACAGTGCGAGTAACCGAGTCCAAGAGAGTCAGGCCAGCTAATGAAAGTTTTCATAGGAACGAATTTTACTCGGAACAACGTCATTCGTCCCCTATTAGCCTGGTGGTGCGTGTCGCGGCATTTCCGACTGGGAAATACCTATTTTCTCGTCCAGCAGGGTGAATCGACTTGGATTAATCTCCGGTGTAATTTGATGAAGGAGAATACGAAAACGACGAAACGAGAAGAACTAAGTCGCTTTCGTGAAAAGTGATCGTTATCGAGGGTTAGTATTTACCATAGACACCACATAGCAACGGTTGCTATGGAAATAACAGCTAGTCGAAATAATAGGGATTGGATGGTTGTTCATGGATCTTCGAAGGACTTCAAGTTTTCAAGGGTGAAATGCACTTTGGGGACTTCCTCGACCCTTCGGCTCGGCGAGCTGACCCTGCAGCAAGGGCTCTTTTTTTTCAACCCGCCTCTGTTCTGCATTATCACCCCACTCCAACAGAATCCCACCCACCCCGTGAATCACATCAAGTACTCGCGTCCGTCAGCTACAGGGGGTTGGTACTTTGACAATCTCTCGCCGCCCCTGCCCATTAAACGTTCCTTCTCGGCCAGCGCGCATCTAGTACTTGATGGGATCGCGGCCATATTCCAAGAGGGGCCCGAGCACGCAGTTGTCAAGCTGGAGCCCCCATAAAGACCGTAATGGCGCGCGCGTCGGCAAATAAACGACTATTCTCACGTAAGGCGCGTCTTCCCTGCATCAAAGTGAAACAGTCGGTTCTTACTTCGGTCTAATACGGTTTTTACGCCTTTGCATAAAGTAGTCTCGGGTGCGCATGCGCTTGGGAAATTCTATCAAATGTAGAACGACTTGGAATTAGCATATGTAGCAAGGCGAAAAACATTCCCGTGGGATCGATCCGTGTCGACAGGGAAGAAGGGTCGCATACTTTCCCAAAATTCCTGCCCACTTCGACCTCACGGTTCAAATCCAGGGTATTTGGCGAATATAATGGCGCCAGGCTGGATAAATGACAAACGAATAGATAAATAAAAGAATATTTTCAAACGGCACGAGGACGCCTGCCTTCGACAGCCATTGAATCTTGTTGCTCGATCCCTCCCTCTCTCCACCTCCCCGACCCACCTCAATTGCATATTTTTAAACCGATGCACCCACAATATTTCCCCATCGCATCCAGAGTTCGATTTCTCCTTGCTCCTCCTGTATATCCGTATAAATAGTAAACTATAATGTACCTAGTCAGATATAGTATTGAACTGTTCGAGCAGAGTCAAGTGAAATTTCTAGCATCAGGCAGATACCAAGCGCACCCGGAAGCGTCTTCGTGAAACGATAACCTTCCTCGACTGTATATTTGCCCCAGTGATTCCTCGAGATGCAGCATCCTCCCCGTATCGCACAATTACGCTACGAACCCCGTGAAGTTTGTACGAGCCGATTCAAAGCCGGTTAGTTCGTCGGCCATGCGTTTCACCGCACTTCTCTGCGCTTCCAGCTGAAAAATGGAAAGTGCTCCAATTCAAATTCATGAAATGCAATGAAATTTTCACAAAACTTGTAACGCGAAATTACACGAGTTTGAAGTATAGCTGAATTGGAATAGCTAGACATGACCTGAATCTGCCAAAGAAATTTTCTACCAGAGACGTCGTGAGACGGATACGAAAGAACAAAAGGCCAAAGACAGACGGTATATCGATTAAACGATAAAGAGTGAAAGGATATAATAAAAAATTGAGAAGCAAGTTCGAAGAAAAATCACGACGAGACAAGGCGGATAAGTAATGACGTGAAATATGTCGAATCGAACGAGCACGAGTAAAACCCGGAAGATCCGAGTCTGTCGCAGCTGCATTTTTGGCTGCGCCGAACGAGCGATGCGACTCCGGATGGAATTGTATGCGGAAGGGAATGATACAAGTACGGGAACGAATAGTCATAAAACGGCAAACCTTGTCGCCTGTGCTTTACGAGCGATCGGAACGAAGCGCAATCCGTAGGTGCAGCAGCCTGAAATGTTGCAGGGACGTTAAGCTGGAATCGAACGAGAATACATGCACACGGAGAAACACGCATAGGGACGCATCCTATCCCATTCCTAAGTGGGCTTCCCATTTCGAAAATCCCAGGAGAAAATCAACGGTAGCTTTTGGGGTTGCGATTGGAGAATCGTAGTGAACGTGAATATAGCAATTACGAAAAAAAGGCACAGTGCTGCTTGTAACAGAGTATATATACCTATACAATTTAGGTTAGGGTAGATCAAGGCTATACTGGGAGGCAGTAATACAGTTGTGTTTTGTTGCTAAGGGCAAGCTTCTTTTTTTTGCAGGGGGAGGGGCCGCTCGATTAATTTCGAGGGCAATATCGTCCGACACGCCGATGGAAAAACCCTAACGACCATGTACCGTCCGGGGGATCATTCACTTTGTTCTTTTTTGCGGTGGAGAACGTAAACCCGAAGCTCCGATCACGGAACGATATAACGTATCGGGCAGGCGTTTTTCGTGCACCTGGAGTTCCGCGAAGTCGGCGTATATAGGCAACGGTGCTAATGCTGCCAATGCCAAGTGGGGACCAGTGGCGGTTCTAGCGTAAAGTCATGTAAAAGAGAGACACGGGCAATTGGTAATTTCATTGAAATGAAACACGCGATGCAGATGCGAATAATAAAAGAAGACATGGCTGCTTCTGGTACAGGGCAATTAAGCTTGCAGTCAGTTGCGATATGGAATGGGGGAAAAAAAATTCAAGCAATATAAACTCGAACGAAATAACAAAGCATATCGCGTTAAATTTCGTTTTGCTTTCATTTACTTTCTCGTTTCACCGGCTGATATTCGTGGAGGATTTTAAGCGTCATGAAGTCCTATCCGAATTTTTGAAACAAACGAAATTCATGAAAGCTCACGAATTCAATGTATATACGCACTGAGAAATCCATAAAGGACGAATAGGATGGAAACGTTGAATTCTGAGGTGGGTATCGAGAAATTTAACGATAAAGGGTTATTATTATTTTTTTCAATTTCTCAAATTTTCTATTATTTATTTTATATTATTTAATGTCAAGTGAAACGTTTTAGGTGCACTTGGCGTTGCTTCGTGCCGACGACTAAGTCGACTACGAATATAATTTTTTTTAAACCTGCCTATACCCTGTCGAGAGCGTCGCGAGCTTGAAGATTGTCTTGGGAACGAAATTGAGACTCGCAATGAGAAGCGAATAAAAAATCTAATAAAATTCAAATTAAAACCAGCATCTGATAAGATATACGGAATCCCATGAAAACACCAAATCTCTCAAGGGACTTTGCCCGTAAAGCAAAACGAGCTACAGTCGTCAATAAACGAAAAAACAGAATTCAAATTTATTTAGATTGTCGGGTCTTCATTTCTCAATCGTACGTAACATTTTAATTATTTCTGACATACATCATTATAACTATATACAGCTATCTGCAATAGTCCCACCAATAAAGTGCGAGATCATAAGAAAAATATGACCCCGTACGAAAGCAGATTTTACCAGAACAAACTATATATTTCTTTGTGTGCTTTAAAAGCGTGGAAATATTAAAAAAAAAAGTGCATAGCTGTAAATTCAAATCATCCCCCTGCGCTTTAATAATATCGAAAGCTCAGTCCATCACAGTGCAGTAAAGGTTAGCGGTGCTGTATCAAAATCCAAATTCCTGCCAGCAGGTATTCCCAAACTATAGAGAGCTTTCGTACGATATAAGCCTTTTCGTATCAACATCAAATATTATATCTTATACCGTCAGAATATATCGCCACCAAAATCTGCCACGTTTAAGTACGTACTTCGGAACGCCTATGTATAGTATAATGGGAAATGTAACTATGTATAATATTGTATACAAGAGCACACACAATATACACTCACAAGAATCAATAGCGTTCCTTACACACCCAAAGTAAATTATAGTAATTAGAGGGGGGGGGGGGGGGAAGACTAATAAATTCGCTATTATTTTCTCAATTCTATTTGCAAGCTTTCTCTATATACATATATAGTACGTCTCGATATAAATAGTACGTAGAAGACAACACGGTTCCTCATGGCGTTTCAGGATATCTCCTGGGCGGCGTAACCATATATCATCAGGTAACACATGACGGCATACGTTACACATAGAGTAATCTAGGCACTTACTGTGTGTGTATACATATATATATATATATACATATACTATCTGTCTAGTACATGCATATACTGCCAAGGGAGTACCTATGCTACTCGGCCACCTTCAATTTATCAGCGTTAAGCGACTGCGAAAAGACTGTATAGTCACCTGTTTAGTCCGACATGTAGTAATATTCCATTAGCGAAGGAGCTTCCATGAAAACGGTCTTAAGGTACTACCTGCAATCGAGGTAAGTCTACTGAACTGATAGGTACCACCCGATATCGAAGTATTAAAAACTGGTTGATAATCGCATCGTTACCTATGTATGCGATATAAACTTGAAGCCGATAACAGCTTTGGCGTATAAAAGCTATAGGCAAATTACACGAGGAGATACGTCCAGCAATTAATATATAAAGTATCGGCAGCGCATTACTCTTACGTATATTGTATCAGTGAAATGATAAGGCGTGACTAAGTATGTATAAATACTTTATTGATCAAAAGACTATGGAAACTTGTTTTTCACTCAAAATGAGCCTTCTGATTGAATTTGGAACTGAAACTGTACTTTTGTCAATCGATTTGACAGACCTCTCGCGAAAATGATGTCAACGTGTAATTCAGATTCACATCGAGTCACGTAAGGCGTGAAGCATTCCTAGGGATAATTTGATTGTTCTTTCCCGGCGTGTGTGATAAATAATTATCTTATTCGAAAATTCTCGTAGCAAGTTCAGTATGCCGGAAAGTCGTTTCTCCGAAGTATAAATCTGCATGCATAATTTGAAGGAACGACCGAGGAACGAAAATCCTCGACGGATATTTTGGCAAGCGTTGCCTAATAGGGATTACGTAAATATATTATTACTCTGCCGCTTATTAGGTTGGTAATAGTATAGCTGTGTTATTGTTAGAAACCTCTAAGCATAACATGCTAATGTAATGCCTGGAAGCTATCACGTATATCTAGCGTCTCTCCCGCTGTGGGAATTTCGCCTGTGCCTAGGCGAGGATGACTAACCCTTATCTGGTAAGGGTTTTACTAGGTTCACGTAAGCCAACGGAAGATCCTTCAAGGTGGATAAACGTATATGACGTTAAGTTCGTCAACATTGTACCGTAGTATTTGCATAAATTCGATGACAGGGAGTTAGCATTTCTTCATATGGAAAATATTCCCATATAATAATAAAGATCTCTAGATACCCAAGAATCTTAAGCCGCTCGATGGGTAAAACTGTGAAGAAACCTTTCAAAAGTAAACCTGCCGTCTCAGTAACGATTCCTTAAGCTTTTCAACAGACTTGTTATTTTATTTCGAGTGAAAGTCGTTAAGGGTAGAGTAGGTAATAAAGAATGAGTATTACATGGTTACCTAAATTTCGTATATGTTAAATGTACAATGATAAGGGATATGTGTACGAAAAAAAAAACAGGTTAGATTACGGAAACTTCAAAAAATATTAAACAGTCAAGAGTTTTAAGGTGATTTCAATGAATAATATGTATAAGCTTTACCCAAGTGTTCCCAATTACACTTGCATACCTATGCACCCTACCTACCACGATACATTTTGATTTTTTTTTTCAGGCGCCGATCACGGCACTTAAACCTCACGATTGCATGACGCAAGAGTCTCAAGCGTGAACGATCTCTCAAGACCCATAAATATCTATCAAAGGGAACAAATAAATGTATAAAGATAAAAGAAAAAAAAAAAAAAAAAATCGTACAACGAACCGAGAGAAATTCCTGAAAAGGCATTTAAACGTAACTCTGAAGGCGACAGTAGCAAAGAGGATCGTGAAACAAGATCGACCATAATTTTTAACGCCAGCGACGCGTTAGCCACCCTCAGGTGGCCCTGGCTCACAGGGTTGAGCTTGCACCCCTCTGAGCCCTACGAGAGAGCACGGGACCAACGTAATCCCCTGCAATTTGTCATTTTACATAACTTCTTATTTTTCTACCAAGGGGTAGGAAAGGGATCAGAGTGCGAGGGGGGAGGGGAGGGGGTGAAGTAGAGGCCGCGCAGCAGGTAGGTACACGTCATCTACCTATATGTAGTTGTACATATATAAAGATATATTACTATATATAACTCGGTGAGTTACGGTTCAGACTGCAGACCATGGACGAAGAGTTTCCAGAACCTGGCTGCACACTGCAAGCCTAAGATACAAGATGACGGTACAGGCGTCCCCGGCACTTTCTTGCCCATGGACATGCATTATACATTATAGTATATATGTACCTGGCAAATGCAAAGCCGGAACACGAAACTCTGGTGAAATATCGTTAATGTATCTTTCACGTTGATTTATGCTCCAAGTGAAATAAGAGACGACAGTCGGACAGTGATTGTCACGAATATACATTCCTTAGTCTGTTTCTTGCGTCAGATTCTCATTCGTCCCCTATTTATATATATATATATATACACTCTTTTGCCTGTACCAATTACTCCTGCTGCGATACTCCTTTCTTATTAATCCTCCCCTTTGGTATAACGACATTGAGAGGATCCCACCTTGGAACCGATCTTTCGCCAAGCCCCCTCACTCGTTAATCCCGCCTCGATTCCCCGTAAGCTCGGCTTGCCTCGTATGACTTAAAACCTTCTCTTGTAAGCGCGAACGCCATTGCCATTTAAAGCTCGTCGGTAAATCCGACGCTTTTGCGATCGGCTGCGCTATGACGAAAAATCGTTAAGTATCGAACACGTAATACATAATAATAATATCGTCGAGAGGTGAGCAGAGTATGCATAATCGATATGAAAGCTCGTTGAATTATTTTGACTGGTGTGTGGAAGGGAGGGGGATTGGGGGCAGGGGGTTGGGAACGTAAAGAAAGATCAATTGATTTTCACCGCATTTCTACGAGGGTGAAACGTGTCCACTTCCGGCGTCGCCTCTCCGTGCGCGACGCATCTGTTTCCGTTTGAATAACCGCTTCGAGAGTAATTCATGCAAATCGAATGGAATAACGATAACGCCTCGTCTATTGACTCTCTAGTGGCAAAAGCACTGCTTGTTACTCAACCGAACTCCATATACGTTTAACGTATACATATATGTATAACTGAATTCCGAGAAGCGGAAAGTGCGCGCGCCTTCGCTTAAAGTATATTTTGAAAGAGCGACTTTCCTGCTAACCCCATTTAAAGGTCGAAAAGCGTCGGCAATGCCGTTTGCGAATTTTATCGAATTTCCAAAGCGCAAACACCCCATGCGCTTGGAGATCGATTCTACGTTTCGAAGTCCGAATTGAATTCTAAGCAGACCCGAAAGGAATGCAACGAATTCATGGGATCCATCGATTAACGGAAAATCCACTGCAATGTAACATAAAGTCAGCGCCACAGATCTTTCTCCGGAACTTGTATGCACGTATCGCGTGAATGCGAAGAAATCAACAAAAAAAAAATTTCACAGCCAAGGTACAAGAGGCTATTTCTTACGAGAGAATGAGTATTCGTTTCCGGAATTTCCGTTGCGAAATCACGATTCCGGAAACACCCGTCGACTTTTATACGTGCGGTACCGTTGCACAACTTTCTCTCTATTATAAACCCAAGTATAAGTGGCATTCGGCTGGTTAAATCAATACCGCGCAGAATCGCGTGCCCGTGCTGCTGTCCTTTGGTGACGTCATTTCCGCATTTCATTTCCAGGGTTTGTCGCTCGAAACCAAAGGACCCAAGGTCGCGTCTACGAGAGTCCTGCAGTAAGACGCGACTCGGGTAAAACGGAGTTGAGCTTTCGCGTGCGCTTAGGACTTAATGCTACTCGTTAAGGACGTCAGCAGCGTCGACGCGTTGACGTGCACGTTAATTCTATTAAGCAATTTCGAGGCATGGAGGTGATATCGCAGGGTAGACTTGTCGCCTCGAAGATGCAATCCATCACACTTGGCACTACGTTGCGCCAGAAGCCCAGGCATTAGCTGTCAAGCTGACTAACGTTAAAGCTTGTCGAAATCAGCGCGAGGCGTGGCCCTGAGGGCGAGCAGGCATAATGAAGACAAGACTCTCATATGGGAGACACAACACGTGTGGATAAGCGGCTAGCGTAATTTTGATCTAACGCGACTAATGTCTGTGAGTGCATATATATATATATAACGAAGGTACGAAACTGAATGGGATCGTCATGCAAGACGATGACACGACAGATTGCATTACGAAATATGTGTGATGGAATTAAAATCCAACGATTGGACTAATGCGTGATCGTAAAAACAATACAAGAGACAAAAAGATAGAAGTACAAGAGATGTATTTAAAAAATAGCATATAAAAGCTGTCTATTTGATTATTGATAGTTGAAAGAAAAAAAAATATTAAAAAAATAAGAGGAACGAATCATTTTCGAAAATGAGCGCCAACACTCGCAGCAACGTACTCCACGCCGGTCTTGCGTATACTGAAAGCCGCGGGAGCTTCGGCCGAGCTTTTAAGCGCTGCGTGCACCGGTGTACGGCAAACAGGTAAACTCGAAGGAGTCCATTCGGTGCATCTGAACTCGACCATTCGCTTGAGGATATTTATTATTACGCCAACTTGTGCACTGAACATTATCGCAGGTCAGCCGAGCATAAAATTATGAACACAACTTAAAAAAAAAAAGCCGTCCAATTTTACATATTTCGTGACAATCATACTGGCACTGTTTGTTATTAACTAAAAAGATAAAGCTTAAGTAAGCCACTTGGGTTTCTTAAAGCCTCCGACGCACATTCTACGCAACACTGTATACTGATTGGACCGTCGCAAGATACATATACCAGCATACAAACCACTCGTTGGAGTCTGTCGTGGCGCCAGGCGTCTACTCTCTTCTCCTAACCAAACCCTCTTCCCACCCAGACGGACCAGATACACAACCCTTATATGCACAGGACCAAGAAAGGAGACGTATCGAGCGGGGCTGTGGCTTAGCTCTAGAAAGCCTTGGCGATATCGTCCAAGAATAGCAGCCCGTCTATAACGATGATCGCCATGATAGCTCTTTCGAATCACGTCGCCCGGTATACGTCTTTCAGTCGCTCCCACAGATATAGGTGGATGGTGAGAGCGAGAGAGAGAATTATTTATTTGATGCTGGAGCATCGGCCCCCTAACCACCATATACAGTAACAATTTTTTTAGCTGACTTTTAAAAATATTCTACTTAGTATACGGTGAGTAGCATTTTTGTTCATAAAATATTTTGATCTGATACTTAAACATGGAGCAAGATTTAAGGGGGGAGAGAGAGAGAGCGATAAAGGAGGTTTCAAGGGAAGAAAAGAAAATAGGAACAAAAGGAAATAAGAGGAAGAAGGATGACAAGTGAGTTTCGTTATCTACCGGAAGTCCACTTGATAAAAAGTTTGGGCTGAATCAAAGTGATGAAAATTGACCTGAAGAATATTGCAGGGCCATTACGTTTCCCCATTATCGTTCTAATTATCGCCAGCACCGTGACCGTTGCAAGTAGGCAGGAGCGATAAGGGTACACGCCCCAGACAGGACTGTACGTCTCGCAAGACGCGGTTTTACTCTTTTCTTTTCCTTGGGCGTTTAATTAAATTTTTCACCTAGAACTACTTTCACGTTCGTTAGGGATGAACAAAAAATATGTGTATATAACGAGAGAACAGGACTGCAATGCAAACCTGTCTGTGCTATAGGCAAAGCTACGTGTCTTATATCACCATGAAACGCCCTTTCAGGCTGGTAATGGGATAATTAAAATTACGCTGTCATCAGCTACGCCCAATGAACGCTTCTGCGAGAGAGCTTCTCCTTCGTTCTGAAGTCTAGAACGCAGGACAGGGTTCTCTGTCACGGAGTACACAGGATGGCATGACCGAAAATGACAACCCTTTCCATTAAAATGTTCCCTCCAATCAGTCAAGCTGATGTGCTCTGTCATCCTAATGTAAATTAACTAATATCTTGCTCACCACGAGTACAGTACAATGATCAATAAATATGGAGAAAAAACGAAATTCGAAATTACCAAATAATCAAATTTCTCTAAATTTGCAATACTTCGGTATTTAAAATAAGATTCTATTGTTATTATTGCAAACATCGATACTCGTAACGTCACGCTAGTCCTTGGCCAGAACGAATCCGAGATATCAATGATTTTTATTGATTCCTCTGAGGATCCATTATGCAGGACGTGACCCTCGATAACTGTCATTTTGACGCCTGAATATCCAATAATTTCCAAGGACATTGCTGGCTGCGTCGCCGACATAAAAAAAAAGAATCGCAGATATAGGAGGGAGCGTGAGGTGAAAGAGGAAGAAGCAACGACGCGCGCATCGAAAATCTGAGTGACAGTCGCGAATGACAATAACTGGAATTGCTCGAAATGACAAAACTGAACGAGTCTGCGGTGCAATTCATCCCCGAGAGTTGTAGCCATAAAGAAAAGTACAAATAAACACTGTGTATATTACAAAAACAAATCTAACCGCGCAAAATGAAATATTTTTTTACTGGCTGTCGATGAAGGTCCAAACGCGTGTAGATGCAGCAGCTGTCGTTTCATTATTTCGGATGCTCTATCAGACAGTGATTTGTCGGTCCTGAAAGAGACCGTGTGTACCGGCAACGAAAGATGACACGTACTGTATAGTACACGTAGTTATAGAGGGTGTCTCACCGAAAGTGCGCACTTAGATTATTTTCGTTACTATTGAAGATACGGGAAAAAGGTTCAGACAAAAGTTGTACGGTTTTAAGAGGGTCGGATTTTTCATACAAATATTTTTTTTTTATATTCATTTGATTTCGAGATACATCACGTTGCAATTTTTTTTTGTTTTTTTTTTTAACGGAACATCATTTTTTTGGTTGGTATAAGAAAGTGTAGCGCGTTTTTTCTTAAAATTTTAAGACTGCTAGCTAAAATCCATCCAGCCATTTTCAAGTTATTAAAAAGTGAATTTGGATGGATTTTAGCTAGCAAGGTCTTAAAATGTTAAGAAAAAACGCGCTACATTTTCTTATACCAACAAAAAAGGATGTTCCATTAAAAAACCATGTAACATACTGTATCTCGAAATCAAATGAATATTTAAAAAAAAAAATCATGGGACAAAATTCGGCCCCCTTGAAACCATACAACTTTTGTCTGAAACTTTTTCCCGTATCTTCAATAGTAATGGAGATAATCGAAATGTGCACTTTCGGTGCGACACCCTGTACATGCTATTGCTACAGCGTACCATCAGCATAGGATGACGGGATGTATAAGGATAGTATATACATATATATAGGTAAGAAACCACGCTGCAAGGATTTGGTGCGACAAGCTAATTAGTTCGGTTCCCTTCACTAAGTCCGACGGTTTCAGGGTAAAGACCAGAGTTTCAGTATCTAAGTAGAGGAATCCTGTTTTAGTGGAATCCCTTATTCACGTTGCCAAAGGCGAACTTCATCACCTTTTGAGCCATCGTTGAGCGGGGATAAAACGATTTGACTTGCATGGATACAGATGCACAGAATAAATGAGTCGGAATACAGGTGCGACATGATATTATTAAAAATTGGTATCAGCAGGTCAAGGAATGATGGTCCCATGGTAATTAGGTATATAGCTATAGGTCTTTTGGCAAAACATAAAATTCGATACCGTTGAATTCTTCAAATATATGTATATAAGGTGGTACAAATTATACGTCCATTTCAGGGATGAAAAGCCATCACTCGGGAATGGATTTAAACGAGATGAGACGATAGGATCTCGGCAGGGGAAGAAAAGGACGAGGAGAAGAATCGTGATGGCGCTCTACCATTTCTCTCTCTCTCTCTCTCTCTCTCTCTCTCTCTCTCTCTCTCTCTCTCTCATTTGGCCGTACAGCACGTTCTGAATTCGGAAAATGGACGACCATAAAATATTTATGGCGGTAGAGTTCATCGTCTGTATAAATATTTGAGGCACTCTGGAATCCGCGGTTCCACCGTAACTAACCGTACCTGCCTATACGGTCCCGGATGTGTTGAAAATTCCAGAAAGCGAAGGATCCGCAGGATAAAAAAAAAGCATAAAGATACACGGCAGCGAAAAGTAACAACCTAAAAGGAAGAAATTCAACTTACCAATCGGCCGATCTCGTCATAGATTTACGAAACTCTAAACCTACGTCGTGGAGGGTCCACGCGCAGGAGTGACGGTACCGACGTCTTTTGTAAGGACGAGAGATTATATGAAGATGCTGCGCATGCGGGTCCAGTCTGAACCCTCGGTATCGGGCAACCTGCCACACTTGGCGACTCTTCCTTATTACCAAGGGGACACATATATATATATATATATATATATATATATATAGACATAACAGCCGACTAGAGACCTAAAATCCACCTCCCCTGTGTAATAGGTTTTTCACCGTAAGAAAGGGCAAGAAAGTTCCGTTGACGAAGGGCAGGGGTCACCAAGCAAGAAGAGGACGTCCAGGCATGAGGTTGAAGTGACAAGGTCCATGATTCATCAGCCACGGACAGTCCATCGGTTATGCCGACGATTTAGTCCTTCGTCCATGGGGTTAACCCCTTTCTAACAAGTTGCCGACCTCGCGAATACATCGTCTTTTCCCATATCTCTGTTACGCAATCCCTGAAGACTCAGGGAAAAAGTCGGGAACGTTTTCCGCGTTCGGACATAGCGCGAGAGCATCCCTGACACATTGAGTATGATCCTGTTAAACGACCCCACCAAGAAGACAAATCACTAAAGTCCCGACTTCCAAAGCTCCGCGGACGTTTACATAGGACGATATCCGATGAATTTCATGATATCATCAGAACCCGCTGTTCTCGTGACTCCCTGCAATTGCTTCCTTATGCGCGCGTCAATAAAAAAAAAAAGTCGCGCTAGCCTTTTTCACAAAGAGGTATAAAGTTCCTAAGAACAATAATAAGAGACAAAAGTGAGTAAAATTGTGTTTAGCCAACTGCATGTTAACAGCTGAAAATACATATACATAGGTTAGGCGTGCGCATACGTAGTATAAGAAGGAAGAAGCAGCAGTTTGACGATGGCTCTAGAGCAAGTCAACCGCAATATATTTTATCGTTCCGGTGCCATATGGTGACTCACAGACGTATTGTGTTTCCCGTGCGGGAGCCTCCTTGAGGGAGATTAAATGGGATACGATATTAAGAAATTCAGGGTGGGTATTACGTTCCACGGTGGAGAAGAAATGCCAGGCTGGTAACGAGGAGTGTCTGCTTGGTCCCGTCGAAAGGAATGATAACCGATGGGTTTAAGGCGGACAGGAAAGCCTCGACGTTTATAGGGTGAATAAAATAAGATAAGAAAATAAGAGGAAAGAAAGAAAAAAGGATAAAAGAGAGAAGAGGAAGGCCGAACTAATTTTTCTTGGCAAAGTAGTTCCGCGTCGTTAATATTTAAATCTACCGTGGCTGAAGGTAATCCGTGTGAGTTACCGACCAAGTTATCCCATTATTCCGTGGTTCGCGGCAAACCGCGCGGTCCACGTAACCTACGTAACCCACGTATCTAAACACGTACGTTACAGCTAACCAGCATACGTACAAGTGTATAGTAATCGTTGTGAAAAGTAAAATACGGGTTACATGGAATCCCTATGAATTTTCATCCCTGATGCCTGAGGTTGCTCGCCGAGGAGCCTAAAATCCTAAACAAGCCGATCGGCTATCGATACAGACGAGGGAAACGTGAGGATCGGAAACTGCAGGCAACTTCAAGTATCGAAAACCGGCTGAGGGCGCAAAGCTGCGGCACAAATTGTCTTTAAGCTTGGCTCAGGCGATAAACTATCTTCGATACGTAACGAAGTTGCTCCCGGTATCAGGTACGTGAAGGAAGCTAATAATTGTAAGAAGCCCATAAACCCAAGGGTTGTTTTATGGCTATCAAGATCCTCGCGGTGAATTGACAATTATAATAATTTATCACCTCGTGAATCCCTTCTGCCGGTTTCTCCCTCGTTTATCAATTTCGATAAAAGCTTTGTTGCTCGACACTGCGTTAGCTTTGTACGTGTTTATGTGTCCTAATGACGCTTCTTACTTAGGCCAGACAAATAATGGAGTAGGAATCGGCAGTGATTTAGGGTACGATTGGTACGTCAATTATTGCTCCAGTTTAAAGTGGCTTAGCGGTGCTCCGTCTTGTCGAATGATTTACGTCCAGTGAGTATTAATGCCAAACGACAGGAGGGACAAAGGGGGGGGGGGGCACGTCGAGCGACGCTTGAGCATCCAGAAGCGTAAAGTCCCCGGAGTCGAGGGATTTTTAATAATTCACGAGAAAAGAAAATCGTTAAACGCTGACGACAATTAATTAGACGCGCTACGAGATTATCGCGCAGCAAGGTCGTTGGCGTCGTCGATAACGTCGTCGACGTCGCCAAGGGCATCCGTGGGGTTCCTCGTATAGGCAGACACTAACAAGAGGGTAGGTAGAAAGGAGCGCAACGCTTGGTTACCGATGTTCGAGAGTGCGAGAGAGCGCGATAATCGAAGGGGATGAAAACATACGAGTAGGAGACGGAAAGGCGCGCCGCGGCGTCTCGCCAGTCGTCTCGACGCCACTAAGAGAATGTGGCCCTGGGGCAGTAAATCCGGCAGAAGCCGAGCCTGAATCGTTTCGCCGACTAATAGAATAGTTTTCATGGTGATCCTGTATACAGGGTGTCCATATTATATTCAGGGACTCCGTAAGGGCGTGAAAGACATGGCCCTGTGGGAAAACGATGGCAACCTAAATGCCTTTCGACAGGCGAAAGTCCTATTACGTGTTAGGAGATAATAGACCGGCGAACGGTCGGGTCGAATGGATGAGATGAACTTCGCGTTAAAAACAAGTAGTAGCACCGTACCTTTGATGTATATTTACGTGCTGGATTTATCCGTGCGAGCTTATAGGCAAGTGGTTAGAGTACGAGGATCCTCGGCTTACCTGAAGGCAGAAGGAAAAGTTTGTTACGTTAGAAGTGAAAATGATACAGGAGCTCGGACTATGAGTCTGCTCGTTTGGAATACACAATTTTCAGGATAACTTTCGGCCGTTAGAAAGGGTAATTACGAAAGCGCCAATAGAATATCCGAAATGGACCATACAATGTGTGCGCCACACGTAACCATTTATCTGTTTTATAAGAGATCGTAAAGTTCTCAACAGTGCCTACGATATGCATCGTGAGGATAAGCAAGAGTGTATTGGCGTTAAAATTAAACGAAGGAAAAGTACTCTCTTCCGGTCCCGTTGCCGAGTTTTTGGTTCAATGCTCACGATAACGATGATCTATCATTATCCCTCGAGAATTTATTCGCCTCGTGTCAAACTTCCAAGAATTATCTTTTTTTTTCCCCTTCTATCCAGTAACCTCGCTGTTCTCGGATTTTCGTCGCTATTAACGGGATCCACTTTCGTGTGTTTTGGTGAGCGTCGGGACGCTTAAAATATGAAAAAAAAAATATGCAACGACGGCAAAAAATTTTTTGTCACTACGGCAGACTCAAGTTGTTATTGTACGTGGATGACGATTTCATTTAATGTCAGAGCAAATCTTCATTGTATCGTCTGTTCACCGAGAAAAAGAACAATCGGAAATTGACTGCAACTATCAAAATTGTTTTGTGCCACTAAATAATTGATACGGTACATTTAAAAAAATTGCGTTATGCCCGAATATTTTGAAAAAATATTTTAGCCACGTCGTCTGAAATATTCTTCCCGTCCAACAACCGTTTAGTTAAGCAAGTATCCCGAAGACTCGATAGCACTGCAGAACCATCCGGGATCTTCCTTATCTCCATATCGCTGAAGAGGATGCCGATAAAGAGAGTAAAAAAGAATGGCCGCAGGATCAAAACGACGTCAAAGCTGAAGAAGGAGAAAAAGAAAACCATAATGGTGGACCAGTGACATAACGTCGAGAGCGGAAGTAGTTCCCTCGGCAAGCTGCCGTACTCGCGACGCCCCCCCCCCCCCCTTCCACCATCCAACCCTCTGGCCAAGATAGCAACCGCCACGGAAACCGGAAGTACGCTCCATTTCGCGAGAAAAGCATAGCGCCCGCTCGACAATCAAACTTCCGGCGAATTTTCACGGGACGATTTTCGCGGTTGTCTCGAACAACAGGATGACTCACGATGACGTCGACGTTTCTCCGTGACTGTTAAAGGTTAACGTTGGACACGAGAACCAGCCGTTCGACCTTTATGGTCATCATCGTCGCGAACCCTTACTTCGATTTTTTAGTCAAAGCGATGAAAGTGACGTGTAATCTCCTTGTTACACGAGGCTGATCCTTATCGCGTGCTTACGAAGCATCAAAGACGTGGCTACTGCTTTTACATCCTGAGATTGCAAGTTAAAGTAAAATCCGGAAACTTCTTAGAGAATCTTGAGCCCTGCCAATGGGTTTCAAGACGGCGCAGTCTGGATTCTGTACACCCGGGAGAATCGTCGGGTAACGAGCTCTCGTGATAGATTACGTCATGGTAGGTTATGGGGTATGGGGATGAAATACTCTGGTCTCCGGGAAGCCCTTGGAAGACAGGGATAGAGAAAGAAAGAGACAGAAAGAGAGAGAGAGAGAGAGAGAGAGACTATGAAAGATCCCAGAGAAGCTTCGCGCGACTCCCTCTCGCAAGGACCTGTCAAACTTTTCTACATTCAACTCGTCTAGCTTTAGATTCAACGTTATGGTGATGTATGGTTATAGGTTAGGACACATAATTTGATCGAATTGTCTCGTCAACCGTGCTTTAAGAGAAGTTTGAGACTAATTTACAAGATTACTTGAATATTAATAACAACTGTGAGAGCAGATGAGAGGATTACGCTCCAATGTACTTTCAAGAAGACTCCGCAGTACTGTTTGCGTCGCTAACAAACTGACAGTTGGCTCGTCGACATGTGTCCCGTAGTTGGAAACTGGGTTGGCGTTATGGTGTTTGGATTAGTTACATGCGTTGACGTAGCAGAGGATAAATATTAGCGTAGGTGCATTTTAAATCGTAGTTTATTTAACGGACTCCAAAGGGATGATACGCGTCGCTAATGCTTGCGTAGTCGCACAGTGCATAGAAACGTTCGAGTTATACAGATTCCTGTCAAAATCTCTTACGCAAAGTTAATCAATATGTGCAACTTCGTACGCGATAATATTGCAATACCGATATATATACAGCATTAACATTGCATATTTTCGTAAATCCACTGACACTATACTGCATTGTGCTACGGTAACCCTATTGACCCGCGGCCACCGAAACGCGCATCGCTCGAATATTTAAAAAAGATTACTATTAATTGAAATACACGTTTCCCTATAACCATACGAGTCGAGTAATAAAACTACGTACGACTTTAAAAATAATATTGAAAAATCGGAAATTTCAAATATATTGATATTTCATAAAATTTATATATTTTCCACAGTGACATCATATTTTTCATTTAGCATACCCGCCAGAACAAAAAGATCGAACTAGATCGAACAATCGATAACGCGCCTATAACGGAGCAACGGCAAAAGTGGTATAGGATATTTCGCAAGATCGATATAATCCATGAATATTTCGCAATAATTGTCCATTATCGAAATTGACAATGGATAACAAAAAATGCCTCACACGGGAACTGGTATCGGGCAGAGCATCATAAAATATTCGTATGAAAAGCATACAAGAAATACATGATAAATCCAAGCGAGCGAACTCCGAAGGGAAAGAAGTCTGAAGTAATTTAGCAGAAAACTTATGACATCGAGTTTACACGACTAGAAATCGCTTTTCCATAACGCGCAAGCCAGGGCTCGGAGTTTCAGTTTATTTATCATAAAAGTATCGACGCCTCGTTTCATCCAAAGCGTGTCCACGCTCCTCTCTTCCCTGACCTCCTAGGGCAAAGGAACCTGTGTATCGAAGTACTACTACTGCTACCACTACTACTGACTGCTACCACTACTACTGACTGCTACCACTACTATTGCCTGCTACCACTACTACTGCCACCACTACTACTACTATTACCCGCTGCTGTTGCTATAGTCCATCTCCCTTAGGCCCACCTCCGTTCGAACGTCAAGTATTCAATTTCTATTCTATCCGGAATCAGCTGGCAGACGTCTACAGGGTGCGGACGGGGCCCAGAGTCTTTTGTGGCAGATGATTTCCGATGAAGATAAAATAAGAAGAGAGAGCCCTTCTCTTTACGAGGTACGTACACCCTGTACGATCTCACCCCGCACCCTTAGCCAATACCGTTTTCCTATACTCCATGTATAAGGATACCTACCTGCCGTACACCTGACACGACCTCACCAACGTCACAGAGACCCAAGGGAGCACAGTCTATTTTTCTCTCCTTTCGACTACCTGACTTCGACGTCAGGCGTCGGGGTTCCCCTAAGCAAAGAGAGCCGAGGGTTCCTTTTAAAAAACATAATAATAATAACGAATCGTCAGACTTCGCTCGAACAATGACGACGCTGACAGACATTTTTCGACCTTCCCTTTCATCCCTTGTTTTCAATCCCACCCCTATTTTTCATCGGGCTCTCATCGCCAGCGGGGTATCGTCGATCACGTGCTCGGATCATAAGGACGCTCGAGTCGTGACTGTCCTGGGTCCTCATGAGATCCTGTGGTTTATTATACGCATATAAATCTACTGAACGACGTGTGTATGTATTACGCTCAATTTGCCAAGTGGCTCTATAGCGTCGCTTTGTTTCCGCGTTTCTGACGTGTCGCTTTTATTAGAAATTACGACAGAGACGATTGATGCTAATGAAAATATACTAATTTAGTGTAACTGAGATATATAGCGTTTTCTTTGGACGCCTTGCCAGCGACAAATAGTGTAACAGTATAATAGTAAGTACTGAATTTCATGGGCTATGCTAGTAAAAGGCGTATCGTTAAATTCACGCTCTTAAGCCGTACTGTGCCATGACGAAGAAAGAGTACCAAAGGACCCATATAAACGTCTACTATTTAGCATTTAAGTACCGTTTCCAATTGTCCACGTCGTGGTTTAACGGGCCAATCGTCGGAGACGAACGACTGTCTGGAAAAGAGACGTCGCCGGCCTCGTTTCCCTTGCTGCTTCGAGGAATGACGCCAGCAGCAAAGCGTCCTTGCAAACAAGATCAGCCGGGTAGAGGATATCGATAAGGGACGTAGGAGGGAAAAGCGTCGCAACTTCGTTACGGTTAATTAAAAACAAACCCAATTTATCCGCAAATATTGACGATTCGCAGACGAGATATCTCGACAGCCATAAACCTTCGAGCGGATCCTGGCAGAGCTGCTTAATCATATGCAGCTTGAGATCCTTAGCCACTATCGTAAACTGACACATATATATATATATACGTCTGTGTAATTTTAACGTGCTGAATCTGACTGATACGATTGTACTAAGTCCAGTGTTGATATGAAATTGTGATATCCATAAGTATAGATATATATCTATATACATATACCAGAGGAATAAAAGAGAAAAAATAAAATACGAAATCTCCAAAACTCCAAAGAAAGTTCGAGAAGAGGCGAAAAAAAAAGCAAAAACGTTTGCCAGCGTAACAAAAAAATAGCGCGAAAGTCCCATAAAGATAATCTCAACTACGGCAAGTCCGTATGATAGGATTAAACAGCGAGTAGCGAGTACGGCGCGGCGATAGTTTCCACGAGAGCGAACGTTCGCTCGCTAGGCTCACACATGAAGGTGTGTTTGCGCACAGGCCGGATTACCCGGCCGCATTGGCATCAATGTTGGAAGCCGTGTCCTGAAACAGGGTGAGAGTCTACATCGCACCCTGAATGTTGGCTATCTGTCTACATACACATATACGGGTATCTGGATGGCATATAGGGTAGAGTGTTAAGGGGGGGGGGGGGGGTGGCCCACCCCCGATGTAACCGCGGATTACAACCTGCCTTGATTACGGACTTAGTACCCAAGCCTGCGAAGGCCGCCGTGCGTACTAATCGGGCTTTATTTAATAATCAACTAATCGCCAAACTCACCGACTAGGATCAGACGCTAACGAACGTGCACGAGTGTCCGCGCGTATCGCGAATCTGATATTGTATACGCCAAAGACCGGCGTATACTGTATTTGCTTAACTTCGAAGATTCCGGTTACAAATATATTGTACAGAGGCAGAGCGAGGACTACGTTAAATTCTATGCTCGATTTACACGACCTCACCTGACGTAAGGACCAATTATCCTACGATGGTTGCCTGATCGGAATCTCGGTCGGCTAAATAATCTTCCTACGGTCAATGGGAGGCATGGAGACGCTTGCTGTCTCGAAGGACGCGGCCACGGTTAAGACGCACAAGCCGAATTCGGACGGGATCGATTGCAACGAATTGCTTTCATGGTAATAAGCCAGTCAACAGACTCTCCAATTAGCATACAAATCGTATTTTTCTCTATAAGACGTAAGACAACAAAGAGAAGCGCGCAAAGCACACGCGGTATGTCGAGGTAAATATATTGGACATTATGAGCGTCGTATATCTATAGCGTACTGAAAGCGCGTATAGTTTATCGGTACGTCGAAAAAAAAAAAAAGGAAAATCAAAAATATTCTGGAAAATTTTATATGAATTTTAATAGAGGCAATAACGAATATTCGCGCTTTTTACACGTAACACGTAAATAATATCGAAGTCGTGGCCAACGAGAGTAACGTCATTTATTTTTCAGCTTATCAAAGCCGAATTACTAGTCGGTTAATTGACTCTGCTCGGCTTGCATTGATTGGCTCCTTACGTACATTCGATACGAGAATTACCGTGGGAATAGAATCACCCGACAACGTATCTACGATACTTATGCAAAGTAAGCGATAGAAGTCATTTTTCACAAATATCTGTTAAGGAAAAGAAACATATCACCATTGGCAACACGTAAAGCACGAGCACCCGGTATATCATAAGAGTAGATATGCCTGATATGATGATATCGTATATACATCATGACACACTTTAGTCTAGACTAAATAATTTAGGAATCATTACTCCCTACCCTATTGCACGCACATCCCATTCCCGACTGACGCGTATTGTCGCCTTACATGTGAACAGGATCTAACGGGTGTAACAAATATCCACGCACTCAGCCAGACGCTGACTATGCTGGAAGTCGCTAGAACTTTCTTAAACAGATCCCCACGTGTTTACGCGTATCGTCGGGTTACACGTGTACGTAAAGCCGTGTTGTTCCTTTCTTCGTAGGACCCCCGGGTATAATGAAATTGACGTGAGTCAAGTTAAAAGAGGTTAACGGAACCTGGGTCTGTGTACGAAGCATTGCAAAGAAAAGGAGAGACAGAGAAAGAGGACGGAAGAATTAAGTAAAAGCAGGGAAGAAAGAGACAGAGAGATCTAAATGAATTTCGTTCACGGTGTATATGACGTTATATATTATTCGGAGAGGGCGGCATTGAGTGGTAATTGAGGAGGTAATCATAGCTCATCCTCACCAACACCTCGCAGTACGGTGACACCGCGGCTGATGGTCCTCGGCATAGTTCGCAGCGCCAGCTCACACTGTACCTGACTCACTCGTTCTCCGATTAGCTCGTTCGCGCGACGATCCTCAGGGAAATTGGGTGCGATTGACGATAATACGGGAAATCAAGTGGAGGCGAGAGAGTGTGCGAAAGAGCGACACAAGTGGATGCGAATGAGGAGAAAGAAAAGGGATGGTTTACAAAAAAATGGGGGGGGGGGGAAGTAACCCAAATGCTTTTTAAAAATCGCACAGTGGATACCGCAGGAATTTCAATCGATCGCGTAACACTTTTCAGACAGGAGCAAAAAGCAATGGGGACCAAGTGGGAGTCGCGATACGAATGAACGGCATAACGTAATGAACGGAGTTAATTACCCGAGTTGATTGTCATTTGATCTTCCACTAGGTATTCCCGACGTTCTGTTCTCTGTACGCTTTTACGTCTCTTTCTTTCTCTCGGAATCTTCCACTATCCGTCTCTTTCTTATTCCCGCATTTCTCGTCGTCCCCTCCTTCTCTTCTTTCCGTGCTTGAACTTGTACCGACGGCAGCACTTTGCGACGAATGAAAGCGCCGCCTGACTTCTTCCTTAATTGACATAGTTAAGAACGAACGATGCACGGAATGACATAGAAAGATAGAGAGAGAGAGAGAGAGAGAGAGAGAGAAAAGAAGTAACTCCGTTGAAATGAATTTTACTAAATCGCAAGTTATATATCTAAGGGGCGAATTCAACTCCACAGGAATGTCAATATCTAGGAAAATTTCGTAGGCGTTTGAACGGAAGGAAAGACATATCCCAGAAATAGAGAGAATGCTAGAACGTTTTGAGAGAGCATTGCGGATGGTTGCTAATAAACCGCAGACTGTCTCTGCTATTTGCCAACTTGGTATCACCGAGAAGACCTTATATACAGGCATACCACGTGTGTCTACGTACCTCTAAAGTGTACCCACTATCAGCGGAGGTCTATGGAAATTCAAAGCGGCCACTAACTATCCGGAACTGCCACTACTTTACCGGCGGTGACTGTCTTAAACTATCGCCGGTTCCGGCTACCAGTTTAGCCAACTATGACAATCAGAGAAACATACAGGACCGATGGTCTTCGAGGTTGAAAATTACAGCAAGGACTTTTCTCCTGTACATCTCGACAATTCCCGTCCTTACGGCCTTTAGGACGGTTTGCCTACCTAATATCGTGTATCTTGGAAACGTCTACTGCGCTGCCTCTAAATCCAATTGACTCAACTGCTATGAATTAGGCATTAATCAACGAGTATACAGGGAGTGCTGTAGGGGTTTAAGGGATGATTATTAGCAAACGCATAGGTATATTGATGCGAAGGGAGAGAACTGCGTCGGGGGAGAAATTCCCGAGCAATTTTCCAGGATTCTGCGTACACCGGGTTATTCACGATATCTCCCTACGGGTCGCCGCGGCGCGCGTATAGCCTGTCCCAAAAGTTGTCAACGTTGTGAGGTCGAGTAGGCGCATTGTGATGCCGGGCAAAAGCTAAGAGCCGTAACGTGATTCTGACCTGTGTCCTCGCGTCCCTCCCTATAGCTATAGTTATAATTTACATCGGTGCTCGCGTTATAACGCGCTTTGGTTTCGTTTCCAGCAGTCATCGTACATGGCGGAGCATACGAGATGAATGCAGTACCATTTGAATAGAATAGCCAACTTCGTCCCAGAGGGTTGGCTGCAATGCCAGGAGCATAATATATTTCCCCAGCCCTCGAGGCCAATGTCACTCCGCTTGGTGGCCTTGCAATAATACCCATATGAACGGTCCATAGTCTCTGTAGTTTGTACTCTGTACAAATATCGACAGCAATTACCGATCGTTTGGTTTTGTCGCTACATGCAAACGTCACCGGTATACGATTTGGTTCTATCGGAACATCAGGTAAATTAGCAGGATAGACACACTCCGATCAGCATGCGTACGATTTGCTGTTATCGCGAAAGCCCGATCATTATATTTTTTTTCAGCTGTGCGAATGCCTATTCTGTATAGTGAGATGTTGAAAGAATTGGTATTTAAAAAAAAAAGAAGAAACGGAGAGAACGAAAAAAAGGTATCCTTATAAAATATGGTAAGCTTAAAAGCGGTTCACAATGGTCGTTAAACGCAAAACGGAAGGATATTTGGCTATCGGTGAAAACGTGACTTGAAACAATCCAATAAGAGCGACGAGGTTCGCGTCGACTGTAGGCGCCGCCCAAGCGTCGTTCGAGCGGAAGTGCAGTTTATTTCGCGAAAACCGGAACAATATGTCACCCTGTGCGCGCCTGGTACACGGAGTAGCGCTCGGGTAACGCAGCTAGCGACTCGTAAAATATGAAAACCTATAAAATCGTAGGCAGGTTGCGTCACGAAGGTTGAATATGCATATTACGGAGGAAAAAACGTACAAGAAATGAAAATAGAATTTATTACGTAATTTTTATAAAATAATAAAATTTTACAAAGACACAATGAAAACGCGCATTAGCACCGTGAACTTTAATTATAATACAATCGCCAGCATATACAGTGTTACGTAGCTGAAACACCTGAAACCGGGCCATAGAAATCGGATGTACGAGTTAATTAACGTTTAAGTTACCAGCCCTATATAACATATAACTTAACGAATAAAGATAAAATATCTCAATTACATTTATATTATAATAAATTCTAACTTCAATTCTTCTAAAATAAAAAAAAAATTTACGATAAACATACAAACGGTTTGCGATCATAGAAATTAAATCACCGCGAGCGCCATAGTTCACAACGTGACAACGGCAGATAATACCTGGACGAATAATAATTTAAAAAAGATACGTAGCTCTAACCGGTTCAGGATCTTCCTATTATACCGTTCGATTCCCCAGTCCCAAGAATTATAGTAGCAGCATACGATATCCAGGTTACCTACAACCAGCCACTCGTTACGCAATAGCTGATACTTTCCATCTCAATTTCATTGAAACCCATAGAAAACTCGTTCTCACGAATATATCTTGACCACGGTCCCATAATGGCGCTCGTGCTCTCAGCATTAGACAGAAAAGCACAGTACATATCGCTAACGAGTCTCTAATGCAAAAAGACAAGCAAGACGAAGGTCGTGCGTACCAAGCAACGATCGGCTAGTATATAGAATTTTGCCGATACTATATTTTCCGAACACAGTGTACCCGTAACTGCGGTATATTGGATCCGATTACGATCAGAGGCCTGAATTCGCAACAGGATTACCGGTACGACTGGAATAACAGCTCGCATGACAGAAAAACATTGAGAAGCATCAACACGATATTTCGTTAATCAAGTACGAGCGTACGTATGTATACATATATATATATATACACATACGTACTGCACGCGTGGCTATCATTACAAGTATCTGAGAGCTAAGAGTCGAATTAACGAAACGTTGATGCTTATAAAAAGGGGCGTCAGCCCGTCCCGTGGAATGTCGCTCCGCCTTTGTCTCGCCATTTATTCACATTTTATATTTCCCCAACGAAAATGCCTATTCGCGGTCCCGTTGTTTCGCTGAATGACACTGCGCCATGCAGGGACGGCCTGCGTGCAAGAATATACAGATATACACAGTTATGTACGTTGTTTTGTTTCTGGACTGGAGGCGCTTGTTAAAAATATCCGATGGAGACGCAAGAAGCGCAAGATGAGAGGAGAACGAGGAAGAAGGGATAAGTTCGTGTGTTCGTTCACCTCCCGCGTCTCAACGAGTTCGGCCGAGCCGAAGATGTGAGACTGGAGAGTTGCCGAGGCTTAAGGTAGTTTTCACAACGAATTTTTAACGGAGGAATCTCGGCGTTCTGCTACGGTCGTAAAAAGAAAAAAAGAAAAGAAAAAAGAGACCATGCGACATACGGTCCGCCTCCGGGTATAGTCTTCTGTCCCTTTCTCTCTCTCTCTCTCTCCCTCTTTCTTCTTCAGTCCCTCTCTCTCGCAAGTGAGTGTGCATGTAGCTCTATGAATTCTCCGTAATAAAAAAAAGTACCCAGTACTGTAACCGGAAGGAGGGACGTGCACGCTTCATATTGTTTTCCTGTGACGCATCCTTAGGATACGTATGAGTCAGCAGTGTGTAAAGTATTTAATTATTACTGTAAAATCAATCTGCTATGCGTCTCTGAATTTCCTCTTTATATTGTAACCGCGCAGTATTTAGTTGACTGTATACGTTATATCGTTAGTTGATTATAGGGGAAGACAGTTTTCTACAACTTTTTCCAACTTTTTTGGAATTCCGCTGCCGTCCTCGCGCACCCTGTCGACTTTGGGGACCCGTGACCGGAAGAGGGAAATCATGAATGGAGGAGAGAGAGTGAGTGTGGCGGGAAAATGGGATGGGCAAGGCCGTCGTTTACACCGGTGCAGGCCGTGAATACACCTTTAGGTTTTTGCTGTTGACCGAGTGAACGCGACGCCTAGCCGCGACCGTTAGGCTCCCGTTCTACATGGAAAGTCAATAGCAGGATAGACTCCAGACGGGCAGCGTGAAAAACTAGGATGGAAGACACAGTGGGAATTCGGTTACTGAACTTTTTATTCTGTTAAGTTTTACTTCAGCCAGTGGCTGGGTTTCCGATTCTGACGGAATAAATAAAGAAGGAGAATAAAGCCGAGTCCCATGAAAGATGCACTACTTTGCGAAGTAGGTAACGACCGAATCGTGTAGACCGCGAAACTTGGTGATTTTTGTTACGGCAACAAGTTGCCATTGCAGGAAGCTTCGACGGTATTCAATTATTGAGTGCTACAGAAAGACAACGTGAAAATTGACAGAGCGCTAATATTACGTTGCCTAAAACGTCACCGTGAACGAATCTATTGACTGTCTTAGTAATAATTTGGACAATTTTAAAAAGTAACTGTAGGTTTTAGAGTATTTTGGTGGAAAACGAAATTATTCGACAAGGCACAGAAGAATTTGTAAAGCACGTAGTATTATCTTCATTGTCATAAACGCTTATGACGCATTTCCCTATTCACGACAAGCACGTACGTATGACAGATTAAAGCATATGCGAACATGAGATTTGAAAATGAGAAAACAGTAACTTCCGTCGAATCTTAGGACTTATTATGCAAATTAGAAAAACTGATAATACTAATGGAGTAAATTATGTAACTGTTTTGATGTCTGACATAGAAAGGTCTGAAGCTAGTAAATAGCATGGCTTACGATAGGTTCATTGTAGAGGATCCTAAATCAGTATAATTGTAGAATAAATTTTAATTCCAATTTATAATATGGTTTTGCTCTTGACCTCTAAATTCTCGTGAGCCATCGATGCAAAGTTAAATGCTTGAATGGAAAGTTTTGATTAAAAATCCTCGATGTTCACAAAATATGATTATCCTATACCGACATAGGAAAAGACTAAAATACTACTTAGAGTCTCTTGGAACCTGTTTTTTCGTTATTAACAAAATTTAACAACTTTTCTTAGTTTTATTTCTTTTTCCTCGCTCACTTTAATTAATGTTATAAAGAAATGCCACATACGCCATATAACTGTATGGACACTTCTCGAATATACCTATAAGCACAGCAACGCTACGGCGTCGATCGACAAGAATACGAACTACGTACGTACGATTTAAATAAGTATCTCTGAGAAATGTCTTTCGACATCAAAAACTACAATAAAATTTCCAAAAAGAATTTACCTGAGATAAATCGATGTCATCGCGGATCTTGGCGTCAACGGTAGGTCTGTGGTAGCCATCGCCAGCACTAACGATTCGATTTTCAATGGCAAGAACTGTCAGAGCGGCCAGTAGAAGCGCCGGTACTAACGACACCATCATGATCATCCACACTCCGGAGAATGTACAGTCGAATAAACACCCAAACGATCACTAACAGTAATAAAATTTAACACACACTCCGCGAAAACTCAAATCACTACGCGAATAGAGTCAATGACAAGGTCGTTTTCATCTGGTATAAATCAAGTGGAATCAAAAGTTCCAAGTTCAACCAACGTCTACTGTCACGGCGAAGTATCTCGCTGGCACAACCGGTCGCACTTCTTTAGCGTGCTAGCGACACGGAGGATGGCGCGGGACTGCGCCCCCTCCATGCCTGGACCCCCAGGCCCCCACCATGCGGCCAAAACGAGTCTTCAACAGCGCCCTCAAGCTCTTCTTGCGCACCCACGAACACGGAGGTAGAATACATGACGTCACGCACCTTACCCTTTCCACGTTGCTACGCTCTCATGGCCTCGATGACGTCACACTCACGGGATCCCGCTCACGAATACCTGCGACAACGCACTGATGCTTATTTCTCAAACGGAGCTCGTGTGGTGAACGCGACTCCAGGCATCCTGTGAGATCTTTGTTTTCGATGCGTAGGTAAATTTTCTTTTAAGTTTTTCGACATCTATTCAAATTCATTTATACCGTGGATGGGTGTATGCTGGTTACGCAGTGAAAGAGCTTCGATTAAGGTTTTCCTTAAAGTTTGGGGTACGTTTTTGGTGTGAGTTTGAAGTTTCCGAGAGTTTGATTAATTAGAGAGATTGGTTGTTAATTGTTTTACTTAAGTAATCCCATGGGGCGTATCTGCCTATGGTTTATGACAGACAGTCAGTGGATTTGGAATTTCCAGAAGCGTAAGCGTAGGATTATATGGGTGCACTGATTGCTATTAATTAATTTGATTGTCACGGTCCTGCATATGTAAATGTCGTAAACTGCGTACAGGAAGTTGTGGCCGACGGGAATCACTGTGAAATATTTTCACTTGGGGAAAAAAAAGGATGGGTCGGATAATTTGTTTAATAGGTATTTTTGATACCCTAACTAAACTTATATTACCAGGCTGTTCTACTATTTGGCCGCAGTGCCTCTTTTAGTTACTAACGGAAATAGGACTACTTAACCTGAGTAATCAGGTCAATTAGGATCTTCTTTGCTCTGCGATCAGGAATTCCTAAGGAGTCGTTATGTACATAGGAAAGTAAGAAGGTCAATGGTTATAAAATTAACTAGGTTTTACAACCAAACCGTAATAAGAAACTATTGGCTGTAAATAATATTCCAAACTCTTCATACAGTCTAGAAATATTCCATAATGTCACAGAAACGTTGGTTTCCTTCAAGTGCTTGGATCGTTTTGTACTTCGATTAATAAGTAATTAAACAAAAGGTCATTAAAAATATCCAGCGTCCCTCGGAAGGACGTTAGCGCATGTAATTAAATAATGAAAAAGCGGTTTACTTGCGTTTCACTCTTTTCAAATAATAGATTAAACATAACTGAGGCAGGAGTGTCTCCATAATGTATGTTATTCTCCCTTTCTGAAACAAACATCAAAATCACGTACTGATATACATAGGTGATACGTATTCTCGAGAAACATGAAAATCCCAATAGTAAATATCATTTAGGATATCGGAAATTGACGATGACTGCAGTAATGTCAAATTTTAAAAGCAAAATTATTGATGGCTCTTGAAAAGCTCTGACTAGAGACATAAAGCATAAAACAAATTTACAAGATGATTTAACGTACTCAGTCTGACATTTCGTACGGTTGACACTTGCTCCACGTGCAGCAAATTTTCAATATCTCCATGAAACATCCGTTAAAAATTGTTGGCATCCCTGAAAAGTGTATCCATCTAAAATTGGCACTTTTTAAAATATCACTAAATTCTAGGGAATTTTCGAGGTTCTTACGCAAGGCATAACTAGATAGTTTAACAGTCTCCTGATGGTGTTATAGTAATATCAGGACGAAGCTAAATTAATAGAGATAACTAACATGGCCGTATGATCCTTTATATCTTATTTCCCACTTTCCAGCCAGCCCCCACAGAGAACAGACCCTACAGTGCCACAGTCGCCTGTGGCCTTTCCCGTAATTTTTAATTACCTTTCAAGGGACCGTCGAGCCACGTCCCATTCCGTTCCATTTTTGTATCCACTCATTATATTCGTTTTCTTCCTAACACCCGGGCGCCAACTTTCTTTCCCTAGTTGCAAAAGCGGAAAGAGCGTCAACCGATTTTATCATCATATATTTTCTAGCCCTTTTATTTTTCACCAATCTCAATCAAAATAAAAAAGAGAATAGGCATCGATTTATTTTACAAAATAAATAAAAAAGAATAAAACAATAGCCAAAATTTCAATTTCAAATAATTCCTTTCTCCGTCATGCAATTACAGATACTTCCGGGATGACTGCATTGATATCAGGTTACCATCCTCAGAGAACTGCATAAGACGAAACGCGACCAAGTTTCTGCCGCTTCCGGTTCCGGTATGGTGCAGTGTTGCGAACTGTATTTGTAAACGTACATCCCTGAGCCACGGGCGAGTCGTGTCGCGGTAAATCTTTGCGCATTAATATTAATGCGTCTTCGGCATCCAAGCCGTTTCTCCCACGTTGTGGAAAGCACAAGGGACTTCGGTAGAGTTTACATCGCGCGAAGTGCATACGTAAATTCGTGACTGTATGGTACAACCCTACCGTACTACTGTACAGCTAGTTTAAATCCTATAGGATACAGTAGTACTATATAGTCACACTGGTTAACTATACGGATATATCCCTATGTTGATATACAGTGAAGACTGGATGATTCCTTCTTTAGAAATTTCCTCCGTCATTACTATGCGCGTGCAGGCAACCAGCCAGACGAGCACCTACACTAATTAATGCCTCGCATTCTCCGGAATGGAAATATTGTCTGAAAACGTGATTAGCGCGCGTACACAGGATCCTGCTAAAACGTATCTAACGGGGTGAACAGTCATCCTCTGCTCGTAGGCAGCTGTACATTATTCGCTAAATCTCCATAAGCAACTCTTGCCGTTAATTCCGCGGAGTTTGCATAACTAATCTGGCTACTATACTTATATTGCAATATGTACTTTCATTTCAGTCCTGCACTAGATCTGGACGGAAGTACTCTCTTACCAAGTACTTGAGCTGCTTCTGGGCTTTTAAAATAGGACAGTCTGATTAAATAGAATGGGATTTTAAAATAGAAAGATTTTATTAGGACCATCACTTCAGTCAGATGAAAATCTGTATAGGGATTTTACTAATACTCATTTGAGATGAAAAGTACTTGATTCAGACCAAAGAGATATGTATGAGACTGTTCTGAGGTATCTTCGATATTTTTTTTTTTATTACTTGTATTATACTACGTCATTTTTAGTGTACTTTAAGAAGACTAAAATTATACTTCTGCTTGGACTTTATATATACTTGGCCAAGACTTCAGGTCTACTTTTGAAATCTTGAACCACAATTAGAAATAATTTCTTGAACATCTATAGGATGGAAATTTGCACTCGAGTGATGTAATATTAAATGAACATTAGAAATCGATGATTTTAATACGTTTTTAAAAGTCGAATTTTTCGTCCCTGAAAAACTTGATCGGTCGTTAAAGGGGAAGCTATGAAATTTTCCCTATCTGACAACCGATGAAATATGGTTTAGCAATAAATCAATGTCCAGGTATAATCGAGTAAGAGTCTCGAAAATGTCTCTAATATTTGCAAGAGTCACGTGAGATCCAACGGGTGTACAAAGGACTTGAGTTATTTCAAAAAATTGCAAATCCAATCAATTATATAGTACTATCTGCCTACTGAGTATAATGGGGTCCATGGGTGAATGCCTCTAATCTATACTGGTTCAATGAAATAGAATGAGAATATTATATATTACTTGAAACTCACGTGATATGAAATTTTTATTTTTATTTTTTCTATAAACATTTACTGTATAACTATTAATATTTTTTAATAATCATAGTACATCTTCTCACCGTATTATAATTTGGGCGTTCAAGATCAATGGTATCAATTAAAGTTAGCGAATCAATTTTATATCGATTTCGTAAAATTATCATCGAACGACGTATCAATTTTAATCTGCTCATAGAAAGATATATACATGTAATTTTTTTAATCGTTATCTAAGACGTCTTCGTTCATGTAAATGACATTGACGATTATATCTATGGAGCCCAATTATTTAACTAGCTAATCATTAGGAAGCCGTTAAACGACCTCATGAATCAGCCTTTAAAGGCCCCCAACGTTTAGCCTTGTAAGGTCCTAAATAAAAAAGCGTGACCGTCCTTTAGGAAACCCTATGAGGGCTATGAAGCTTCCGCATGAGGCCCCTAAGAGAATTAGGGAATATTAATCTGGGCCTTGGAAAAAACCCTGATAAATTTTCTTCACGGGATGGGCGTCATTACTTCAAGTGGTAGGTTTTTGGTAAATAACCCAGTATATATTCAGGTACCGGATGTATCTATATATATATATACATATGTATATATATGTATATATATACATATATATGTAGACTATCGATCACTCTTGAAATGGTTTTTAATTCATTGTTCCCACACCATATACAATTCTTGATGATCTGTCTATAAATGGAACAGATTATTAACCAATGCCAATTTCCAATACGTCAATCATTCTTTTATTGGTATTTTCATTACAGTTTTTTTCAGGATTTATTCAGAATTCACCTTGAAAATACCGAACGTTACATATATCGATTTACACTTTTTCTTTAAATTTCTACCCTCCTTATTTTCTTGTGAAAACCTCTCAGATGACGTGGACCTAAAAAATCTATACCATTGACATATATGAATCTGCAGCTTAAATAAATCAAGAGAATTCTAGCACAATTATATAAGATATAACTTTTCCCATAGCTCACCTTATGTTCTATCGATAGAACCGGAAGTCCATTCACTGGTCGTATCTGATTTATGAAATATTAATGAATTTTCCGTATTATTATTCCAATATTCAAATTTCAAAAGATGGAAAATCGATGAGTGAAAAATTAAACACTTATATGTATTGTATATACCTAGTCGAATATATACATACGTATATGTATAAATACTTATCAAGTTATTCTACCCATCTAACTACTGACCTCCGGCTAGACTTTAACGTCGTGAAATGCAACATTTAAAGCATAGCTTTTCATGATCCCCGTTACTTGGCTGTTTTGACTTAATCAAATTGTTCCGAAGTAAATATTATTTTCTCATCTACCTTGGTAGATCCTACCTCGGTAGGGTCCTACCGACCTAGCAAGAGTCCATTTGTCCGTGCTATTCCACAGTCTTCTACTTTCAGAGACTATGACATTTCTCTTTCTTTCGTTACTCAGTTTCCTTTCTCGTTGTGCCAGCAAAACCAGAAACAATGTACATGTAATATATTATCAAGAAACTCGATCGAGTTTTACGCCAAGTAATTACCTGGAAAAGATCGTAACGTTATTTAACTCATTATTTTTAATTGAACTAACATTAAATTAACTAAATTTATGAAGTTAGGATTCTTTTTTATATACCCATGGTACATGAAATACCTGTGAAGTGTATACTTGTTAATTAAGTATAACTAAATAAATATAGTTAATAACATTGAAGTGTCGCGAGTCGATAACGAAAATATACATAGCAGTCATTAGCTGCGTTGCTTTAATATATTAAATATTTTTTTTGGGTATCCATGTGCATCAGTGCCGACCTTTGAGAACGGTAAGTGAAATTTTTTTTTTAAATTCACTCATAAGGAGTTTATCAATTTAAATAAATGGGTGAAAGAAGTTAGACTTAAAATAAAAATTCGATCGATTACAATGTCGATTTACATGTGTCAAGTACGACGTGCAGATACACATAGTCATTGCCGTTGACTTTTGTTGTTAATTTAATTAGTTAATAGCTCATATTAAAAATCATTTTTATAATATCACAAAAATAGCGTATCGTAGTGTTAAGTAATATACGTTTATTAGTAAATCTATATAAATAAATATAAATGTAATTGTATATAACATATATATCCCTTTACAGTAAATCATTCAATTCCGAAGGGAAACAGGCGCGGCATCGAAATAACGGCTGAAACGATTCAGAGAAGGTTGACGTAGAGGAAGGAAAAGGAACTACAAACGCATGTTCCAGGCATTAGTCAATATGCCTGAAACATAGTTCGCCAATACGATGCAAATATGCCTCACACGACTAATGCTTCGATTTTCTTGGTGATTACGATAATATATGATATAATTCAAATATTTTTTAATGATTATACATATAGTAAAGATTTATTTTCAATGCAAAAAAATTCATTTTACCTGATTATTTCAACACGCAGGCCGGATGTCGTAATTGCCATGAAATTTGAACCTGTCAACTCTACTGATTCATATAGTCGGACTCATGGAAAAACAAATCTAATAAACGTGTACATTTTCTTTTGGTAAATTTCATCCTAATTTTTCTCTTTGAATAAATTATTAAGAAATTTATGAATATTTAAGGAAACATTTTTCGGATTTTTTTCTACATGCTTCTCCTTATTCTGTTTCAGGATTAATTATTGATTAGCTGGCAGAAGCGAATCTTTTTCCAATCAGTCACTCTATTATCCATTTTTTTAGTTATTGGAAATCATACCGTCCCAAGGGTGACTTTCATCCCCTACGCCATCCCCATGCTAAACTACACTATATCATAGCTAATTGGTAGCACGCTTCCACAGGGGATTAATTTAAATCGTTTAGTGCCTGTTTAACTTTTATTTATTTCGCAACTTCGGCACAACGCACTGTCCCACTGATAACTCGCTTCCTCCATTATTAATTCCTTTTCGAATTTTCGTACTTTTTCACCTCGATTAGCCGTTCGCCAATATCGATGGTTCGGTGGCGCAACGCGAGATGCATACATAAAAAATTAGGCATATCTAAGAAAAGAAGAAAGAAAATCAAAAAGAAATCGAAAACTAGTCTAAGCATTATTACAAAAAAAGAAGCGAAATAAATAAATAACGAAAAATATTAATACGTCACTCAACTCATGGACTCCGCCCTCGCAGAACAATGTTAAACGCATTACCAATGCTGGATGGCGACCATTAGTCTTGAAGATCGATCTGCAAAACGTACCTAAGGCATTATCGTTACTTACGTTTGCAGTCCTCGATCATCCTGCTTTACGACGTCAAAGTAACGGGAACCTGATACGCCTCGTTTCAGCTCGTGTCGGCGCGACGTCCTTTATTCGGTAGCGGTAAAAAGAGAGAAGAAAAAAAGAAATAAAAAGAGAGTGAAAGAGCAAAGCGAAGGTAGCGACGTAAAATCTGTAGCGTAGAAATGCCTCAGGCTGGAGTATAAATATGGCGGATCTCATCCCCTTCGAAATATTCTAGATGCTCGCAAGCAATAGAAAGAGAAGGACGAAGTGAACCAGAATGATAAGGAAAGAGCGAGAGACGAGCCCATCGTATAGCGACAAGTAAATTGAATGTCAATGGCAAACCGACGTGGTTTACAGTATGTGGGTCTGCCAATCTGTATATTAGAATATCTTCACGCAACGTAACACTGTCACGGTTCTATTATTGACAGGTAATTTTCAATGTAAACTTCTGTTTCTGAACGCTTGAAAATTTTGCTCCCTTGCCCTGCTTGATGAAATCCAACCGCAACTGCTACTGGATTGATGTAGCTGGAACGAGCCGTTTAGCAGGTTGAAATATACGTATTAAGGGAACTGAAACTTTAGAATTTTTATGTAACTTCTAAAAGGTGCCAATAAGTTTGAAAATATTTTTAAGAGTTTTCGAGTACTGGGACGCAAAATTCTTCTTACTTTTGGGACGAAATAAATTTTCGTATATCGTTAGCGTTTTCGAGCTGGCTTTAAAGTCAGTATTGCGACTTTTTGTCTGTCAAATGCAAACTCGCCTTGAGCGAGTGGAAAGTATTATGACATAAAGTATTAATATCGTTCTGCTTGTTTGAAATGGAATTGCCTTGTAAAATTTACTCTAGGCTAAAAAGTCGTTTATGCTTATTAGCATTAATAATTCAGAATATTTTTCGAAGTTCAGAAGATTTTTTCGAGCCGAAAAGTGCTCTCATTCCTGTTCAGCAGCTTCAATTGGCGCCATTGAGGATTTAGATAAATAGATGCAAACCGCCAGCTACAGCGTGAGCTTTTGCGTAATTAAACGTTACTTAACCTAATTACATTTTCGAAAACTTTTAAACAATTCTCGCAAACAACACTGGACTTTTATTGTTTGCCTTTATGGGCGTTTTCGTAAATCTACGAAAATACACTAGAATTAAAGGTTTTCGTTGAAATATAGTGCAAAATTTTACTATAATTATTTTCTTTCTTATCGCTGGTCCTTTTAATTATATTTCGCGAGTTTTTTTTTAATACAAAGTAGTTATGAGCATCAAGTCAATTAAAAATATTCCTCAAAATAAAATCGTCCTTATCGACGTTTTCGTCATCATCCGATACGACTACTTTATCTAATACTGTTTAAAGTTACTACTTTGTACCAACCGCCCGTAAAACTTACAGTGTTGGAAAGTTCGCAAAGGGTTACGAATTAGGGTCGAAATCTTATATTAACATATTTTTGAGATTGACGAAAGTTTTCAGCTGGCTAGAAGGCCGTTTCTGTTTTCTCAACGATACACGGGAACACTAGCAGCCACTCATGCTATATCTAGTAAAACTTTTCTGACGGCTTATGAAATTCGACTTCCTCGTCTAGCAAGGAATAGCAGACTGACAAATTGCTCTAGTTATTCCCTCCGCCTAACCCCACATAACCCCACCCTGTACATTGGGGAGCAAAAATGCATTCCCTATTAACCCTCCGGTTGCAGTGGGAATAATATCGGCTCGAATTTTTTTGTATGAGAAAAAATCACTTTTTGAACAAAGATCAACTTCAAGGATCAATTTAGCTTCTTTGATTATCTTTCTCCTAAAAAATAATAAGACAGATACGGTACGACTCATTTACTTCAAAAAATTTTTTTCTTCATTTTACCCAAAAAATTCAAAATTTTTTAGATTTACTGATTTAAAAATTACTTAGTGTACATTTGACTCACTGTACACTGTATGTCCAGGGAGGCACACGAAGAGTTAAAAGTATTGTAACAAATTGTTTTAGTATTTATTTCTCAAGGAATTTTTGCCTCCTACTGTTATACAAAATTATTTAAAATATAAAAACAGAAAATTTAACAAAAAAAATACAATATCTCCTTACATCCTGATACGTTATATTTTTTTTGGCTAAAATCATCCCTCAACACTGTGACGTGAATTACATAAAATTTATGTATATACGAACTGTAAAGATACCAACGTCACATAAAAACGAAGTGTGCGTTATTTTTGAGATTATTTAAATCGGCCACCTGATACATACCCTCATAGACTATAAATTAGGGTGCGCGCGATAAGGGAGGTATCGCAAAACCATTGAGTTATTATTCTCACAAAGGGATGGGATTTTCAGGAAAGAAGCTCGTCTCTCCACATGTTCACCCATCTTCCTTGCTCTCCATGCTTTTTTACTCTAGCATAGTCCTCTGCGTTGCTCCGATCCTGCCACCAATTCCCTGCTAACTTACAGTAACAATATAAATGGGGTAACTGGAAGCCTTCTTTGTATCATACAATTTACCATTTCGAATAAAAGCACAATTTCCACAATCAAATGTTTTAGTTCGAACTGAGATTGCTTTAACTTTTGTTACTCGCGCAATAAATTTTTATCTGATTCGTCGATGCCGTCCTCCTTTTATAAAAAGGGTCCTAATTATTTCTGGCAAATCTCTTTCCTGCTGATTGTAACTAAATGGAAGTAAATTCCTGCCAAGATAATACGCTTTATCATGGTTTTTGGTCGCAGAATATCCTCAACAATTTTTTCATTGATTAACTACAGAATATTAATCCTTTAATATTGATGCAATATTCAGGAGGTGTATAAAATAAAAATAAAAAGCACGCGTTTGACAATTAAATTTATATTATATTCAAGCGAAATTGAATTGCGAAAATTAAAGAATTTTTTCTTAACTTTATTTAAAAATGTTAAGCAGTTGCACTTTTTCGCCGAAAAAGAATAAAAGGATATAGAATCATCCCATTTGCAATATCACGCGCAGATCTGATTACGAGGATCTTTCGAGTGCCATTACCATTTGCTACGCTTCGTCTGGCCCCAATGTGATTCCTATCGGCGTTGTCCTGTCGGGATTACCAAGGATATTACTTTACATTACCAGCCGAGCGACTTGCAATCTCCCATGTCAGTGACAGTAAATATAGAGAGTATGATAAGCCAACGAAATAATAGATTGCCTACTTGAGAAATGAAAAATGATAAGGATGCTTTACCTAACACAAAGAATGGCGAGTAAATAGATTAGGAGGCTTTTCGAAGTGTCTTGAACAGTCTTTCGCATGTTCATGTCGGTATCCATCCGAACAATGATATATGATAACAGTAGCTCACCCATAGACATTACCAAACATGAAATTACAGAGTACGAAGTACCTAATACCTTGAATACGAAAATATCCAGAATACAAATTAATCAAACCACATCTATATAATCTTTATGTACATCTGGTAAAATTTAATGCAAAGCCACGTACGTCTCAGTAGACACTTCATTACTTTCGATCTGTCAAAAAACATATTTCACTGGTGGATCGACTGTAAAAAATGAGCAGATACGTGGGCAATGGAAATATATATTTTTATAGTTCAGAAAATTAATCCCTGATACCAGTCAAATATATTTTATTTACATATTGAAACACATATTTGAAATATAAAAGTAATAAATTATCTGTTCCTAATGTATGCATGGGTATATGAATATGTATATGGATACATGTTGTATAAATTTTTAGAATGTATTTTCATTCTATATTTTACATACAAAAATTTCCATCGGTGAATGACATTGATAACACAATTTCAGCACGCCTGTTTCCTATTCTCAACTATACCTTCGTTCGCATCTGCCATAATATGATAAACCCCTATATATATAATACAGGACTTGCCAGTATTCTACTGGTTCTTCAGGATCTCATTGATATGGTATAGCATGGTGTAGTCATGCTATAGAGTTGGTACCCAGAGCCCATAGGTATAGAATATAGATATAGGAGAATAGAGTGGGACCCTTCAATATGGAATGACGACGGTTAAATAGTTGGAAAAAAAACTGCTGAAACATTCAGACCGCTTGCGAACCATCTTCCAGACGATGGAAGACGCGAAATTGACATTGGCGAACTCGATATTCCAGCGTAGACAAATTCGCAGGGTATTTTCGTTTTTCTAAAAGAAAAACGTTTTTTTTTTTACTGGAAATAGCTTTTGAATTATTTTTTAACTATCTAGTAAATTTCATAAGTTAATAGTACAGAACGTCGTTCTTATTCAATGCCATCGATAAACTTTTCACGTTGTTAAGCGTAATTTTAATAATTGAGCGTCATAATTGTTACTCGATAATTAATTTTCCTGCTTTCGGAACTGCATGGGCTTTTAATTCCCGGTCTGGTCATATTAATAATTGTTGTTGATTTATCGTGTTGCCATCGATTTTATTTGCGTGTTCATTTTGTTTTCTGATAAATTAAACAAGGGATTCATAATTTTTATTCACAATTTTCAGTACAATTTACAATTACCGATTAGATTTAAAAATTGGATATATATTTTTTTAATTTAATATACGATACACAAATCTTAGTAGGAACAAATATATCTATGTTCTAGCTATGATTCAATTCTAGTCGGATTGTTGGAGTTTCATCTTGAAGTTACAATAGTGCATTGTTCGGAGTCTACCCATGCTTGCAACGCTTGAAACAGCTAAGACTGAACAAACGTCAGTGTACATTTATGAATACCGTTAATAGGATCAAATTTTATGAAAAAAAAAATTCCCAAACATATCAATGCTGTTGAAAATCAATTATCACTATCGATATAAACGCTTTAAAATTATTAATAATTATCACGAGTCATCGATGCATAATATATGGAATACATAATAATCGATTATAACTTTGCATTCTATCAGGCTTCATGTTTCCCTATTTTGAAAATTTAATGTCACACATAACTAGAAATCGGTTTAATAATTTTGAGCAGCTCCCATACGAGCAACAGTCCATATTAAATTTTTAGTTAGACAAATCTGTCTTGTGCCCACTGAGGCTTTTGGATATACAGAATTCGCCTGTTTAGGCTCTATGGAAGAATTCAAGTCTTATCCATGGTTATTAACTGTCTGGATTTTCCTATGTGGACCACGTTAGATCATCACAGGGATTTGTATAAAGGCAGTCACGATTTTTCCTAAACCCAGTCACGTTCGTATTCCACTGGTTTTACGGATTTATGGTTTCCACGATTTTGCCTATATAGTACCTATCCAAGTCCGGACATTCCCGGAAAAATTTTCCACTGGAACGAGATTCGAATTTTTGTTGCTCGTTACCCCTTCCGATAAAAGGCGCCATCACATTGCGAAATCATGTAAGATTGAGTTGGATAAGGCACCGTCCTTTACATATAATTTTCTCACGGCTCAAAGGCAATCATGACTATTTCTGTAACTGCGCTACGAAACGTTACAATTTTTCCGGTTTTCCCAGCCTTCCTAAAGAGGACAAAACGATATCGGTGAAAGCGTCGCGGCGCTATTGTTTACCGTAGTCATTCCAACGCGAAAGGGAACATACGAAAAGAGTAAGAAATGCGACTCGAAATTTAAAAATTTCACCCAGAGGCAACTCTGCTTTTTTCCACGTCAAAGATAAATGAAATTCGCAAGTAAATTCATTAATAAAATTTGACGAACAAGCGAATTTTCTTGACACATGGAAATTCAAGGAACGTGATAATTTTCGCGAATGTAAATTTTCAAAATTCAATCAGCGCAAGTTACATGCTTTTAATTAAATTATTTATTCGAGCTGAGTCCAAAGTTTGTTATATAACTTATATCAATGCTCAATTTAATATAACATTCGTGAAAAATCATTTGTCGCTCACTAATCTTTTATCTTCTTTTCAGATACACTCCAAGGAAAACTCCACAGTCTCTCAAGACTTTCTCAAGCCGATAGAAAGTTCCGCCAACATTCTCAACCAAGTGTTTAAGCCTATGTGAAGAGCTTCGCTATATTGGACTCAAGGCAAATTGAGTTCCTGTAGGTATATTACACCTTGCTTTCACCTTCCTTTTCTTTCCCAAGTACATGCCACACGTTGAACGTACCCTTCGCACATATACGTATACACTATACATATATACATACACTGTATTCAAAAACGACCCAGTTCCATCATGATATTATATTCTCAATGGTAGCCTATGTGGAAGCTACTTTTCTTAAAAAAATATAAAACTTTCACGATGAAGGATATAAAGTCTCTTGTTTCTCAAAATAATCGTAAAATTATTCAACCAGATCGAAACTCTATACTCGGTCCTTCTTTCGTACCTGTACATGTACTAGAGACATAAATTACTGAACCAAATTACCCCTTTCACGAATCCAACTAGAATCTGATTTTCCTTAAGTCAAGAAAGTATCTGTTCCGGTTGTAAATGTTCAAGTTCTCTAATACAATTTTGACAACGATATATGTATATCTATTTCAGAATGTAAATTTTGCAAAGAGAGTCACAAAACTCGTAATCAACACGAGAAAATGACTTAACGTTATAGGAATAGAATCAATCTTCTTTCTCTTGATAGAATGATAAAACTTTTCTATGGATCTTTAAATTGCATTGATAACCGGTTAGTATGAATTCAGGACGTGAGAAAGTATTCGATAAGTTTATTTGCCTGATAAATGATTGAGGTAAAATAAAATTAGGTCAAGTATGCATAGTAAACGCAACGCGAGTAAAGCTCGGCAAGAGTTTTCATAAAATACGAATAAAAATCGATTCTGGGACTTTGTGGATTTTTTATTGCCCTCCTGAAATACAACTGGGCAAGTTGGTATTTGCTTGGGATGTATTTTAATTAAAGTATTCCTATACCATCGAGACGGATTGCCAACGCGTGAAGTATTTTTTAATAGCAACGATTGAATCCGAAGCTCTTCCGAATTTTGCTTTAAACAACCTTGTTTACCTTTACGAGAACGTTTTGCAGTTCAAACTCGGCATTTCTCTTTCAAAGATATTGCCTGTATGGAAATTTACGAAATGGCCAGTATGCATGCGTGGAGGCACTTTGATTTATTTGAAAAAGAAACAAAAAAAGAATTTATACGTGGAAGCTACGAACTCAAAGATCTATCGAGGAATCAAGAGGGTTTTACCAGAAGAATATAAAATATACAAGAGTACCGTAAAATTATGCAGACGAAAATTTTTCGTTCTTGTGACTAGATGGATAAAATTTCACAGTAACTATATATGCTTGTAGGAAAATTCTATTCGTTACCAAATTTAAAGGGGAAATTTCGGATATGTAGAATACATAGAATAATATGTAGAATACATAGAATAATATATAGAATACATAGAATGACGTGTAGAATATAGGATGACGCAAATTTATCACTAAAAAAAAAAACTACCTTCACTTCGATCAATATTGGATTTCCAAGTAACGTAGGAACACTAACGAAAGTGTCCCACCAGTAATTTATGTCTTTCACGGCATATTTTCACCTTGGCCAGAATAAATTCCCACGAGAAGATGCCTTAGATACCGTCATTGGATATTGCACAAAAAGTTTTGTAACCTTTGGGATCACCTAAAGTTGCGTACGCTTTTTTGTACACTTTTTTTTACACTTAAGGGGGATCGCTAGGATCACGTTGGGAGATGAAAAATTGGATGGGTACACATTAAGGGATGCAGCTATTACCATATATTCCCCCCACCTCTCCCCCTATACTTCGGACAACCCTTATCAATGATTCAGAAGGAAGGAAGTCCTGCCTTATAAGGTCGGGATGGAATACTCCTTCGGGTTTTATCGGCCTTTAAGTTCGGCTTTCTATTAAGGTATCTTCAGAGACATACCATAAGAGTCCAATTTTTCTTCCTTCATACGGAAACACGTGTGCACACTACGTAAACTAGCCGGCCAGATTCGAAAATCCAAAGCCAGGAAAAGGCAGTCACTCGGAAAAAAACGTTCAACCGCAATATTCGAAAAGCCTATAATTCACAGAGTAACGTTTCTGTGTAAAAAGTCTTTTTTATTAGAATCCAGTCTAGTCGAGTATGGTCAATAGAGTTCAAATTTAACTCAATTTCGACTGGGACAATACACTGTCAGTATACGAATATGTTTTGTCAAAGCATAAATCTCCGTGTTGAAAAAAAATTGTTTCGCAGTACATATTGTATATCATAAAATATAATTTTCTTGTTAATATATAATTATTATAATATTAGTCATTATAGAAATTAAATTCGTATTATTTACGTGTCTTCCCACTGCGATACTTTTTTTAGGAATCTCCTTTTTATCCAATTTCAATCTTTTCGCGTCCGACACTGAAATCCCATTTTCTTCATTGTAATCAAAACCTGTGAATAAATTAGAGACACTTCTTTGATGAGATAAACTTCATTTTTCTCCCTATATTTTCGTTAAATTGCAAAACAGTTCAGGAAAAAATGGCAAAGCAAAAATGGATAAATGTCGGAAACTCTTGCTTATAGTGTCGTAACGAGTTTCGCGTGGTGAAGCGTTCTCAGGTACCGACATACATGTATATATATATATATATGACAGGGACTGGCTTGCGTGGTTCCTGTATAGGATGGGGGAGGGGGGGGGGGGACTACATGCGTGACGAGGTGTTAAAGGAAATAGAGGGATGAATAGGTGGAGAGATGCAATATACCGCTCCGTCATATCCCGGAGATAACACTATCAGACAAGTGAATTAAATGCATGTACCGACCTTCGTGAATGAAATAGAACCGCCATATCTGTGCTTACTTCAAATAAGGGATAAACGTCCAGGGAAAGAAAAAGCGTTTTTCGAAATAAAGTATCATATTCAAATTTACCAGATACAAATATATATATATATATATAATAAAATAAATCTCGCAATAAATATTTTTTATCAATACCAAATAAATCATATCTAAATAATTTTCAATCTTCGCGGCTACAAAAAATGACGACGGCAATAGAACAATGTCTGTCCTGTCAGATTAATAATTTATTGATAACGTTGACAATCCTCTAGGCGGCAATGACGCGACTATTTACAAAGGAGATAGCAGACGCCCCGGGAGACAATGGTAATCGCACGAAATGATAGTGAATGTTTCCGTAAGTTCCTTTTGCCGGACGCGTAACGATGCCGCCATTTGGATTCCATTATACATAGTTATTTTGTATTATTTTATGCTTCGTTACTGGCAGCCATTACCGGAAATATCGAAAAACGATATCACTCTATGCTCCCACCATTCCATTTGTTTCGCACAATAAGTATTCACCTTTCTTTTCTTCTCGCGCGACACTATTTTCATTTTCCCTAATTCTACGTTTTTAATCACTGCCAGAGCCAAGAAGCGCACCAAGCCGAACGGATAAAAATATTTTTTCTCCAGCAGCAGATCCTTGAATCTCACTATGGATTTTATAATCGCATGCACATGCCTGTACCAATCTAATGGCAGGAACTGTCAGATCCGTTTTCGTACCTTGACGTTGCTTAGGCGTCTACGTATCCACTGCCCATCTGTTTTCCAGTCTCATCCTTTTAGCATCTCTCTTACTCCCACGTCCAAGCACGTTAAGTACTTAACCAACTTACTCGAACTTACTTAAGCGACTTGCTTTTTAAAGCGGAGCTATTGAACCGCACCAGGAGTAATTATCCTGCTGGAAGGATACGGCAGGTACCACACGAAGAATCCTTGCGGCTCGCGCACGAGGAAAGTTCATTATTGATCGAATTATAGGTTTGATATCTGCGAATGGGTGGGAAAGGAAACTTTCTCAATTCCAATCACGTACCGGCTGGCTATCGTTAGCGCCCCAAACTCGTCCGATCCGCCACGAAACCTACTCCCTATGTACGGGGTCGTTACTTGGATCTGTCGATAATGAAACTGGCCCCTTCGGTAACTCATGATTCATATTATCATTGTTATCAAAGTCCTTGAAACATTTTTAAGGTAGTTGAGTCCTTGGACATGCTGGGAATAAATTAACCTGGGGAAGCATAATGTTGTTATACTATGTAGGGTATTGATGTATCTATTTTATGTTTCTTCAAGTTCATTTACACGTCACGGTGTTGAATGACTTGAATATCTCGATCGATAGAAAATTTTGTACTTGGTGACCTATTTGACTTCGATTATCAAAAGATGTCACTTGGTTTAGATCTTGAATTGAATTTAAAAAATTGTCTCCTGTACGCGTTGACGAATTTCTCGTTTCCGTTTCTACGTTGAATTTCGAGATAAATACTTCCGGTTCTTCCTGACAGCCACTCGGTTTACGCTGTGTTTTATTCCCAGGTAGCGTTGCTGAATTTATACGTCAGATGAATACGAAAAGCTTCAGTCCTGAGCGACGGCAGTTTTATACTTGAGGATGAGCCGCGGTGCCAATCGTGACGCAATCCAGACAGGATAGCACTTCGTGCCATAGGATTATTGAACGATTTTCTATCACCGACACGACATTGGGGCTTTCAGAGTTTTTTTTTTTCTTTACGCTCTCGTTCGGTCTCTTATTCCTTTTTATTTCCTATCACTCGACTCCACAATATCTTCCATGAGACATTTTATGTAGTTTTCATTCGCGCTATGAACGCCGAGTGTCTCTATTATACATGAGGACAGGTTACATGGAAATTTTTACGAGGTTTGAGGTTGAATCGCTTGAGGTGTCTCTCTCTTTAATATCGCGCGGTGTGAAAGCACCTTTAAAGGACTTGCTTGCACGGAGATCTCGCTTTTTTTTGGCCGTAGTATCTGAAGTCTCGTGTATTTAGACGAGTTTCTAATGAAATTTTCAGAATCTCGCAGAACAAAATTTTATACCAAACATTGGTATTAAATACTCAAAGGCAAAAGTGATTTAAAAAAAAATCTGCAAAGTTGTTTTCCACTTGCACAGGCTGTGAGCTTTGACAGTGACGTATCGGGGGAAGTGGGCAGAGCCATATTGAAAATTTATACAGATAGGTAGGTCTGGATATATTTTTTGAAATAAAGTTGAAAAGAACAGACACTAGACCATTAATTTCCATATTTCAATGTTTCGACTTATGATTTCATTTTGAAGTATCACTCCATTTGGAAACAGACTTTATAAGGTACAGCCGATGTATGATAGTGCCATAATCATACAAAGGTAAAGGAGCAATAAATTTTGAAATAGTCGCAAGTCAGAATTTTTTATCGAAATAAATATCAAATTCTCCCTTTGTTAGTTAAATTATTTCCCTGACAAAATCAAATATTCTTTCATCTTTTCAAACGATTAATAAAACATAATTTTCATATAGAGCATCGACTGCCTATGCATTTGCAAGTGAATTAACAATTGACTGGCTATATTTTGCATATCTCGTATTTCGCAGTGTAGAAAAGTCACTAATTTGCTATGACATTTGATAATTTTCTCTCTGATAATTCGTTATCTTCTGTGGTGAACTCTTACTCCTTCGTGCTGCTATTGCTGAATCAGAAAAAACATCTAAAGTTATATAACACTATATATACTAGAGAGAACATCCCGAGGGATCTCGTTAGCAGGACGAAGGTCAGTGAAAAATTATAAAAAAAAATTGAAATGTGTCCATTAAAATGTATGAAATTAAAAATCATATCAGCATCTTGTGATTTTTAACGTGGCCCCTTTAAAGCGAGATACTGGCTAGAGAAGTTCGTTAAATTACGCATTGACAAAGATAATTACAAATACATCGGAAAAATAACCTTGAATAACGAAAAGTTAGAAATGAAAATTCAATCTTATTTAATCTTTGTCCCAGGAACGTAATCGCACTAATTGAGAGAGAACTTAGAACCAGTGACCTTAGGCCATATCGATGATACGATAAACCAGTTATCATCCACGACTCCAATCATTCGAGCATCTTTCCTCACGTTGACCTCTTGAAGGGGAACACACGGAATTGCTACGATACCATAGTCTATCCCACTAAAGTGAAGGTTACAGGTGCAGTTGCACTTTAAACCTAGGTAGTACATCGAGGACTCTCAAGGAGTCTGAAACTCGTGAATAAAATCGTTGAAAAATAAGTGGGTCAGCAAAGGGTCAATTTTTAAATCCCTAGACTAAAAACCATCGATCGAACCGCAATTAAGCTCTGATAAAATTCGTATATAATGCATGACCCAATAATTTATTTACCTCCAAATAAATTTAACGACCCGCACACCCCCCCCCCCCCTCCTCCTCTCTCTACCGACATTCCCATAACTCTGGAGATAATGTGGCAAATAGTTTCGGCAGCCGGCTGTTTGGACAGAGAGACATGACCCTGGCTACTGCACTGCGACAACACTCACCAACCATTTTCTAGGACAAGAACCACGTCGACAGTCGACGGCAGACGGTAGGCAGCTAGTCGCGTTACTACAGTCACCCTTCTCAAATCTGAACTGTCTGACCCACATAGCCTCCTAGGGGAACCTCTACTTAACCTCAACCAGAGAATCCCCGCTTGATCCTCAAAAGAGAAGGAAACAAAATCACAGCGATCTGTCGCAGTGAAGCGCAGGATAATTTTATTTCCCAACACGTCCATTCTCCTCCTTGTATTCATCATCAAGGATAATTGCAACTTGGCTAGACATGCCACCAGGATCCGTGCCAGGATGAAAGTGAACTCAAGTCTTAGCCATGGTACGAGGTCCTATACGTACTTCGTGACCTGTGAACTGGGTCGTTTAAGGACTAATGATTGACTAATATATAAAAGACTAATAGAATATATATATATATATTACCTACTTTTGAATGTAAATTCTAGCTGGTATTAAACCGTACCTGACTTTGAGTTTCTGTTACGTCACTGCTATAGCAAGTCTATCTGTTAGTTTTACTCGTGTTCTGGTAGGGAGCAGCACGAATCCGTACAGTTAGTATAAATGAAATTACCCAGATGCTAGGAAGATATTTAAATGATAAGAAGATTGTTCGACTTATTAGAATATTTTTATATGACGTAGGAGGTCCGTTTCTCTATTTTCTTGTCTTTCTCTCTGACTCGGTCAATCACTCGCTTCCCTTCTTTCTTCTTCTCTGATACAGTACACACTCTCTCTTTATCTTTGAAAGGAAAGCGTAGTACGGTACCAAAGAACAAAGTAGTTCGCATCCATTGTGCGTCGGCTGTTCCTCCAACAGGATCCTCCACGTAGACATCCTCTTTGCTAAGGCACTCAGCTCCCTCGACGTCCTGGACGTCCCCTGAGTAGCCCGAGGGAATTTCCTCTTCTTCGGCAGCCCGTTTATCCACTGCGTCGTATACACATAGCGAAACATTGAGGAAATGCTTTCTCGGCATTGTTGACAGGAACTTCGACGCAGTTTGGACGGACGCCAAACTTTTCCTAGTCACGAACGAAACGATGAAAAAAGAGTGGATACTTATGTCGACCTATATCTGAATCCATTGGTAGAAAAGGGACACGAGGGTACGCCAAGAAAATTTTTCATAAGAAATTTATGGCAAAAGTCACAATCGTGGAACGTGGCATTTCTACGCGTAATATATGTTTATCATAGAAAAATTCATCGAGACACGATAAAGCTTAAGATGGCACTTACGTTTTGAATAAACTACGATTTTAATCTTTGAGTCCCTTGATAATTATTTGCTCCACCGTTATCATCGACAACTTTAGATTAATTTTCGCAAAACAATGGAGGCGCGAATCATTCTCTTGTTTCAGGATATAACTAATTTTAAATCGATGACAGATATTGATTTCTTTCGGAAAAACGGAATGATAAATATTCAATAACCATCTGCTTTATTCAGATTATAATCTAAATGTCTATTACGCTATAGATCCGGAAGTAAAATATGTTTCTTTTTTTACAGATTGAAAATACTATATGAAATAGAGATCCCTTCGCCCTGATAAAAATTGGCCGGGGTAATTCCTGTTCACGGTTAGCAACTAGACGGGAATAACCGGGTGTTCTCATGTAGATAAGCCTAATCGGGAATTTTGGTCAACCGAAGTCTCGAGAATTCATTTCTAATTCAATCGAGTGAGAAAGTTTGACCACTGAGTGTCAGGACGTGAAAAATGAGCCCGGAACTAGAATTTATTTTTCAAATGTATATCAGACTAGCGCTATTTACGTGGTACATTTTAACTTTTGATATAAACACAAAAGTTGCGCAAGTATCGTGGTTAAAGTTTAAAAATACCTGAAACTTGTAATACGAATAATTTGCTTCAACTGGTCCACCCTGACTTCCATACTAGGTCTGGTCAGGATCTGGCTAAGACTCCTGATCAGAGTCTGGGCAGAATTCCCAACCGGATGTCGACTATGTGAAGCTTATAGTCCCAGCCTGGGTTTCCGGTAAGATTTTAGATTTCTCGCCACTCTGTTCACCCCCCGTTACAATTTTTACCTGACTAGACGGTACCGTAAAAAAACCGTAAAAATTTGTGACATACGGTACGGTAAAAATGTCCATTTTTAAAATTTACTGTGAACACGGTAAATTTTGTTTTTGTTACCATAAAAAATGTTTAGCCTTATCGGTAAAGAATAATGGATTGCCAAGATGTCTTACGGTTCCTGTTTTTCGCTGTAATTTCTTCGGTGAAACTGCCTCTGGGCATCTGCCTAACAAACCAACGAATGCAAAACTGTAAAACATGAATTTTCATTAAACAAATAAATTTTAAAGCTCCAGTAAACATCAATATCAATTTTCTAAATTCCTTCAAGTAATCACATTTCATTAAGCAGTACCATTAGAGTAAAATTACCCAAAAACAATTTCCTTGGAAAGAACGATTAAAAACTAAAAAATCTTATTCAGATTCACAAATCTTTTTCTAAATCAAAATACGATCCCGCGCGAACACAACGCCGGAAGCTTCGAGCTAAAAGCCAGGAAGCTCTGTGAGTTGTCGAAAGGATTGAAGAGGTAGAATTGTACAGAGCCTTGATTCCTCACATGCTCACAATCCTCGTCCTGTTTTTACTGTTTACGAGTCTCAGCCTCCTGCAGCTTCAATACAGTCCGTTTTTCCTTTCTCCCTTTCTTTCAGTCTCGCGTGAGTTTCAAACGACGAAAGTAATTACCACGCAAAGGATATACGCAAAGTCGAATCTGGTATCTGCTCCGAGAAGATTTAAGCGTTTCCACCGAACCTCATCGTCTACTAAAACTCGTGATTTCGCTTCAGAGTTTTCTTTCCGTGATATTCCCGTCCTTTAATCCCCAATTCTCCCTCTCTAAATACTCTTTTTCTCTCGCGACATTTCACGGGAATTCCACTTATTCGGAAGGTGCGATAAGATTCGTATGAATTCCTCACTAACACTTCGGATGATAACTTCAAAAGGTGTGTAGCGGCACACCGTCACACCCTTCTTGTTACCAGGAGAACCGTGCATCGATCCCACCCCCGTGCCAGAACTTAAAGGGGATCTCTCGGCGTGGCCTTGACTTCCGCACTTAACCTTCCCTAACGGTTATTCCCTGACACCCTTACCAGAATCGGGCGATTCACCCCTCCAGGCTCGTGTCGGAATTTACGCGCATCCCTTTCTCATCCTACCAAAATTGCTTAGCTTAAGCGTAGTCGACCTACGATCTTGTCCTAACTGGGCAGGGGTCGATCACTGGCAGGTCCACCCCTCCCCCACCACGGTAAAGTCTCGTTATCGCAGCGAAAAGGTGAGACGGTCCTGAACAAATACAGTACGTTACGGAATGTGTGCTGTGATAACGATAGTCACTGCTTTCTCAAATAATAGCAGGACGCGACGTCAGCACCCTGCCTGATGGAAAAAGTCCTGCCGGTGATTTTCAGAAGAATTTCCTAAAGCGAGGATGAGGGTAGTAAAGGGGTATTCAACTCCGCCCACTCTGTTAAAGCTGAACCCCAGTATTCAAAGCTAAAATTCCATGCGCTACGTCTGCCAGAGCAGTAAGCTTCAAAAGCAGGGGCGCGTGACAAATTAAAATGAAAAAAAAAATTTTACGAAACATAAGATCCTTCGACCCTGAGGAAGCAATCGTTATCGGAACCCCGATGAAAGTAATCCTACGTTAAGGGATGAGATTTTGAGGGCTGGCAATATACTTTTTTTACAGGCCCAAAAAAAGAGGCCCAGCAAAAAGTCTTCTCTGCTGCTCCCTCGCACAGGAATTTCATTTATATCCCTTCGTTTTATCACGTTATTACTGAACCACGACTACGAACGGTCCATCCAATTTCATATGTAGTCGCCATCCTCGACGACCTGCGTAATGAAGTTACGCAGAACTTTACTTTAAATGCAGCTGCGCTGATGTCGCGCGTTTCCTTTGATCTATCCGAGTGTCGAGCGACAACGAGTATCCCCATTCGAACAGTGTCGCACGCTTTTCTAAGCAGATCCAAAACTGAGTCGATACGTCATTTGAAGGTTTTTGTTTCGCGATATGAAAAAATTCAGCGATTCATTGCTGACGTAGGTCTTCTGTTTTATGTGAAACACTATGAAAGATACTGAAGCGTAATATTTACTGGATACAGACTTTTTGAGATATAACGAACGTGGTTGGAACGAAGATGGAAATTATGAAAAATTCCCGGAAGTGTCAAAGCGTTTGAGTAACTTTTATCACATTAGTAAGTGAAAATTGCGGAGAGACGTCGCAACTGAAAGAACAAAAATTGGAATAAATCCTACAGGATCTTATGTCTTGTGAAACCAAGAGAAGGCTTCTAATTAGCCGATTTTTTTCGCGAAAAAATATTCTACGAGAAAATTCGCTTTGAAGGAATTTCGCAAATTTTGCAAAATATCGAGGTTCGCCGTTACTTCCGAAAATTAGCGGTAAGCTTATTTCGCCGCTTAATCGTCTTTATGTTGGTAAACGAGTTTGAAGGCCCTGAGCGAGATGGAACAAAAAAAGTAGAAAAAAACGGTTACGGCTCCAAGAATAAAACGAGTCGAAATTAATTGAGGATTTTCGCATGTCCTCCTTTTTCCTATGGACGATAATTGAATTCGTGATTGAAGATTTCACTGGAAAAATGCCCTTAATCCCTAACGACCTAGTCCCTCCGAATGTAACTTAACCATAGGACATTTCCGATACTTTTTTTTATCATACAGTCACATTAAATAGGTTATTGGTTTGAAAACTCTAACTTTCCGCGCGCATTCAACGATCGCACGATTAATATTGAACGACAACCTGACAGCTCGTACAAATTCAATATTCAAAAGGTGAGAGCACGACTTATTGTCGTATCGAGTAAAACCACATAGGTTTCGACAATATTGACAAGTTGAAAGAACATTTGACAATTCAGATACTTACACTTATCCTCTAAAGCTTTGCTGATAAAAGTGACACCAGTATAAACTCACCGCACAAAACTTAACACCATACAGAATCGTAATTGTGGGTTCTCTATCAAATTGACACATATCAAAATCCATTTCTCTTTGTAGCGCACACTGTTAACCCTCCCCTCCCCGCCCCCCAGCTCTGATCCCCATAGCACAACCCCTTGCAGAATGGAATCATCCGATTCTTCATCACGTCCCTGCAGCGCAGTTCAGTTATTTTCCAATCCGCACCAGCAGCTGATATCGGCTTTATTACATTTCCGATTCTTGTTTATTTCTTTACCATAGCGCAGCACGTTTTTCCTCTTTTCCTCCTTACAGCTTTTCTTCCTATTCCGGACGGTCGTTCTCTACCGTAAGATAAACATGTTTTGTCAGACCGAGAATGCCCCCGAGGAGACACTCAACGCCATCGGATTAAAGTGTCCTTGCGGAAGGTGAAAGTGCAGGAGATAAGGTTACGTAGGCAAAAGCTCTTGGGAAAATAAGGAATTAGGGAGAAGAAAGGAGAAAGTTTTGGTCTCCCGGACCAAAGATTAATTCGGTTTCGATCAAATTTTCAAGGAAAGCAACCTCAGCCCAGCGTCAGTGCTTGACCCAATTATATAATAAACGGAAGATAGTCGTACTGTATTTACCTAATAAACAGACTGGTTTCCCAGGTACTTGAAAATTTGAAAACTGTGACATTCCTTTATGTACTCGGAATCAATGAGATTGAGAGTCTACGTTAACAAATCGTGTCAAAGGTTAGCAGAATGTAGGATGATACCCGTATGTACACGAGACTAGCACCGGGTCCGTGTCATCATCACAAAACGATTGGTACTTATTGGAAAGCCATTGGAGCATCCTAGAATGATGACGCTCTCGAATGGCAGGGTTTCGGCTTCCCTGTGGGTACTGGATATCGCAAAGTACTTTGAGCGTTGTAAATCGACGCCAGGCGTCGCGATATTGAGTACCCATCCCTAGCGTCATTCCATGCGTACAATACCAAACACATATAGGTATACAGCATAAAGAAGTCATGCGTAAAATATCCCAGCAAATTTTAATCTGAACATGTGCGATTAACGTGGCGCGTATGCGCCTCGTAAAACTAAACGCACCGATGATCAGGATCCTCTGTGGAGTTTGTGCAATGAATATTCGGCTAGATAGTCCCAGTGGATGTCCAACATCCCGGGGGCCCTCCAATTACGCGGCTATTACTTTGGTAATTAATATCCGATATACCCAATATTCCAGGCGCAGCAGGCTCGTGGATAAGCGGCTGGATAGTTACTTCATACCTATGGAGAGTTTATGTACTGAGGTATATCGAAAGTCCTGCGAATACGTATGAGTATCTACCCTCGTAGTTAAGATTCAATTTACACGCGGGCTTATTATTATTATTATCTCAATTACTATATACTATTATTCACTGTGGGACAAGTGTACGTTTCTCGTGGCATAATTATAACACGTCATGTTAACTTATTGCCGACATATATATATGATGTGAATAGAAGCTGTTTGCACTTCGACTCGATTACTATGCTTTCTCCTTATATATATATATATATACACTCAATGTACGTTTACTCTGGGGAGTCGATGATGAGATTTATTTACGGACCACGGTCAAACGAATCCTGATGAATCGGGTAAACGTTAGGTACTATATGATTTTAATTAGTGGCTCTTTGCTTAGAAGTGAAAAAAATCTTTGCGACGTCGTTCAGACGTTTTGGGTGACTTCGAAGGGAATGACGTCGCCCGTCGTTACGTCAGGAAAGGAAAAATTGACAGGAATTTTATTTATCGTATATGAGGCTGGATATTCAAGGATTCCCTGCGACTTCCGCAATTCGCATTGATCCTCAAAGATACGTAGACATCCCGACGACTATTTGCCTCCATTTTCTTCGATGGACGAGCCCGACATTTGTCCCTGGAGAGAAGACTCGAATGCGCGCACATATTCCCAACGTCTTTCCATTAGTGAGATCAAGCGATCGGTAGGAATTTTCAGGATTACTAAAATTCGCCTTAGCGGCATTGCTGGCGATAGTTGTGACTCTCATAGCGATTGGAAAATCGGATTGGAAAATGTAAGAGAAGAAAATCGTTCTAGGATATTTCAAAACGTTTACATCTGTAATAATGAAAAGTTTCAGTTAAACTTCAAGCTAACCCTTTGCAATCGACTGCCCTATCTCAGGCGGCAAAATACATATAAAATGGCAAAATGTCGATTGCAAAAGGTTAAATTATATTGCACAGCTTTATGCTTTGAAAATTTAAAGGCAGATCTTGCGCCTTACTTTATGTGCATATAGATTTTCCAGAAGATTTACATATAACCCATAACTTGGGATTCGTTTGACTTTGAATAAAAAAGGATGAAAGAAAAGCCAGCACGAAATGAGGAAAAAATAAAGTAAATTCGCTGCGAAATCCTCATATGGAAACTACACGCGTTCCAGGATTGCTTCGTGTGTTTGTTTACATCGAGAGTAATCTCGGTTGGGTACACAGACGTAGTAGCACAACAGCATCATGTATATCGTGGACCAGCGTAACATAACATGACGTACGTCGAGCTACCAAGACTCGAACGAAACGGAACGTAGTACGTGAGTCTACGTAGCTGAGAGATTCCTGGAGGAAGTGTAAGTGCGCAAACAAGCCGTTTCCATTTTGCATTCTACTTCTCTGAATCATTAAACGCCCTACGAAAGCCTCCTGCATTATGTTTGAATTTATTATCTGTCGAAGGATAGAAAGCCAATTCGTCTTTTTCTCTCTCTGTCTTTATCCTTTATGCATTGGCGTAACGCTTCGCCTTGTCGCTTCGTTTGAATCGACAAATCGCCTAGCAAACGGAGATGCACGAATGTGAAGGAGAGTAGAGAAACGAGGCACCATTCGTAAATCTTGGAAAATTAAAGTCAAAAGCACAAGGGATTCTTGGGCTATATTGAAAAACATCGATACGACTTTGTTAGCTGTTGCCATAAAGGCTATCCAATCTTTATGGTATTTCCGGGCCAATGAGCCGATCGTAACGTATATATCGTAGAAATGAACCGCAGCTGTTTTGAAATACGTTTAAACGCTTGTGAACATTGAGGGGAATTCGAATAAGAAGCGATATTATGAAGCGCTGGAATTTCTACTGGGGTTCAATTTTAACGAGCATTATTATTTTCCGTTAACGTATGGAACGCCGGAAGTCTTTATATAGGTGCGGAATGGATTAGAATTTCGTTACCTATTCGAATAAATTCTATGTCGTTTATACATATAGATGTATGGAAAAATTGAAAAACTCGAAAAAAATGTGACGGTTTAAAATATACGAAATACTTTTTTTTATTACTATATAAAATTAAGGATAACTTTATTCCAAACGGTGGAAAATTTCACCGGAATTAATCTCATTCTGCCATTCCACTTGACGTCAAGTTCTAAACGGGAATGCAACTAGAAATTTTCTCTAATATAAATTCTCGTTAGAGAATTTGCGGCTTTCTATGAAAAATTCAAAGAATCTTCGGTGAAAAATCATTTTGCTCTCTTTACTTTACTCCAATGATTTAGAACAGTAACATAAATAAACGGAAGTGCACGTTAGAGAAGTTGCAGTACGTCGCTTTGTGTTTTATGCGGCAACTTCGCGCGCCGGAACTTTCCGTATTGCCGGAAGACGACCCAACCTCGAGGCTCAAAAGTCCCGCACGGATACGTTAATGGGCATACTGCCGTTGCATCCTTTACCCATTATCTACTCTCCAGCTTCTATCAAAATTAATCAGGATCTCTCTAAGACCATTTGATATAAAAGTATCGTACATGGGTTATTTGCAGTAGTGACTTTTGTAACCTAAACTTTTGGAATTTAAAAAGTTATAATTAATTCAATGCTCTGTTATCTCTGATCTATTAAAGTTAATGAAGAACGATGTACTGAATAAATTCTAGTACCTATTAGATCCGTGAAAATGTCATTAAGATCATTAAAAAAAAAAAATTAAACAAATTTTCAAAGTTCGCACGACAAAAATTGTTGTTTGCCAATCACCCAGGTACATTCACATTTTTTTCCAGCCTCAACCCCGAGAACATTTTAAAGTACGGAAGAGCTTTTTCAATGAAGCTCTTGAACTAAAGTGCATTGCCTTCGGAATTGGATGCAATTACTAGTGCATTAGTACGTTAAAGCGAATAGTGTTACCAACCCGAGACAGTAAATCGTTGAAACTTTTATAAATTTTAATCATTATCAACCTGTCTCAAAAGGATTCTTGAGAAAAATCAATACTAGCAAAAAAAATTTAACCCCCATCATAAAGCAAGTGCAAAAATTCATACGACTGTTGAAAGATGCATTTTAGCACAACTTGCCAAAACGAACACGTATACGGTTAGCAGGGAAGAAAGATGCCCGCAAGCGTCCCGATACCCACGCTTACCATTTTGCCCCAGTTTACCGTAATTCTAGCTGTCTAACAATGTGATGGCTTAATTGTGATTACGAGCTGCGCTCGTAACTGAGTTTGCTGATTGCACGGTTCATGAAATCGCGAGCGACGTAGTCTCACGGCAGCCAGGCCGAAATTTACTTTGCCTGCAACCTACAGCACAGTCACCGTTTTCATAGCGCGCCTACAGCACCCCTATGTATTTACCAATGCAATTCCGCATAAGGACGAAGCGATAAACAGTTACTAGTTACAAAGCATTGCGACTATACTAGTACCGTAAACCCTGCACATAATTCTACACGTTTACATACACATGAAACCGGTAGGATGAATAACCCATAAAAAATCAAATATAATCGTAGATCTTTTTGTGTCACAATATCAATGTACAATAACCAACATGCAATGGGAATTAAAACCGAATCATATTTGCTACATGAAAAGGCAGCAAGAAAAGTATATCGAACTCTCATATTTATCTAACCGAATAAAATATTCCCATTAGCAATTGCTGATTAACACACGAGTCAGGAATTGCGGAAAATTGTTTCACTCGAAAATGCATTGGGTACCCACTCAGGTACGTTTTTATCACTTTTTTGGTTTTAACTAACCAGAGAGAAATAATACCAGTAATAAAGAGTTACCAACTGGTGCGGTTTCTTCGTAGCGTAAAAATCAAGCGGATAATGATAATGCGTTGCGTCCGTGTTGTGCTGTACTGCCCCTAGAAAAATGTCTAACCCGGAAGGAACTCTTTACACTCGGACAACTGGCACGTGGCGTGACTACAGACACTTATCCACCCACCAGGTGTAAACTTGATACCTTGCTATTTTATTGCAGCTTGCGAAGGGACTAGGATCCCTGTGGTCCATTGGTATGAACATAGCACTAGGATGGTGTATAAATGTACAGAATGGACGGATGGTCAAGGGTGGGCGAAAGTGACGCAGGACAAAAAATCCTTGATGATCAAGCGGTGTTAGCATGCTTGTTCGAGTTCACGTTAAGGCAAAAACTAAACTTCCTGATGGCTGGTTCGGACTAGTTCATATTTTTTACTTGGCTTTTTTTTCTTATACCAGAACGTCTATTGTACTCGTTACGATCTATATATATTCGCCTGTATAAACGTATATACACAGTGGCGATAATAAAAATTTCAGACTTTTTTTTCGAATTTCTTATAGCGAAATAAAGTGAGAAAATTCATTCACTAGACATTCTTGAATTTCTTTGTATAAGGATAAGAATATGGGATAAGGAATTTTTTATTAATGATTACGTTAGACCTGACCCTTCCAAGTCCCATGGGTCATTTTTGACCCATAGTTTTATTCATGAAACAATTTTTAGAGGAGAACAAGGTAATCAGGCTCAGTGACTAATACGGTTTACTCTATTATTTAAAGAATAAAATAATTTTTTAATTATGAAACTTACTTTTTATTCTTTCTTAGATCTTTCACAGCAACAGAAAAAATGTTCAGTTATCATTAGTATGCTTGCGGTAGTTGCTCTTATGAAATTATTTTTCACCGGAGATTCAACGAATTTTTAGGGAATAAAAGGACGAATTCAACGAATGTATGAAGACTGGTAAAGGACTGATCTGTTACAATTTTATAATTGGTAGGTACATACTTTGATAGAGTGTCTGACAGCATGATACTCGAGTTATGGACATATTGTTAGTTCTTGAAATTTCTCTGTGTAAAATTAAATAGACGTGGATTATGTACATACTCTGTTACAATAATAAGCCAGTGTTTGCAGCTACGATTATGAGGAAATAATGTAGTCCGTGTAAACAGACAATTTGACCGATTACTAAGATAGAGAGATCAGAACATAGAAATTCTCCAGATTTAATAGATTTAATCGTCAGTGAATTAATGTAATTACGCCAGGGTCTGCCGACGCCTTAAGGAAGATGAAAGTAAAATTAATAAATCCAATACTGCTAAAGATCAGTAGATACTATAGCAAAAGTAGCTTTCTGTTATATGTAAATTCAACGTAAAAGATAATCATGATGTATGAAGATCTTAGATCTGCTGCTCCATAGATATCGAACGAGTATAACCGATAAGGGCTAACTCTGATGATCCTAGATACGTTCAAAAAAATATAAAAGATTCGAATTTACTTTGCTGTCCAATTTGAACATCATGTAGCTATAAGATTCTCGAAAATATATTTTTCTCATATTTTTGTGCATTCTAAATATCTGAATTTCACATTATCTCAGCCTAATAAGTCTACTTGCTTCAGGCAAGGTTGATCAAATTTTTTTGGCTCTCTGAAAAAATAATTTTTATTGAGCAGTGATTGAATATTGATTAGCATCCATACTGTCTCGTTACGTCCCCATTGAAAACCAAAGGCAATTTAGATTTGCTTTATGTCGCGTGAATATTTTTGGAAGCCACCAGTGCACATCTTATGGATTTTACGACGAATTTTACATAATGGATGTCAAAATCCTAAAATCTTGAAAGCTATATGTAAGTACTTTAAGGGTCACCATGGAAAACACATAGGAATAGCATCCTGATATTCTGATGGGCTTGTAGACTCAACCTTTATAGCTTTTCCAAACGTCTTTTCGCCCGTTGTCTCTTTCCAGAATTCGTAACATAATTTTCAGATTTTAAAAATCTTAATTCAATCATACACAGACCCAAGAATACGCTTTTCCTGTTTATTCAATTATTAAACGTACTACACCTTGTGCGCCGACTATCTATAGAGAAGTCTTCAATTCCCAAGAGAAAGATCTGATCAACGAAAATCTGGTCTTTCACTATTTCATTCGATGATCAGCCAACCAGAACTTCGAGAAAATTGATAACAAGAGTTAACTGAATTCAAAATTATATTAATAATTTGTTCCATGCCAATTTCAATTATCATTTCTTCATCAGACTAACGCTCGCTCATCCTCCCTCTAACTACCTAAATATCAAATGAACCTGAAAAAAGTTCAAAGCCATTGACCCGATCCAGGTCGACCTATAACCTTTCGTACCTCAGTGGTTGAGACCTGATGAAATTTTACCAGAGTTGTATCTGCTTGAGTAAACAAGTTTATTTTTCAATTTTTACAAATTGCATTTGTTTCAGGTCCGACAGTTTGTCTGTGTGTAGCATATTGGACAGGAGGAAGAATAAAATAAAAGCGAAGCCTCGTACACAGTGACCAGTGTGACTCGGCTTAAACGAAGTCCTTAACTGTAAGGATAAAGCTCCTGGACTCTCAAGAAAGTGACTGTAATAAAAGCCTCGTCCTTTGGGATTTCAAGGTAAAGCGGATCTCACACCGGAACTCGTGCGTCTCGTTCGTGCCTTGAAAGTATGAAATTCTCTCACTCCCGTACCCGAGCGACCCCTAACTCAATCGGGATTCATCAGCCAACACGCTAGCCACCCTGCTAATTGATCGACCACGTGACATCAAAGGGTGCCTCGATTAATCGGTATAACGAGCAAGTAGAACGGGACTGGGATTTTATCAAGATAATGGAGCGAAATAGAGACACGTACGAATTAGTTATTAACCATAGAATGAAATTTATGAAAAAAAAATTATCATTTTTATTTTCAACGTCAAAATTAAATCAATATGACAATGAAAAATTGAACCAAATGATAGAACGGATGTCGCACGGGAGGCTGGAGAAAATTTCAAGAGAAAGAGAGAGAGCATGAAAGTTCTAGCTGCTGAAGCTTTTCCTGCGGGTGAGTTTGCGAAAATTTAATTGGCCCTTGCGCGACTTTCCTCGTCCTTTCCGTAGTCGCAGCTTCTAGGAATCTCGGTCTCGGTAACCTCGTTAGCAAACAGCCAGCGACAATTATTATTTCAGGGCCTGTGCTAACAGTCGACCCACCGTCGACTCTATTGTAGACGTATTAATTTAGTGACGGTAGGAACAGTTCCCCGTACTAAATTATTATGCTAACGCGGTCCTGGGAGTATTTGTTTATTTATTCAAGAATGACGTCATCTCATCCCACGATGGCAGCAGCGTTCCGAGATTAAAATTTAAGAATTTCGAACGTCGTGCATATAGATACAGAGAGGATAGAAATAAATCAATAAAATTAAGAGCAAAGAACGAGATCAGAAAAAAAATAAAAAAAATACTTCAGTATTACTCACTACGGCAATAAGACCTAGCAAGAGGAAATGGAGGCGAAGACACATCGAGTAGGTAATAACACGCGATGATATTAAAAGATCAATTGGTGGGACAAATTTTTCTGTTACCGTCTTTCAGCGTGGAAGAGGAAGCATGTCGCGACAATATTTATAAACGTGCAAGCTCAGCAATTCTGCTCCATCGTCTACGAACTTTCGGAAACATGTCTCTCCTTATGTAAGGAGCTTGTAAGGGTAGCAGGTAGTATGTAATCGAGGAAACGAGGGGGTTGCGGATATAATGCGGCACTTGGAAACAAGATTGTGTTCTATCCATCGAAAGAGCATATAGTATATCTACTACAGCTACTGTTATCAGTTGTCCTCCTTTTCTCTCATAAAACCATCAAACGTCACACTGCGATCGTTTTTCCAATACTCGTATTAGGAATCCCCAGGATTCTCGTGGCTGGTAAGATAATACGAGACACTACGCTTCACCGAGAGGCGGGTCAAGAGTTGAATCTGCTCATCTATTGGCCAAAGATTCTTTATAGAGAGTTAGGAGAAAGAGAGAGAAGAGTATAAATCTAGGTATAGGCGAATAAAGGAAACAAGTATACATAGTAATGTATATGATACATAAGTATAGTATGCACATGATAGATCGACATAAGGATTTCCTTTTTTTTCGCAAAATTTAGAAATTTGCAGATCCTGACAATCCTGTCGATTGGCAATAGGCAGAAGGAGGCTAATGAGAAAGTTCGTGGACGATACGATGAAGAAAGTAGGATATACGTAGGACTTTGATAAGAATGGAATCAGGCCGAAGCTCCGGTATCGGAGACTTTCAAAGCTGGAAAGTCTCTTCTATTAACCATTTTCACTAAATAATTCAACCCTCGCTCCTCCTTAATAAAATCTTACCCTAACCTACTCTGTCGAGCCTTTATCATCCTTTCTCATCCACCCCTGCGAGCCGATAACGTGTTAACTCGCGAAATTTCTAAGGACCTCTCTTTGCGTTTATCTGTAGCGCTCCTGCGGAGACGATCGGGATTGAGAATCACAAATGTGATGGGAATACTTTTCTATTGGAAATCTAGGAAGAAGATAAACTCCTTCGTGGCAAGTCTGAGCTTTGTTTCTCAAAGTTGTTATAACAATAAGATTATTCATTGTTAGCAGCTTCTTTCTATCTGGGTCTTTCTCTTTACTCGAAGCAGGTTCATTTGTTTGATTAGAATTATTATTATTGGCATTATGTGCGTGTAATATCGATGCCTTATCTTTTCCTTTGTTTAATATTGTTACTAGATATTATAATAATCATTTTTCAAAATTTACTGTCTTTGCCCTTCAGATTTTCAAAAAGCACGGATAAACCATGACTCTGCTTGCAGTAGCAGATTCTTAGTATTGGAAAGATATCAACATTCTTGTATCGGGGGTGAATGTGTCCTATAAGGGTGAAAAGGAAGTTTTCGGATTTTCAGTATGAGTAGTTAATTATATGGTGTGTCTAATGCACTTGGAATAATTATACGTACTTACCTGGCACTTTAAACCTGAAACTACTAACAAGACTGAGATAACTAAGAATCCACTTATATGAGATTTCTCGTTGAGTTGGTTAACTAGACCTACTTATATAGTTAACCTACGGGAAATAGTCTAATGAAATTTTAGGCTGTCTCATATATTGAGGTTATATTTCTTCTTTGGATATTTGCATCATCCTCAGACGAAGGTCGGTCTGTGTCGGTTAGAGACATGGGAGAACGTCGGATATGTCTATGATCGGATAGAAAAAAGTCGGAAATGCCACAATATGCACAGCAATGACAACAAAAAATCCAGTAAGTGATCCAACCAAAGGGATTTAACAAGCTTATCGACCTTTCCAAGTAAACCAGGGTCAAAGTTCATCAGCTGACTTTAATCCGAATTACGTGGAGCGCAATCGGCTCATTTGGGTTGTGTACGTATTCGCCGATTGTACTAGTACGTAATACAGGCATACATACACTGCATACGGGCTCACGGTTGGGCCGTGCCCGAAATTCTGGGTCAAGCCAAATGGATTGGATTTGCTCTGGCAGGATTGTAGGCAGATAGGTAGGCACCACATTGGATGGTCGCCAATATGATAAAGTCTAGAAATGGAATTCAATCTAATTTCGAGGTTACTTAAAGCGTCGAGTTCAATCGAGTCAATCAGTTTCGATTGAAATCCTTAAAATGATTTTTTTTTTATAATCCCTGATAGTAGCTTTAACGCGAAGGTGCGATTTCTACGGATGCCTAAACGAACTTCAATATTCCCGAGAATACAAAGTATTGCTGTCATTAAATGATTTTATAAATTTTTAGTTATTAAACTCTGGGACGCATAAAATATTCAAAATTTGGAATTTCTATATTTCGCATTTTTTCAATGTTTTTTTTTTGTCAGATCTCAAGACGATTAACATGAGAGAAGCAACTGTGTCTTATATACTGGTATTTCATTTTTTAAAATTTATCATTAAAAAGTTGAGTAAGTTTGCTACTATTTTTTATTACCGTTTAACTTTTCTCCAGTTTAACGCTTTCGAACCCCACTGACGAAAGCTCAGCCAGTTTATATTCATCGGACTTCTCAATACGTAGCTAATTGAGTCTAGTCGTCCACAGCTCGTGACTCTCGCTTCGCGTAATTCGGTTTGTAAAAGTTGTCGGTGCCCCGTGTTGCAATTATAAGTTCGTTAATTACGTAGCTTCGCGGGCGACAGGTCCCTTATGCACGCGAGTATATGTTTCAGAAGAAAAGCGTTGCCACGTTACCATTAATTCCGTTACCATTAAGCTGGCAGACCAAGTATTTCGCAGCACGTGTAAAGAAATCTAAGAGCCACTATTGTCCCAAGTATAAAATCTAATTTTCAACAGTGCATTAACATTACTTAAGCACACAGCCACGCGAGACACTTCTGTTTCAACGTTCAAGTTTGCATTGGCTTATTAAATTAACTGGGAGAAGTAATTGTTTGAAAAAGCAGAAAAGAGAAAGAAACGGTATACCAAAGCTACGAGGAACAAGGTTAGCTGGCCTCGTTAATTTTGAGCACAATACATTTGCCGCGAGTGTTACCAACGTCAAAATATTAAATTACAGTCCCAGCAGGATACGTTTTTAAATAGTCAAGTAGCCGTACGACGGATGGCAGCACCGAAGTTTCCATCCAGAGGCAACCAAGCCTAGATATCCAATTACACAGATTAGGTATATTTGAGAAAAAAAAAACTCCCTTGTGATATTTAATTATTATACTGTTATTATTACCCTGCACGTTAACTATAGATATTCAAATGGGCGACTTCACTTCCGTCTTTCAATTAGGCTGATCTCATTATTTCCGCATCATAAAGGATGGGAACCTATAGGAGAACCCAAGATGCAAGCGGCGCTAAGCAAAGTGCATTAAGCCATTGAAGGACGAGAGGCAACGTCACGGCTTTATTTCAAGGGTAGTTGCGCCCTAACTACTCCGTAAAGGAGGGTGGAATCGAGGAAAGTACCTAGAATCTCCCTATAGTCTATTATTAGCTGGCAGCCCTTCTCTTCGAAGCCTGGTGAACCGTAGAGCCAGCCTCGAGGATACGTCGAAAATACCAGGACACGGCAGGATTGCTATGGGGGCTTTAAAGATTCATGTAATAACGGTAATTGAATTTTCTGAGCCGAGTATGTTTGCATGAAAGTAGCCGGGAATGGGAATACCTTTGATTGAAGTAATCTGAGAGGTTGAAGGAAAAATAAAAGAAATAAAAAAGCCCGTAAAGCTGTGCGGACTAACTCGAAATTCATTGAAACGTTTAAGTATCTAAATAACACCCAGGTAGAAGTGTAGGCGCTATTTCACATCGTAGAATAAATATTTGCCAGATGCTTTGGAACGTGCAACGTTCGTCCACGATTCTCCACGCTCGCCGATTATAAATGCATTTTATTCCTTTTTTCTATTTTCTCGGAGTACCGGCCAGTACGACGTTTATGCATGCGAACCGCCGCTGCCGCTAATCTCACTCGTAACAAATCTCATTCAGCGGCTAAATTTACTGCGCAATGATGGCGCAGGACACCGAAGGGCGCACCGAGTGGAGAGAAGAGACACACGCAACGACTGAAACAATTCGTCAGAGCAATATTGCATTATTTGCGCATCGAAGCAAAAGTTTTTCTGTTCTCTCGGATTTGTATGAAATTTTAACCCACTGCTGGAAAACGGTGTAATTTTTTCAACACTTTATCCTTCACTATCACTTTTTTTCATTGTGCACTTTTTTACGCAATTTTTTTGTTTGTCACTCAAAACTTCACTTTTGGTACTGCTCTATCGCACAAAGCGATCTAACTTGTTCGGTGCTGAATCGGTTTCAGCAGAGGATCGGTTCGCTGCGTCGAGCATCGTTTGATATTCGCGGCCGTTTTGCATGACTCAAACGGAAGTTCGGGAGTTTCGAAATCGTTACGGATATTATGCAAGGCGGATGCATATTTGATATCCCGTCCAAAAACGATGCAGTGCAGTAAGACCATTATCATTTTAGCAAAATAACGTGTTACAGGTTACCGAGAAAAATTTGGCAAAAATGTCCGTAGCATAGCGTTCGGTTTTTCAAAATAAATAATTTGCAACACAAGATGCCATGTGGAATGGGATTATTCTTTTTTAATTTTTAATTGAATCTTCGTTCGAAAACCGCCTTAAGGATTATTAAGAGAATCGTGATGGTTTACAACTAACAAATTTGACTGCACTATTTGACAGGTATCCGATTTTCGTAACAAAATTTCTACTTGATACAGACAGCACGGAATGACGCAATATCTCGACTACAGGCAGGAAAATTTTTCCTGTATCACTATGACGAAAAACTTCAAACCGCCCGTAGTCGACGAGATCAAAGGGTGAAGAGTCTGCGGTACGTAATACTTACACGAGTAGTGCATAAAGCCTCGTTGGTTTCGCGTTAGTATATCGGAACGCATTTTTTCGGTACTTCGAAAACACTCAGCTAGTAAAAAAAATTGGAAAAATACCAAAAAAAGAAACGAAAAAACATTCTTTTCATTGGATAATATAAAATTTTGTGGTGAATCGGATCACTGCGTCTCGACCATTCTGCTTTACGATTCTCGTTAAAATGCAGTTCAACACGTTTTAACTATTCATTAAATTATTCCACCACGGAAACGTGCATCTGGCAGTGCGATGCGCGAATTACATCAGCGACCCTACGAAATATTTTACACCTTTACGTACTTAATGGCCACTGTTGAAGCTTGGTTAATGCTTAATTACGCCCTTAATTGAACCATCGCGCGACCCTGTTTCAATTTTTTTTTAGTCACCCGCTAGACGAACACTCAGTCAAATTTGATACAGAGTGTCTATATTATTTCAGTGTATATATAATATATTGAAGGAAGAAAAAAGTTTTCCACGTTGCATCGTCCATTTCCTTGACGAGATTCTACGTCGGGAAAGGTAATTACGAACGGCAAGGAAATTATAATTAGTCAGCACAATCAACGAGACGATTCGCACGCGAACGTCTTAACGAACCCGGCACACCAAGACGCGCCTCGACGTAAAGCAAAAGAAAAGGTGAGTTTTCTCAGTTAAAAAAGTCTTCCTTGACACTCACAGTAAACGCTTTTACGTGAAACGTGGTAATCCGGTTCGTTAAGAGTTCCGAATCGAAGCTTCATTTTCCGGCAGAGCGCCGTTCAGGTGACCCAAAGTTTCGCATTCAACAGCATGGACCAGAGTCATCGAGAAGATTGGACTCTTACGCCTCGGGGATGTTCACTGCAGACTAAACGAAATGCCTGTTAAGAAAGAAGTCTGAAACGAAAAAAATATTACTTTTGATAGACTATTTATTTAAGATTTATAAAAAAAATCAAGGCTATATACGCGAACATGACCTACCTTTAAATGTGTATACCGTAAGTAAAATATGTCGGTATGTAAAAAAAAATTATTCCAATTAAATTTTTAATAAAAAAAAAAAATCCTCGATAAATATTCGTTTCCATCAACGTATATATAAATTCATATAACCAAGGAAACGTTCATAAGGTACTATAGATTTATATACGGAACCTGAGAGAATCGAGTACGATAACGCAAAGCCATAACTCCAACCACGAGATTTCTAGATACGAAATAATAAATTGAGTTTCACAACGTAGTCATGGTCTCTTCGTCTCCATCTTACAGAGAAACGGAAGGAAATTGATGACGTAGTGAGACGAGAAAGAGGAAAGGGGTAAGCTTAAGTATTCGCCCGAACGGTAATAGGATAATCAGGGAAGAGATCTTGGAAAAAGGTGCACGAGAACGATAATGGAGAACGTAGTAGTTCGCGGCACGAGCCCCTTTGTATATACCAGATTGAACAGGGATGGATAGCTCGGAGTAAAGTAACCGAGACAAAACCCAATATCGTTTAAACTTCAAGCAAAGTTCCCGTCAGAGTGCAGCCTCAGTGGAACTTTTGCGAAAATAGAGAATATCGGAGACCAATGTTTCGCCTGGCAGTACTGCAGTAACTTGGAAGTAAGCTAAGCTGTCACGTCACTTTGCTGAATCAAGTGTGTAATACGAAGAAGGTGGTCGGTAGAACTAAACATGGAAGTGGGTTGGGATTGGTAGGCGATCAGACCGGAAAAAGGGAACAGGGTACGAAAGTGACTTGATACGGGAATGCTTACAAGGTAAAACGCCAGACGACCGGAAATTTGTAACGTTCCATGATATAAAATGTCCATAGGAACCGAAAACGGATGAGGCCATTTATGATATCGGTTTTTATCCTGTTCTCGGTCGATGCTGATGACGAGGGAACTCATATGGGGGAAGTTTGAATGTACATGCATTAAGTAGGAAATAAAGGGAGCAAAGTTTCATGGGAAAATCGTAAAAAATGTCAACATGATATTTGGGAGTGTTAAAACAAGGCGCCCTCTGTTTTTTGATTCGTAGAATAGAATAAATATGTCGGATGCTATGTTCCTGGTGACATTAGTGCAATCCGTGGAGCTGATGATAACAGACTGATAAGTTGATTCTGTCTAGACTGTGACGATGAGATCTATGCTGTAAGGGATGTTACCTCGTTCGCGAAACGGAAGCCTGATTTCCGTTCCTTCATCTCTCAGGCTTTTCAATTCCTTACAATTACTTCCATAGAATTTGTCTTTTCACCCCTGAGTCGAAATGGTTGGCACGTCTGCAGAACTAGCGAAAAGAACGTAATTATAGCAAGTCGTGTGGAAATGAAAAGTATGGGACCTGGGAAAAGCGTCTGGGAAAACGTATGGAAAAATTGTATTGAACGAAACTGGGAAAAATGTAGGATCACGTATTTTTGCCTGCGAGCCTCGAATCCAGCATTCGTTCATCATCGCTGTGATATTTTGTCTGTCTTGAAATTAAAGGAAGTCCCCGTAAGAGGATTCGTCGATGGAATGGAAAACGAATAGACGTTGAGAATCAGAGTCAAGATATAGTAAAAAAGATATTTGTATGATAATCCTTAAGTATGTAGAAAAGTCTTTTGGCGAGTATAAAAAATTGTTTGAGATCAGTCAATAAAAATATGGGTCAAATTTGAGGACCGTAAAAAAAAATATGAAATCGGTGTACATCCTAAATTCGTCTCATACATTTTTCTCATACACTTTCCCAGACCTCCCCTATACTTTTCAATTTCACGTACGAATCAGCCGACTGGCACACTGTATGTCGCCCTAAAAATGTGTAAGTAGTTAAATATTGGGGAAAAAAAAAATGTCCTTATCGGTACTATAATTTTGTATTTATTTTATCAGGGGTTGAAAAAGGGTTAAAAACTGTAGTCTCGCGCAGCAAAGATATTAGGTAGGAAGGAAGTGAAGTCTGATAATCGCTCGAGCGAAGAAACGAAAAGGGTGAGAAAGGTAAGGAAAAGGTGTGTGCTGTGACTAGGAAGCATTTTGCATTTAATTTAACGTCACGGGCGACGCAAGTGACGCGAAGTACTAAAGAGCGAGCGAATGAGTGAGAGACAGTGGGTAAGTTAGAATGAGACTTGGATGTAGGAAGTGGAGGTACAGGGTAGTAATAGTAAATGGCAGGCAAAAGGGATCGTTTCGAATGCAGATAGCTGGGAAGCAGGCGCTTTCATTTCCGTTCTTAGACACGATCATGGCGTAAAACTAAAGCAACACTCGCAGCGTATCAGACTTTATTGATACCGCTTTAAATGGAAATGCGAACTCAGTCGTATGCATTTCCTTGCAGTACGTTCTACGAAAATGAACGAACGGCGAGCTAACTCTGCCACTTGGACAGAACGTCGGCTTAAGCTCCTTCTGCAGCTTTATGAATGATCATGGTAAAAAAAAAAGCTCCTAGATGCTCACTTCTCGTTCGGCTTGCAATAAATTTTTTTTACGACTTTATTCTCTCTTTGAGCCACTTCAATTAGAGCTGTGCCATTGATAAAGCTTTGATAAGAATTAATCAATAAAAATCTTTGTTGCGATGTCTTTTCTGCTGAACGGTGCAACTTTAAGCTTTTACTTATTCAATGTTATATAGCTACTATTTACGATAGATGATAATATATATATTTAATTGAAAGGATTGTAGCACAGTGTTGTAGTCAGTATCTGCTTGTTATAATAGTTCGTTAGAAAAATAATAGACTACTAAATTAATTTTATAGACAGATTTCCCTTTAAAAATTTGATAATTTTTTTTTTTGGAATTGTACTATTGGTTGCATATTAAATTCTCGAATTATTTTGTTATTCCTTTTTATTTTGGAATCTTCGCTCGGAGGATTTTCAGTTTCAATAAGACATTCCTTTTGGTTATTTTGAAAAACACGTAAATTTATTTTACTTCTTTGAGCATTTGTTACGAAAAATAAATTATTGACATACATAAATTTCAGTAATAATCATCGATAGTAATTTACCGAACTGGTCGCTAATCACCAAGTAAATCATCAGAGTGAAGCCTCGTTAATTAAAATTACTGCACTATGATAAAATCGTGGAGAGCGTGCCATGTCGTTTTATGAAAATACGTTTTACACCTTATAGAGGTCTGGTCAGCTATTCAAATATTTATATGTTTTACTCGGCAGTATCGCACGTGAGATCGATTTCGTTGCCGAGCATTAAAGATTGACGTATCTCTTCCAACGTTAAACCTTGTCCATTAAAGATTCATGCTTCTAACGTTAAAACTGCACGTAAAAATGATCGCAAAAATCATATCAGGATACGTGAAAATATTTATGGCCCATAGTATTTCAACCAGACCAAAACCAGTAGTGGCCACGGAATCACATGCGTCAAAATAATATAAGTCCTATAATATAAAAAAGTATAAAATATTTTACCCAACGGAACAAATATAACCTACGCGTGTATTAAAAAATATATTTAACAAATATATACCCTTGCGTGATTTTTATTATACGAAAATTCATCATTTGTCAAACGTAAGATGTAAAATTAGTTCTACCCAACTTGAGTAAATACTAAAATAAAATCTATAAAAATTCGTTCGATTCTTCTGAAAATTTATTTAACTTTATTAATTACCCTCTACATATATTTATGGACACATGTGACTTTTACCACTGTATTATAACTATATAGCAGGGAACCCAGAAAGGGGTACTAATCTATTATAAATTTCGAAAATATTCATAACATCCTTCCGTAGGGTTAACAACCCCAAGGGTTGCGGCACAGGTTTGTATGCAGAATTACGAAATATGGATTGCCCGGTTAAAGCAACAGGCCGCTTTGCGATTCAGCTTGAATTGTAAGTCTCGTTTTGATAGCCATATTTGTAGGTTTGCAAAATCACACCTGAAAATTTGAGGGGTCGTGTTATACACACGTTTTACGGACGTTCGTTGTAATATATTTACCAACAGATTTGCATGAAACATTCATAACTTCCAATTGCGTATCGTAGAGTGAATATATGTATCTGCAGATTGTACGAACCGTTATCTGCATGGTTATCTTCTGAAAACACGTAAACCCTATGCGAATAAATATTTGAACAAATCATGTATTTTTTTTTTTTTCAAAATCATCTCGACAGATAACCCATACACCTATTGATATATTTTGTCCCGGTAAGCAGAATGTGACTATTAATTTGATACCCAGCATAGACAGACTTCGAAGCCCCAATGGGTCTAATGGGTGTCTGGGCGAAGGAGCATCTCAAGCATAGTTAGTAGAATTACGTAATTCGTTACAAGCACACCCTAGGGGAGAAATTGTCTCTTAGCTAACGGCTAGGGAAACTTTAAGAAGCAAAATTTCTCTAGTAAATTCCCAATAGGATATGGTAAACCTAATCTACGGTTTCTAAGTATCCCAAGTAAGTCATAATACGAGGTCAGCACTCCCATCAGCATGCTGCCGGTGATAACCTTGTATGTATACGCATATAGCTCTATAGATAACGATATTTGGCTACCCTCCTCTCAGGATGGCAGAAACTTGATTTAACCAGATTCCGTAATTGACAAACATCCCCAAAAGGGTGATCAACCGGATTGAAGCTGATGCCAAGAGGAAATCGGACCGCCATTGAACCGGAAATCAAGCTTCGAATTAGAAGCTTTTGTCCAAGGAAGTTCCAGATGTTTAGCTTTGCTTATGAATGGTTGGAATGTTGGTGCACTGCGATTTCCAATTAACATACGAATTGGAATCTATCGAATGGTGTATGTAAACGATTAGATATCTATAACTGGAAATTCCTATTCCAATGATACAATTGCAGCGTTTCCCCATGTGCAAATGGATATACGAATGAATCACGTATTTTTTTTTACTGTACAAATTTCAAACACGGCTGACCAATCTCGTTTAATATTCATTAAAAAATCCTGTAGATCGACAAAATCGGAAGAGAGATCGCAGTGTAAGCGAGGATCGAAAATGATAAGGTAAATATCTTTTAAAGGTGTACAAATAGAAAAGATCGATAATATGAATTTTGTCATTTTATTAAATGTGTTACAAGATAAGGCTAGCAAGGCTTTGATCGTGCGCGTGTGTGTGTATTCGTTCTCGAAGTGTCTATAGAGATACATACATATAGAAGTGGTAATAGTAGTGGTAGTGACAGTAAAGAAGAAGAAATAGAAGATATAAAGAACAAAGGACGAAGAAATGAAGAAGAAGAAGAAGAAGAAGAAGAAGAAGATATCAAGGAGGCTGCAAACGAAGCAGCGGGCACAATAACATTATCGTTCTTATTTTCTTTCCCACGTTCTTTCTTTTTCCTCTTTCTTCTTTTTTTTTTCTTTTTCCTTTGCTTCCTAAAGCGGCCACGGCAACGCGTAATAAACCCACCCGCCGCTGAGACGGTATATCCCGAGCTCGCCATTATCTTTAGTAGGACGCGCAAGGCGGTTTTGCGTGCAATATATACTTACATATATATATATATATTATGAATATATATATATATAACTAAATATGTCATTCGCAAATAAAACTGAAAAGTGCAAAAAAAGCACTTGCTGTCTCGTCTCGCGTTTGCTTCGTTTCATTAATTCTTGTTTGTCTATTTACTTGCTTGTTTTACTTATTCCATGTACTTCCCCAATGGTTCTCTTGGGTGCTAATCATTCGCTAATAAGAGAAAATGGCGAAATGCCCTTGCGAGAGCCGTTATGGACCAATCAGAGTCAACGCAATATTTACAGACTGAGTGCGTATCGATACTACATTAATAATTAATTAAGATTAATTATCTCGTTAGATTAGTAGGTAAATAAACGTGTCGGACGTGGACGGTGGTAACGAGACAGGCGACGCCTGAGAAAATCCTTTCCAACGTGACGACGATGATGAAAAGAGCGTCCCGGCGTCGCGAGGATCGCTTAATAACGTTCACGTCCCATATCTAGCATTATGTAAGAATCGTAATATATTAATTATCATTATTATCCATATATGCATAATCAACTTAAATTTATTACATCATAATGTGTCGTGCCTCTCCTCCTCCAGTTTCGAGCTCTGGCGAGAATATGAGTCCCAGTTGTTAATCAACGTCCTGTTTCCAGTGTCTCCCCCTGGTTTCTCTTTAGATCTCCGATTCGCATCATCATCATCATCATGGACGTCGGTCGTTAACGTTAACGATAGACTTTATCATTAATTATAAATAAAAAATACGTCTCTACGGTAATACAATAATAAGAGGGATAGTCGAGGAATTGGGATGACTTGGGCGGGGGGGGGGGGGGGGTAAAAAGGTGCTATTGGGTGGTGGGGTGGCAAAGGCAGGGGGGTGGGAAGGGGTTGGTGGCTTGGGAAGGCGACGATTCTTTCAACCGGAAATCATTCTCCGTATCGTGACTTCCGAGGAGGAGAGCTACAATTCTCCTCGAATCTATAATATTAATCGAGCTTCCAACGGGAAGAGCTACCTGAGCGAAATGCAAGACTCGCGCCGCGCAATATATTTTGTTGCGTTAAAAAAAAAAGAAAAGAAACATTTTTCTTCTTCAATTATCCATCTGCCTACCACATCGCGATAACAATGTCAGCATTAGCAACGGCGGATACTAGCAATAACAACAGCAACAGCAACCACAAAACGGAAAGGCTGAGAGAGATAGACAAGATGCAGCAGAGAAAGGCTCGCTCGTAACGACAATAATCGCCCATTGATAACGACGGATTCTTCAATTATATCGAGCTAAGTGTATGCGAACGTTATGCGCGGTGATAGTGAGTAGGGATTGAAAAAAAAAAGGGTAACTGGATCGCACCGGAGCCGGAAGTGGTCGGTATGTTATGGATTCTGTGGTATCCGGGGAAAATTGAGAGACTTCCGGTCACTGCGGGTAGACCTCAAGAGAGACTCGGCTGCCAGCCCTAAATGGTTCATGGTTATCCAAAAGAGACAAAAGCCTCCATTAGGATGAATAGCGAATCTTTAGAGTTAGCACGCGACTCTCTCCCTTGGCTCTGCAAATGGTCCAGTGAGGATTTCTTAAGGACGCCTCTTGCGATTACTTAACATAGTGCGTACGTCATAACTCTCCAGGACCTGATTTCCCAGCGGGCGCCGTTCGAGGAATTGTGACTTTCTTCGCGTTCTCTTTGTGTGTGTGTGTGTGTGTGTGTGTGTGTGTGTGTGTTTGGTGCTCGCTTGTGTGCATTCGTGTACTTTGTGTTATAGCAGCAAACGGTAGCTTAGATAAATAATCTATCATTATCATCATCATCATCATCATTATCATCATCGTCCTTATCGTCGTCGTCGTCGTCGTCGCCGTCATCAGTGCATTGCCCAGCCGATAGTATAGTTGCGGGAAGCCCTTCCCGTGCGGCGCAGACGGTCTGTGAAATAGTAAGAAAAACAAAGAAAACGGTGAGAAATCAATTCGGACTATTGACACGATCATTGTTAAACTGTTAGACACGAGCTGATACTATGTGAAATAAGAGAAAATGAAAGAAAAAAAAAACAAGTTAATTTTAGCACTGTTGACAGATTATAGTTTCGCTTCCCTTCCTGAAATACTTTCGATTCGGCTTGAGTATTGGACCAGGAATATTTTGCGGTTATGGGATACGGACTAACGAGTGAATACCGATTTACAGTGTATAATGCAACAGTTTTACGTATATACAGTGGAAACAATGAAATTTATCCATTTTCAGGAACGATTTACGGGATGCGTATAACAACACGGAATTATGTTTGATTTTACAGGAAAATAGAGATCGAAATTCGAAACACGTAAATTGAATATTCGCAATCGACATTACGGTAATTACACATGACATGAATGCTGCCTAAAATGATTATAACTGACCATGCGGCTACTAAAACCGTTATACAATATGTATTGTGTGTCTGCTAAATATTGAATAGCAGATCAGTGTATCAAAGAAGGAAATAAAATCGAGTGAGAATCGCGTCGTTCCCTCACGAAGCTTCTGATGACAAACGCTTACGAAACTTGTTGTAGAAATAAGAGAAAAAATCGGAGCTACAAATAAGAAAGAAATTGTAAATTAGAACGAATAAATTCTTTAGCCTGCAGCGTGCATTCCTTTTTCCGTTGCTCTTTCAGTTTTTCGCTGCTGCGCTCCGAATTGGTCGATAGTCGTAAAGGAAAAGTAATGAACACCAGCGGTATATTAAAATAACGCCGTAATAATGAAACATCACGTACACGAATCGTAATTATTAAAAAAAATTTTAGAGCCACGTTGGATCATTTACAAGTGATTAATGAACTTTTGCGTATTTTGAGTAAAATTGAATTAAATTATTTTAATATTTTAATAAATATTCAATATTCATAATTCCATTGTATTATTTCATTAAATACAACGCATTATTAAATATTTAATCAAAATCAATCGCGCGAATAATTCTACAGCAATTTCAATGAATTTATGTGCACTCTAATTTACGAAATTCGATATTGAAATGTGTGACGTCGATAGCAATTTTTTTTACATCTTCTTTCTTTTTTTCGTTTATCTTCTCCTCGAGTCTACTGGAGCCTTTATCGCGGGCCACGAAAATAAATCGGATTTGATCTTTGAGTCTGGGTGAATCCTGCGTCTCCCCGTAAATCAACGATGATCCGGAACGAAATGGCGATGACCGTGGGCCGAAAACTTTGACGAAGACTCCCTAGGGTGACGGGAATATCCTTTTTTCCTTTTCGCTTTTTTCCCCTTCCTAAGCCCAAAGACTCCCACGAGAAATACAAGTAAAATACAGCCCACGTAAAGGATTTGAGCCATATTTCTACGAGCTGTCAAAAAATTCTAAATTTCAATCCTACATTGTACAACGAACGTAATCGTAACCTGAAGAACGGATTCGTAACATGACGTCATTATCAAAATGTGTTTCTAAGCTAGTCCAGCATATTTGAGTAAATGAAAATCTCAAAAATGAAAACCATTAAATAATATTTGTCTATATCAAATTATAAAACTTTGACGCTTTTTTTAGAAATTTAATTTTTATCTACTGGCCTCCAATGCCTTTGTACCTCAAGGACCCAGAAGGACGATACGGATAACCGTAAGAACGAGCAAAAAAAGTGTTACCAACAGTCCGAAGCGAAATCCTGAATGTCCCGAAATAGCCTTTATTCCCATTTAAGGTTCGTGATCTTTGCCTGCGAATACGTAACTATGCTATGTGCAATATGCATACGTACTGAAGGTGATACCCAGTCGTATATGTTACACGCGTTATCGGATTGTACGCTCGTTATATCATTACGTTCTACGTGACCTGTAATGCGAGGGTTTGCAGATCGGGATTGTTAATACGCGCCTATCAGAATTCTAACAGCGGCACAATATCCCAACGGCATTACCAATCTAACAGCATTGCTATGACTGCACGTAATGTACAGTACCGATACCCTATATATACAGCCACGGCCAGGTATGGCATAAGGGGAAGCTGTTCCCCCTCTCTGTTACCTAAGAGGTGCGCATTGGGTCACGCGCAGTAGGGCCAAAGAAAACTACGTCATTTCCGCTACCATACTCCGAAATATATGTTCGAAATTTTAATAAATGTATAATACAATAAGGTTATCTTTATTAACTTTATCCTTAGGAAGCTTAATGCCTTCAAGTTCTTCGAAATAATTATAACTCAAATATTTGTGTATTACACCTGATTTTTAATTATAAAAATATAAACCGAAATATTTAATTGAGTTATAATTATTTCAAAGACAATGTTATTGTATTATACATATATTGAACTTTGAAACATATATTTTAAAGCACGTTAGGGGAAGCGTTGTAGCTTCCTTCGGGCCTAAGCAGGTAGTAGGGAGGGGGAACACTTTCCCCTCACGCGCTCTGACCTTACTTGGCCGTGATGCTACTGCTACTGCAGTATTAAGATGATGTTCCTGGTGGAAACAATGTTGGAAAATCTGAAGAAATTCCGTTATTGTTATTCGACGAGTTGGGGACGCAGCGAAGAAACCGGCAAGCCCCATGATTTCTTTTGGTATTAAATGCGGCATGAAAGGGCACGAGTAAAGGGGTTAGGTTCTCCGAGAATAATTACGGCGGATACCATATACATTTAAAGTGGTACGATGCTATTATGCTACTGTGAAACTGTCGGATAAAAATGATCTCGAGTTTCGTTCAAAAATGAGAAAAGATTAAAAAAGAAGTGGTTGAATTCTTGTTTTTGGCTCCAGCGACCGCAATAAAAAAATTTTAAATAGAACAAATTGAATACGAATTTCACTGGCGGAAAAGGGGGAGGGGGGGGGGAATGAAGACGGAATGGAAAATGGCGTCGAGTAATGGAAATGGCTCGTCGCGATGAGAGACGACAGAAAACAATAGTATGTGGTATATATCTATAGGATAGGAATCAGAAAAATCGGTATAAGAACGACTCGGCGAAATAATTGAAGCTTCAATTACCAGATAAATTGCCTCGAATTTGTATCGTTGCGCAATCCTCACGATATAATTCGTTAAAATTTTTTCTTCTGTTTCTCGTTCCCATTTTTCGATAGCCGAGCGACAATTTTACGAGACAAAGTATCGGGATTTTTCGCACCACGACCATCGTCGTGTTCATTCTCGGGATACTTCGTGTGCGCCTACGGGTTCTAATACAGGTTATACAGTCATGCAGCACTCATATACACCGTTTCAGTTTCCAATTATTTTTTCTACCTCTTGCGCAATGCTGCATCCCTCTCTTTGGTATCCTCAGCTATAAACAAAGGATTCGATTTGAATTGCAGTTGGATGAAAAAAAATATCCTTGGATACGAAATCCTACTAGCGACTGTCCCTAGCCTCGGGGTAATTTATTTTTTATATTTTGCACGTTACACTTTTAAGGTATTACAGCCAATGCTTTAAATCTGGACGAATTCCGGGAACTTTGCTATTTTCATGAAAATACTCTGCGTATAACGAGTATCTAGCGACTAATAAAAACAAATTTGGAACAAAACTGTAAAAATTGAAAAAGTGCTCGAGGCGCACTGAAATACGAATGTGAACGCTGCGAATGGAGATTTGTCGAAAGTTTACATTATACTTTTATCTCTTTCCCTGATCCTCCGTATATATGACATCTACATGTCTACAAAAATTATGACCCCCCCCCTGCCCATACCAACGCCCGAGGAAAGATTAAAAAAATTTTTTATCCACGGAATCCATTACGTAGAATATTTTTTTAAAAACAAAAAAATTGTATACACGTAACACATTCAACCTGCCACTCGGTAGTATTTCCATATATTTTTAAGAATACAAAAAAATAATTTCACAGCAATATTACGCATCGCGAGTAAATGAGATAAAAAAGCAAGGAGGAAGAGTAGAGAAAGAAAGGCAGAAAAAAGATATCCTAAAACAAGGGTGGTAAGGAGGTTTACCGTGTTTCCCTGCCCTCATAATATTCTTAGTGAAAACTCGACGCAGCGCACGGTTGTCTACACGAAGATACCCCTTCAAATTTCCATATACTTTCAATTTCGCGGTGAAATTTGAGCGCAAAGCAAAAGTGAAGGAGACGCGAGAGGGGGTTATGTTTCTCGCGAGAAAGGGAGAATCGGTGAGGGCGTTGAATACAAATAGCCTCATTTGCAAACTACAGGACAGTACAGAGAGAGAAAGAGAGAAAAAAAAGAGCCGAACAGTAGGTACTGCGCAAACTATACGGACGGACAAACTCACTGACAGCCACGATTTGTCATAGCTTCGAAATCGCCCCTTGTCAGTGATCAGTCTAACCGGTATAATCAGACGTAAGGGGATTCACGGCAGATGAGACGAAATCGAGCGATTTTGACTAATTGACTTTAAGCCGCGGTTAACGCTTGAAATAATCAGCCGTTCCGGTAACCAGTGACCCGAGTAGGACTTGTCGACAAGACGGAGGGAATTAAAAAAAAAAAGAACCCAAGAGTCGCTAATGTCGCGAGGCGACTTCCTGCCTCGCAATAATCGGATTCCTAGGAAAGGGGTTGGGCTTTTACGAGTTTCCGGTCCCGACCAAGTGATTTTCATGAATTTTCCGGCTGGCCGGAATAACGAGGTTAAACCCAAGCCACTGCGAAGCACGAGCTCACTGGGGGGGGGGGGCGCTTATCTCAGAATGATTTTCCTTCCTCTTTGTTTTTTCCTCTCTCTTCTATTTTTTCGCCCGTTTTTCTTTATAATATCGGTTAGACCTACCAAGCGTGCCGCTAGATTAGGTTACACGTGGCGCTTGCATGATCCGATTTGCATGTGGCTAAGTGGCCGCTATATTCCTGGACAATCTGAGAATCGGAAGGGTCGTGAACTTCGGGACACGCAGGACTCGTTAAACAGACTTTCCGCATGGTAGCTGATATAGCATATAGTCATGGTTACGCCGTGTAATCAAGTGAACTGTACAAACGGATGACACAGGATAACTGCACGTGCATGCAACAGAAATAATTTAGCACACGGGTGAAATGAGAATGAACGCGATTGTTGGATATGGAAGTGGCAAACTTTTAATTCGCCGGAATTCAACGAGTTTTATCGATCTAACGGAGAAGGGGATGGGGAGAAAGCAAAGTAGGGAATTATTTAATTAAAAAAAAAAAAAAAAAAAAGTTTCAGTACGTACGTCATCGAGAGTGGAACTGTTCGAAATAATAAAATGAAATTAATTGATAAAATTGTGAGACACAAAAAAAAATAATAGCATCGTAATTGCCAATTCAGATTTCTATTCAACGGTGGATTTACTTTTTATTGATATTCTCGAATGTATTTTTTTTTTTCTATATATTCCCCATCGTTGATTTTCATTCAACTTGTCTTCCAATCAGTTAATCCAAATTTCGTTTCAACGACCCCGTGCCAATACGTCGCTTACGATCAGAATCTGAAAAAGCTCTTATCGCCTATTTTATCGCTCACCCCGCTGATATGACGTTGACATTACAATAACGTTACATCAACGGTGTGAGTACTGAGGTAGCAGTGTCAGAAGAAAAAAGTCAAATTGAAAAATAAGCACACAAAAAGATAAAAAAACTCGCGATGACACAGCTCGTCGATAAGAGGAAACAACGTCGGCTCCCCAGATTGCCTAAAATTGTGCTATGGCTCTGTAAAGCGTGACGACGATACTGCTAATGATCCCACGTGAGAATATCCAACGGCAAACCACCTTGGCGCATGCCGAAACACATCTCGCCAGGTAAATATGTGCAAAGCGCAAAAGTCAGGCATGCCGAAATACCGTAATGAGCAGACGTGATGCAACGCAACGTAAGTTAACGCAACGCACAGGGATATGTATGGTAACGCGGCACAAAGTGCAAAACAGACACCAACGTAGATCGCGTGGGAAGCAGACAGGGTGAGCCGTTAGAGGAACGTAATGCTCGTGAGATTACAGCGAAAATGTTGAAAGGCACTGCTGGTAAGGTCGACATCCAGTTGCGCGAGCGCTTCATTTATCATTCCTTTCGTTATCTGCACCTCGGCTCTCCGATGCAAAACCACTAAGAAATTATTAACGCGCTCGCTACAACGACGGCGTCCGACCGTACCGCCACGTTACATGGAGGACGGATGTTTCTCTGTGGACGCCTATCGGTACCAAGTTATTCGGCCCAAACACACTGCGTGAGCTCAGGCGTCGTCCATTTGACTCTTCCGCCAGCCGGTACGTTTGGAGTCGAACAGCTGGGGTAGATACAGGAATCTAACAGCCGGTAGGCAAAGACATCGTGTGTTGGCCAACCGTTTAATTTACCTTTTTACTGATAAACACTACTATCTGAGATACGGTTCGATGTCGTGTTAGAAGTCGGTATTTCAAAACGACCCAGTTTATCGATTCAAAAAAGGCAAAAGGGTTAACTCGAAATTGCGATTGCCAAGGGATTTCATATGATTTAAAAAAAAATAAATAATCCCTTATCCGGTATTATCTTACCGATCCCATCTTGACGTCTATCCTATCAATAATTCAGAAGGATGCATCAGTTTGATAATAAAATACTCATGAGCATCCCTTACGGATATACTCGTACAGTCTTTTCGTTATTTCCTGCCTAGCGACCACAGTGAGAAATATATATATATATATATATAAGAAAAGACTAAGAAAACATCCATCCTCCGTAACCGTGGCCACAATAAAAGGAGTGACTGTAGCGAGGGATTTATCGAGACGTATAATATCTGATACGTAAAGTTGTATGGAATAAGGTATAGTGTGGTATTATACGGTATAGTATAGTATATATAGTATTTAATGTATATAATACCTAAGCGAACGCCACATCGCATTAAGATGTCGCCACCCCGAGCCGGGACTGCCGTACTGCAACAGACACCCCAACCCCGTCATAATCTGCATTCGAGTTTGAAACTTTATCGGGAAACGATCAACCGACCATTCAACACACAGCATGCCAAAAGGGCTGGTCGTCGTATGTATTCCTATAGCAACGTGCTCCTCTCCTCTTACTGTTACCTCGTGATGAAAGGCGCGCGCGTCAATGTCCCTTGTTCTCTTTTTGACGATCGTGCTTTTTGCGTGGCGTTTCTTGTAGCAAAACGAGCCCTCCGGCTCCAGTTAACAACGTAATTTCGAAGTTACTCGCGAAAGAACCAAGCGGCTTATCGATCCAGGGATAAAGAGAACGCAAGGGTGTAGTAGGCGCTATGGGTGCGCGTAGAGGACACGAGAGACTTGGACGAAGGGGAGGGAAGGGAAGAAGGGGGATCGGAGGGTGCAAAAGCTACATCGTATTTACGTATCGTTTAGCGGGCAAAGACTATGATCGCACTGCGTAGTGTGAAAAAGGGAAAATAATGATAGGGAGAAAAGTGAGGGTGTTAAGGACGTCGGCAAAAACTGTTAAAGTGGGGGAGTGAAAGAAATTAGGAATGAAAGAAAGAAAATATATATATATATATATATAAGAATGAGGTACGGTCCTTGCTATTATAAAGGCCGTGCAAAAGGCGTGAGGGGTTCATCCCGGGGTGTAATCCGACCTCGTAAAATTGCAATTCAGAAGAGAACTAGGAATAACCATTGGACCCATAAAATATTAGCGTCGACGAACACTCTCGTTACTTTTTAATTGTCTCCTGCGTGGCGCTAGCCGTTTCCCCCGTTAATTTTGTGACGGTGCTTTTTTCTCGTGTTCCCTCCCCCCCCCTCCTCGCCCCTTTTTAGCTAAACTCACCGTACTACCGAGTCGTATCTCAGAGCGGATGAAACATCTCCGTAGAGTCTGTTGTTGATGGGTATACTTTTTTAAAAATTGCCCATTATTTCGTATTCTTGTATTTCTTTGGTTTTTTTACGGACGGAGGTAGAGCACGCTGCTACTTATACAAATAGTTCATGCTGAAAATGGCATACTATTTTCAATTTCTTGGTTGCTGTTAGTAAGAAACGTTGGTAGATCGCTGTCACGGATTTTTGTATTGTACATTTAAAAAAAAAAAAGAAACAGAGATGTTCCTCCCTCAAGGGAACTTCTTATCAATGCATTTGTACGGAAATGATCGAAAGAATGAAAAGATGGGATAAAATTTTGAAAGCAAAAAATGACAAATCTAACGTCATCCCGTGACTTGAGAGAAGCATCTCCATAAGATCGGATATCCTGCCAGAATAACGTGGATAATTTAGCCGCGGGCGAAAATCAAAAAAAGATTTGTCATAGTCGTCAATCAAATTTTCCGAGTATTCCAAAGGAAGAAAAAAAAAAAAGATATCCGCCCGCGGTTATACAGTAAATGTATTCTAGCAGAGCACCAACGTTAATCCAAATAATAAAAAAGAAGAACAGAGCAAAAACATAACAGAAATAGAAAAAACGATGACAAAACGACGCTAAAGAAGTAGTGGATGATGGGTACCACGTAGAGACAAAATTTGAAATTACATTTACGGCACGATAAAAAGAGATAATAAAAGCGAGCGGTTTTTTTTTACGAAAAAAATTGCTTTGATGCAACAAGAAAATTACGCCGCGAGGGACAATCTATTGAAATTGCCATTTGCCCCGAGGATCGACCTGGAAAATCCGCAATGACCGTATATTATTTTAAATGACAATTTTTCAGGCAGATTAATAATTCGCCATTGAACATTCGCAGGTTCATTATTGCTATATTAAATTATCGGTCGAAAACACACGTTGCAACTGTCGGTTCCCGGTCAAGCTAGAAAATTGAGCGCTCGTGTGCGCACACGTCATACCCAGTCAGCCACCATGAAAAATGTTAATAGATGTTAGTAACGAACAAAAGCAATTAATGTCTGAAATGCAAAATTTTTATTAGTCGGTTCAATCACTCCATACGATACAATCTACGATGTCAAACGGCTCACACTAGCTGGTAGCTGCAAATTATCCAAAAAGGGTTATCTAACAAAAGCCATTACTTCTGATAGTCAATTGAACGGGGTGTCCAATAAATCGATATAAGCATCCCGGCTAACAATAATTTTCTCGAATGTCATTCGAAAAATGCTACAACGAAAAACGCCACTGCTCTCGGCACTCTACGAAGAACCATAAAGTAGATAAGTTAAGTAGAGGATAGACGCGATGCGCGAAAGTGCACGCGATATGAAAATTCGCGAATCATTACCGAGCACGCGAATGTATATATACGTATACATAACAGTTCGTAGATGAAGCGCGATTTAACCGCGTGTAAAATCCGTCAGAGCACATTCGAGGGGATGGATAGTACATAGACGTCGAGACGCGTTAAGCCGCCGCGGGGCTGACGTAGAACGTCGGAACGACGTCACGCAAAGCGGACGCCACTGGTGGATGCTTTGTGTGGAAATTAACGCGTCACGACTTCATCAGCATGATAGCTCTACATATGTATTCGTTCCGTGCATACAGAGCACAGTTAAAGAGTTAGCGAGCACATGTGAAAATATACCTGCTGCAAAGTCTATCTACGTCATCTGTATTGCTCCCTATAAGTTCTCATTGCACATTTCGTCCGCACATACATTTCCGCGCATGCTCGCTAACATGTAACTGCAGTAATTCGCACACGGCGACTAATCGGCGAAAAGTCTTGTTCAAAGAGAGAGAGAGAGAGAGAGAGAGAGAGAGAGAGAGAGAAGACCAGACTCAATTTGTGCACATGTATAGAATGATGCAACCTGCGACCCGACGAATATGTCATACGTGTAAGGTGTAAACTTGTCGCTATAGGAATTTTCAAATAAGGATCTGCTTGTCGTATTTTCGTTTTTTTTTTTCCTTTTTCATTAACCGGATAAGTGTGCTTTGCCTAACGAAGCGGGTTAGCGAAGCGCGTTAGAGTTTCTGTTAAAAAAAAAAAAGAAAAAAAACAAGACAGGACAGACACTGCCTCCGTCTAAAGATACCCAGACTATCTAGGTAGCTAACCTTTCTTTACTGAATTAAGTCGGGTTTCCTGTGGTTCATGTTAAAGAATCGGAACTGTAGCCGCTGCGTTAGGTCTTTCCGTACTGTGGGGGAAGAATACGTGTCGTGAGTACGTTATTCGAGTGTCGACGAGACTAGATATTCAATCTCAATGATGGAACGTATAATAAGTGCACGACTGAGAATGTTCTCCAGCATATGCAGAAAGGTTGGCTGTCCTTGTGAATTTTTCTCAAAAATATTATACAATACCTAGAGACGATTCTCAGTCGATTGCTGTCTTAGTGTAACACATAGTAAGTACAGAGTGAATATGGACGAGCGGCTACGAGGTGCCTGAAAATAGGAAATCATGTAGGGTGAACTTCACCAGTGAATGGACAGGGTCACGAGTGAATAGACGTCTTCGCGTAAATTATACCTATACATAGTGATACTAACACGGGTGTCCATTCGACGGAGGTGTTCCTTGAGGTGTTCATTTACTGGTGAATTTACCCCAGCTTGTATATTAGTGTGTTGTGTACAGAGTGTCTCTCGAGTTCTTCTTTACTGAGTCCTGCGGTGGAGGTTTCAAACGATGAGAGTCACTTAATAATCCTGGCCGACGACGACACACACTGTGTCTCAATGTAGAAGCACGTGCTTATCCTGGTACCAGCCAGGTAAATTAATGAAGCTGGTGATAATGAGTTAACACGAAGGAGAATAGTGTACGTTGTTTCGGGTGAATTATGAGATCGGTTAATTTTGTGACTGAAAGTGATGTGTCAGGTTCTGACGTTTCTTTTTTTTGTTTTCAAATAAAAAGTGTACCGTACAGTGTCACGTTTGAAGAACTTAAGAGGAACCATTCGTTAATAAAACTATTGACCATGCTCTCTCCGTCCTATAAAAATATATTGATACAATATTGTATCTTGGATGTCATAGACAGTGAAGGGTTAAGGGGCAACAAACTGTAGAGCGCACGATGCAAAAAAATACAAATAAGTGACACGTGAACGACAAGCGCAACGAGACTTTTCCCTGTTGGGTTATGAAGAAAAGAAAAAAGAAAAATAAAATCGAGCAATCATTAGATCGGAGGACGATCATAATTCGTTCGTCTGATAAGCCGGAAATTACGATCACCGATACTGTTGGTGTTAAATCGTGAGATGTCAGGAAAAAAATTAGCCACTGTTTCCCATCAGTTTTTAAATTCTACTCACTGGCGCCGCTTATCAGCGCTACGTTCGTTTTTTTAGGGCGTCTTGGGGAAGAACTGAGAAGTTGCCAGCACCCGCGCCGATCGCTACGGTCTTTGCACGTTCCAATGGTTCCACGCGACAAACTGGCCACACAAAGATACCAATTATCAGAGATATAACAGTTGATAGCGGATATCGTGAGATCTAAAATGACCCATTAGAGTCGAGATACGTCAATCACTGTTGGAACGATTTTTAATCAATGAAAAATTAGAACTGTGATAAAAGGGGTGCAAAGATGATAGGTAACACGATATGATAAATGATAATGAACGAAACGAGTGAATCTTCTTGAAAGGTTAATTTGCGTGGATGAGGATAAACGTCTATAGATATAGAATAACGCGATATTTCTCGATAACCTTCTTGCATAGTTTTTTTTTTTTTATTTTGACGACACGCGTTTCTCCGATTCATAAGAGACAATGGCATTTGCTTTTGACAAGTGAGTACAGATAATAGCAACTACGTGGGTTTTTTTTTGGTATTTGATAGAGTCGGGGGGGTAAGCGGCAAACGTTATCAAGCACAGAAATGGAATTGTGGATTCACATCAGGCTATCTTGAACAAGATGTAATATGTGGTTGTCAAGACAAGAGATCCCAAGGACTGCTTTTGGGTAATACGAAGCAATGTTCTTCAAGCACACGAAGAAAACTAAGCAAGACGTATATGTTTTATATATAATATACGTAAAATTGGATATACTATGCTTGATCTGCCGGGTAAAATTTGAAGCGAATCTTTATTAAAAGCAACATAAAACACAGAAGAAAGAATATGTTCAACGGACCCATACCGATATAACTACCCTACTAATCTTCTGTTTTGTGTTTCGCTGAAAATTGAAAATAGACCATCCTGAGTTTTGCCTGACTATTATGATGAGTGGTCGTTTTATCGTGGCTCGGCACGCGTTTTGAAAATTATTACTTTGATGTCTTGTGAAATTAAAAAAAAATTATATCTATGGCATATGCCAGGTAACGGGACATTCATGGAACATAGTAACGGGGATCAAAACGATCTTAATCCAAACGACGAATTGCAAAATAGGTTCATTCTTGATCGAATAGGTGCATTCCGGGGTATTATAATTACCTCGACGTAGCTAGCTAGATAAATAATGAATGAATATTGCGGGATGATTGGATGAATGATGAGTGGCAAGTAAAAGCACTATATGAGACTACGAAGCAATTAATGAAACTTAGAAGCATTTGGTCGTATAGTCTCCTCTCCAATAATCTCCCATACAGTTGCTTCCATCTAAATAAAAAATATTGAGAACAATAAAGAACAACGTATGAATATTTCCCATATTATAACACGGACGACATTAATCCCTTATAAACAGTCGCTATTCAGAGGTGTCATGAAATCCCTCTAATTTTAAATATAGCTACTGTTTGGCCGTTGAATTAATGTCAGTCGCTCGGTCAAGGGATAAATATGTAGGTCAGAATATAAACAAGATATATTCATTGTGCAAGATAGGATTATTATGTAACTCTAATTTATAAAAAAAAAATCAGACTACAGTCACATTTATATATGTCGACAGCGTCTGCAGGAAACCATCGGAAATCTGTGAAAAATTATTTGATTAATTATCCAGTAGCAGTATTGAGTGTTTATCCTTTTGTTGGTACAATTTTAGTTCCTGCTGCCAATCGACGACCTATGAATGACAGTTAAAAAGTAAGCATAATTTTCAGGGTAATGGATAGAATTTCCATGTAACGGTATTTCCTACGAATTCGTGAGAGTACAGCAATGAAATAAAGCACAGATATATTCGCTATTCATGAATATGGAAGTATCAAAATGAGACCGTAAAAGTCACGAACACGTTTTTACAGTACTCTACGCTCTATTTCGGGGCTCTCATGCATTACTGTACTCTTCGACATGGTTGAGAAAAAATTATGGAGCAATAAGGACGTAATGTTTCCATGGTACTCACTCCTGTCGATGTTACGCTGTAGATGCGCCGCAACGCGGTGTCGTGCATCGTTGAATTCGAGGTGAAGGCCAAGTCGCAGCAACGTAGGATTTTGCTCCACCAACTGTGTGATTTCCATTTCGATTTTGTTACCGAGCACTTGCGACCTCTAAACACATAGAGAAGAAAAAAGTTGAGAATTTTATATGAATTCTACTATCTATCCGGCCTTGATTCTTTACATTGCTAAATACTGACCTGATTCGAGCATCTGAACTCTTCGATCGACTTCGTTTTGAGAAGGGCCTTAATGAGCCTCACTATCACAGATGGGCTAATGAAATTTGTTTCAACGCTGGAAGAAAATATTTTTTATTTAGATTTTAACCAAATAAAATCAACACTCATGGTAAGGATTTAAGGAAGACTTACTTCAGTACTCTGAGAGTGGAGTTCTTCTCGATGGCATCAGCCAGTCTAAGTGCAGTCTTGTCAGTGAGTCCTACATTGGTCAAACTCAAGGACTCAAGGTGTGTGTTAATCTCCAAACCTTCAAACAGCTGAATGAATTTCTCATCCGAAATATTCTGTAAAAAGAGAAACAGTATTTTGTACCAAAATTGCGGTATAAATGTTTCTTGCAGGAAGAAATATTGTTAGCTCACCTTGATATTGTTCCAGTTCAGATCCACAAGTTTGTGATCGTCTTCGCGAACTTGTTTGATGGTGGCATCGACATCTGTGTTATTTGGCGGTTCCATTGGATAAGCCTTTGGTTGACTAGCCTTTGTAATTCCATCCCAACCCAGACCAACCGGTTGCCCAGAGTTCAAGAGAGAAGCGTGATACTGATCCTGATTCATCATCGAATGGAAACCAAGAATAGCTGTGGATAATGAATATGAAAATATCTATTATTCGATCTTGATTTCTTGGAGAGAGAATTTGAGAAATGAGATAGAGAATTTCAACGAATCGAGATTATTCACGTACCGGCAAGATCGATGATTTCTTCTTGGGTAGCGGAAGATAAAGCGTGCTCATACTCATCACCCAGATCAATGGCTATTTGTTCATCTGCTTCCTTTTCTTTCGTATTATCTTGTGGTGGTGGTATCCACTTGAACAAAGATAAAACACAAACGTAGATATCGCCAGACAAAAAACTTCTTTTCATTTGACTCATTTCATATATTTGTCGTATAACAGATTCTTAATGTATTTCATGGTGTTAGAACCTTAACGATATAACTTCACACATGGTAAGTGAAGACCTTCGAAGATCTTACATAAGAATGAGAAGCTTATGTGTAGGAGTAGGCAATCTAACGCCTTGCTATGTTCACACCTTATTCACAGTACACTGCCATTAGGAAATTTTTTAATACATGAAATTTATACATCATCTTTAGTCGTCATCATTGTTAGTCATACTTTTTTAAATGAAAAATCATACGCGTTATTTATATGAGGAATTTGATGCTTACTTTTTTACCACGGACAACGCCTGGTACATAAGGCTTCAGTTCTGGAATATCAGGTGTCTCCAGAGCCTGTTTGTTGATGTGATCAATAAGTTTCTTGCGGTTGAGCGGTCCCGTGGGATCCTTGTCGCACTCATAGCTGCAACGCTGTGATGGTGGCATGAAACTGTCCTGAGAAAATAATTAATTTGCTTTATAGCATTCATCGTAGCCATTTTATATATAGTATGGAGTCGCTAAGAGTCATAATTATACTTACATCAGGATCAACTTCTTTGGCTAGTATGTTGATCTCTTCAGGAGAAAGTTGAGAAAGTAACTCATCAACATCAACATCGTCATACTCGCTCAAATCCTTGCCATATAGCTTAGCTGCAGTTGTCATGGTGGTTGTTTTTGTTGATGCTGATGTCTGAAAATCACGAGACATACGCCGATCAGTTGGAAATTCCCAGGCAATTGATTGTCGACGAGACATTTTGCTGCAGGTGATGCCAGATTATACACCAGCCAAATATCGTCCAATACACAAATATTTTTAATGAATTACAAAAAATATAATAGTGTCATTGAGAGTATTGGGGTACGTAAGATTTACTACTCCAGATGCGATGCCAAGCCCTGTTAAATTATAACTATTTATTCCAGTAATTTAATAATTTTTTAGGCCATAATTAATAGTACTGTTTGAATAAATATGAAGTTCCTCGTAATAGTAATATCCATATATACATAGAAAATCAAATTAAATTTAGCTATGATATTAATTTAATTAATCATTTATAATAGTATTAAATCTTTTACATTCACTGATTTATAAATTTTTACATATGTTACATATGGAATAAATATATTTCATGTTTAACCACGAGCGTTAAAACACTCACTACCCATTTCCAAGTATAGAACATTTAGGAAAATAATAATCACTGATCTTATTTAATCTGGGATAAAGTGTATCTTTATATTAAACTTTAGGGGATCAAAGAGAACAATGAATTATCCGGTGCTTTTGTTATCACAGAGAACACGTTCATCTTTCGCACAAATGAAAGAAAAAGTTATAAAACGAAAAAAACAAAACTGAAATTGGAAAAAAGACATTAATTCGCAACTGCCGTCAACGCATTTCACTTGATTAAAACAAAAGTGCAAATAGAGTCTATGTGACAAGCTAGACGCTACGCTCTCTGAAAATTCAATATTTCCACGAAAATGAACATCCTCAATGCAAAGAAAGCTCGTAATCGACTGATGGACGAGTGAGCGATTGGAAATTAAATTCGGCAAACTTCCAAAGCGGCTGATGCCCTCTGACCTGAATAATTTGGAATTGATTTTCATTGACAACTTGTTTGCCAAATTGACAACCCACGCAACATCAGAGTCACTAAGAAATTAATCGTGCCACAGCTAATTGGTCTTTAATTTAACATCTATTAATCTACCTTTATGGTATACCGTGAGAGTGTGATTCTCCCAGCTACAAATCTTGTCAAAATCTTCGAAATTAAAAGCCTCACCCACTTTTTATCACAGACACACACTTTACTGACCAGTTCACGAATGCGGCAGCGCCCTTTGCAGCATATACTATATTCACGATAAGATTGTGAATCCTGACAACCGCACACTGTCACACCTTACCTTCTTTGTATAAATTCTATCAACGTTATCGAGATAGCCTTCGCGTCCTATCCAATTGATGGTTTGATTGGCCGAGATACGTATAATTATCCTCAATCTAATCTATAACTTCACTGTAAGATTCTTCAAGTATTGTCGTATTGTTTAACTGAAGTATTATAATAAACGTGGTATAAGCTCATGGTATAGGCTCAGCCTATAGAAAATGTCGGCAACTTGCCTTGCGCAGATTTAGCGCCGTTAGCACGCATGGCGGTTCATTTGAAAACACGATTATCGCTTATGGAATTTCTTCACCAATAATTGTACAATAAATGGTAAGAATTTAGTATTATTCTGTTACTCGGTAAAATTTTATTATTTAAGTATCCATTCGTACGGTTTGTTTCCCGCCAAAAGTTTGACAGCAGGTTGCAATACCGCGGCATGGCTTTTCTATTTTTAAATTCATTTCCCAACGCGTACAGCTCCGTATTTCGGAATATTACAGCTGTTAGACGTGGTTTGGAACTTTGTTTGTCTATAAACTTTTTTCTGCAACGTGAATTGAAAATTACGGTAGAATTACTGAATTTAAATATTATCATTATCAGAATTGTATATGTGATTGTAACAGATGCGTTAGCGGCTTGACAGACGAAGTCAACGAATCGACGGCCATTTTGCTCTTTTTTCCTTCTTTAATAAATCAGTGAAAGCATTACGGAAACAAGGGAGTTTTAACTGCTATTTTCAATCTCATATCACGAAAATCATAACTTACACAGAATTAACGCATTTTCTTTATCGCAGTATAGTGCACGCATATTTGTGTAAATTCTACAATTACTGACAAGGATTTTGGAAAGGAATCTTTGAGAATTAAATGCGTGCGATGCGTGCAATATTTTGGCGCATAAAAATATTATATAAGTAATAGTACAGCTTGCAAAAAATTGCATGCACTACGTTTATATTTAAATTTAATATATATTAATAATATATTCTTATAAATAACGATATTTCAATATGACATTATCATACCCCTCCAGCCCCCTTAAAGAGATACCCCCTTCATTTTATTTCAAAGTCAAAAAACAGCTGGTCCAAAATTGTGAAAATAGTTATTTATATTTAACTTAATCGTCCTCTAGTATCTAAAACAGTTAAGCAAACACTTTTTAAACACCTATACAAGTATTACCCTCCGATATAATTAAATATTAAAAGAATACATTTCACGATAAGAATGTAAAAGAATTAAGAAACTAAGGCAATAATACAATCCCTAAAATTTTCCGTTGTTATACCAACAAAAAATAAACAAACATCATCGAGCTATCATCAGCACTTCATATCCAAGTTGACTCAAACATTCTTTTTGCAGAAAAGCCAAACATTCTTATCATCCATAATTTAAACTTTTTATTTGTTATTTATGACGCAAATTGTTTAAAATTTCAATATCTGTATAATATATATACTGCCTATATGCACTACAGAACCGACGGTCGGTAACGCATTTACAGGACGTAGACAAGTGACGCCAATAAAGGAAGCGGCAAAATTCCAAATTACAATATCGCGTCGTCTTATCAAGCTAACGGTCAAGATCAGTATGAATAAAGGGCAGGAAGTGGCCAATCCAAAAAATGGCAGACGTCTCTCGGTAACGCAGTTTTGATTAGAGTCCCTCGGGCGGTAGCGCTAGCGGCGACAGGAACAGAAATAGCTGAGGCCTCCTCGCAGGCTGGCATCCTCCCAACGGGCTATACTTGGACATCCCTGCGCCATGATTATTTATAGTGAGCACGAGCGCGGCCACTGGCCTTCTCGCGAACTAACTAGCCGGTACCAACGAAGATCTGCCGCCCGTGACCTAGGCCCGTATTAATAATGACTACTCGACTCCGGAGCAAAGCTTTCTTTTCTCCAATTAATTTACTCCCTCGAGCGCTCATAAAACGAGTCCTAGCACCAACCATCGTAGCGAACGTTTGCGCTTATAATGAACCAGATAAATACTTGGAAAACGACAGATTGACTTACAGTAAGTATAATAAAAAAATTAGTACTGTAACATTCATTATCCTTTTTAATATTGTTAATGCTGCTTTTGCAGAATTTTATGGTATACACGTGACGTGTATATATTAAGGTATACGATGACATGAATCGTGTAAAATAATTGCATGCTAGAAAAGTACTTGCTAGAATTATTATTAAAATTTTTCCCGAAACTGCCTATACGTTTTATCCACCTACAAGTATGATTACGATCGTTATTTATTTTCCGAATTGTATGCAACATGATTATCAAGGGATTTAATTATCGAATAAAATTTTCTATATATTTGTAAAACTGCGCAAGCAGTTGCGTCTATATTCTAGTCTATATGTAATATCAGTAACCAAAACAAAGCATTTGTTTTCCATGTTGCAAACAACGCAGTGGAACGTTGTGGAAAAGTTCATGAAAATCAGATCGCTGTAACGCTATTAGATCATCGACAGAAACCCGGTCCATCCGTCAAAAAAGAAGGTTAGAAAATAGAAAGAAAAAATTAAAAAGAAAAGATGACAGGAGCGTCATGGCGTCTGATTGGACGAGCAACAGGCGTGCGAATTGCGAGTCAAAGAATCGTAAACTTGCGTGGCGAACGCGGAGGCGTGTGATTAAAATAAATTTGGCGTTGTAGGTACAGTCGCTTCTGATGGCAGCCAAGCAACAACGGCAAAGTCCCGGACGTCCAAAGAAAGAGAATTAAAAGACTTGTCCGGTCGCCCATAAAAGATGGAATATATTTAGAGCGTTCTCATTCATTTCTCTACGGGATCGCCGCTCTTCCCGTTGACTTTTATCCTTTTACCTCTGTTTTGCGGTTCTCCTACGAGAACCGTTACCAGCTAACATCCCATCCAGAACCCATAAAACCATCCTTGGTATCTTTATATGCATACGCATGTATATCCAGTATAAACGACCCTTCGAAGTCCCAAGAAAAACCGCCACTTTAATACAATGCTAATCGATTAGTACAAACTAAGAAAAATTAAGTTTCACTATATATCATAGAATAACAGAGTCTATCATAGAGACCTCAAAAATTATACTAATATACGTATGCATTAAATATGACTATTAGCGTTAGTCGGTATGTAAATTATTGCCATAATCTTCACGTATATTCACAATGCCATACAATTCAAAAATTCAATACTCTACAGCCCGGCGGATGGGTCACTTTCAAGAGCTTTTTACCAGACCTTTCCAAAACGGTCCTACTAAATAAAATTTATTTTCGTTAAAATTCCAATTTCTAATTTTTTATATCCGAAACTGAAACCTCATTTTTGTCCAACATAGGTCGACGGTCCCCATAAATATGCATAAAGTATATTTTATTTATATATTGGTACTGCTCACAAGATTCGTCCTGCTGCAAACCCAATAAAGCCTCTGTTAGCATTCGAGGTCACGCGGTAATTCCTGTCCCCCTGATCTCTCCCATCTACATATTAGAAACTAACGTTCCACTACTGGGACGCAACTACGAATTAACCAGACGCACTTGCTATGCGGTGGCATACTGAGTTACGACGAATGAGTAAAGACGTACGCTGTAATACCTAGAGTCGATTTTTAACGGCTGGACCATTAATGCACATTATGGGCATTACGCAATGGTTGGTACCTACTTCAGGATAACGGTAATGATCTTCCCAGCCGCTACTTATTTATTATGCATATAGCCGTTACTTACGCATCGTGTAATGCACTTACTAACCTGCATGGATGCAGCCGAGATACGCATTATCAATTTACGATTGACCCCGTTTGCGTTACACAGTTTACATTTTTTCGAGTGTTAAATAAGTAAGCCTTATTATTTATGCGCTTTTACAGTCGTGATACCTTCGACAGGTGAACTGATTACTTTTCAAAGACTTATCGATAACAGATTCGTAATCAGCTGCGAGATACTTATGGACCTTAGTGATTATTTAAAAAAAATCATTTGAATTTTTTGGAGAAGATTAAAACGGAAATTTAATTTATCTGAAATCTTTCACGGTTTGATTATATACTATGTAATAGCACTTTGCGCAAATATTATTGTTAGCTGGACCAAATGATTATGCAAGTTACGTGTTACTTGACAATGGTTCATACGGTACCTCGACCATTTAAGGATTGAGGTTCCTGTCTTGATCAATTCTGATTTCACTTATACGCTTCCTTTCACTTCTAACGCCATCGGCAATATTCATCACGATCCTACTCCATGTTTTACCTGGATTGCTCTTAATGAAAAATCAAGTAAAAAATCACTTTTATCAATTTCACTGATTTAGGGAATATTTTACTTATTGGTCGTGCTATATGAATCAATGATTGAGAAAGTGTAAAGGAGGCAATGAACCCAAGACTGGGTCATTATGTCAAACGTGCCGATCGATATCAACTAAAACCGAGCGGAACCGGCGTGACCAATCTTATTCTCGGATTGGAAGTATCTATATAGAAGGAAAGACACGGTACGCTTTCCGATCAATCTAGTCGTAGAGTGGATAACGGTAAAACTGCTTAATGACAGAATTCAAAATTGCTTTTGAAAAAAAAAATTTCTGCAATAAATTAAAGTCAACTTTCGTCAATTCGATTTAAGTATTAATTGACCACGTTCAAAAAAAAAAACTTCTTATAACCCCAAATTTCAAAACACTGTCCAGGTCTTGCCTCGAGGCGCGAAGCAGGGCAGCCAAATATGGGGCGTTAAAAAATTTGAAAGTATCTATCGAATACGCAGTTACTCTAGTTTTCCAAAGTTTCAATTATCAAATACACCAACTCGAAAAAAAAGTCAAGCTTCGTATATATAAAGTTAATTTATGTACCATGAGACTTTACGTTCCCTGTGAGTTTGCAAATTTAATTTTGCGCTCGCGTATCGATCGCAGAAGCACGTGCGATGCCGGAAACGTGAAGTCACGCTTGAGGCAGGTCAGTCATCAGAAATATTATATCTAAGTATACATAGTATGTTATTTAATCTTATGTTTCTCTATACATTCACAAGATATTTACCTTGAAAATTTGTACTTTTTAGTTTTACGAAAACACTCCAACTGTCCAGGTTTTTCTACGGAAATACCGTAAAAAATTTTTCAACCTTAGATTTTATACGTAAAACAGACGCCAAATTTTGGTGCACGTAAGAAAAGATATTACAGCGTGAACACCGAACGCGTTAAATGTAAAAGAAACACTGCGATAAAGGAATAGCACAAGTTCCAAGTTGAAACTGCTGGAGCGAATGGCACTAAACAACTGAGTGTTTTGCTGGAACTCGTGGAGAGTAGCGTACGAGGAGTGGTATTGTAAAGCGTGACAGTGGGGACGATGGGTAAGAACAACTCGTGACTACGTTCAAGTCTATTTTATCATAGATCAAGTGACGAGGCTGTTAACGATATGTTAATTTTTTGAGACCAAAGATCAATAATCAATATGGTCGTAACGATAAGCTATATTTAAAAATTCTAGGATACAGGAAAATTCCATTACAATTAATTGTGAACCGTGGAAAGAATATTATGAGCCTGCCCTGCCGTCTGATGAGATCATGCCAGACCACACTGCGATGATGATATCACTTTGAACACCGTCGAGGCAATATTTATTTGCTCTTGTCAAAAGGCACGACGTATTATGGGAGATAGGACATAGTCTTGGGGATGAAGTAACATCGGCTGCCGGTCCGTGATTCATGAATGGAGAATGATGAGTTAAGAAATCGTTATGTTTTCCAGCTGAAGGCTTTTGCAGGTATGCAGGTACCTGAGCATGGGAAATATTTGAAGAATGTTTTTTAAATAAAATGTGAAATTTCGTGGTATCCGGTGAAAAGGAAAAACTGGAGAAACTTGAAAGAGCAAAAAATAGGATATATTCCTGAGTAACTTCCCACGCGAGTTTCACCGTGAGAGTTTAGCGTGGAAGAAACACGTATACTCTATACGCGCTAACAACAATTACCTACATTGGGTCGGATAATGTGGCTAATTACCAACTGGAGCAGTGAGAACTTACCGATTGGGGTCGAAATAATTTACAGAGTCGAAATCGATGTTTTCTATCCTATCTCGATAAGATGCAAAGTCTGTTATTATAGTTTCGCAATGATACGCGATTCTTAATAATAGCACTACGTAATATTAACCGCAGTACAAATATAATTCTGACGCGAACGTTAGCCGTGACATTTACGTTGCTGCCTGCGTCCAATAAGGGCCATTTCAAAATCAAGAAAGAACGTTCTCATGACTAAAAAACGATAATCCTAGTATCAGTGGAAATAATGAACATTTGAATAACTGATAAGAAAAAGTAAATTCAATTAATTAATTTTACATGTAATTGTACACAGGTACCTATACTGTCGATTTGCCTGTCACTTTGATTCCCCCACGTGTCGGTAGTGACGTAGACCAAGCTAGCGTGAGTAATCGTAACAATTCACGCACACAGTAAGGTACTTGCAAAAATATTCGCCAATATCTTGTCATTGTAGTAATGGAAAGAAGACGAGTTTATGTATGATTATAAAATATCGTACAGCCTTCGTGGATCAGCATGTCAGAAAGTATGTGGATTCTTGTCATGTCAGACAGAAAGTAACTGCTACAACAGATTTTAGCAACTGTAAGAATTTCGTAATGTATATATATATATATAATTTGACACTATTTTCATAGAACATCTGGATCCACATGTATCATCCGACGTTTGCAATATCCACGTGGCTCGCGAAACGCTTTATCGTCGCTTTGCTCCAGTTTTCAGGGCTAAATCACAAATTAGTACCGCCTTCCGCCCACTGCCGTGTTCAAGGATGCGATCTCAGCATGTCGAATAAAGTCATTACGGATGCTAAATCCAATGTTACTCGTGGGATGCAAATAAAAAAAAAAAAGAATAATCTAGAACATACGACACGTAAACCGGATAGAAATAAAAATTCAAAATTATGCATCGATCTAACGTACAGAGACTATTTAAATAAGAACTATATACATATACATCTCTATCCAATGCGCGCGTCTAACAATAAGACTAAGATCGCATAGATCGGATAAATCGCATAGATCCTGATCCAGCTCTTACTGACCTTTGTCAACGGAGTCCAAGTATTTCGAACCCGCTCCGCAAATAGGTGGCTTGGCCGGCCATTGCGAGAATTCTAATTTTTCCCTACGATTTCAAATTCGCATACCAAGCGCTAAAAGCACTTTTCTTTGTTCTTATTAAAGCGAATCCGTCGGTGTTGTTGTTGTCGTGAAATCTCCCTAAGGATCGTACAGTAATCCCAAGCGGCCCGTCCATCCTCTTTGGATCCTTTGTTAATCTCAAGTCACCTTCTATTTTTATCCTGCAACAGCGAGACGGAAACTCTTCTCCTTGTTGCGATTAATATGCAACGTGGCTCCGCTTTCCGTGTATCACGTTGCGGAACGACGAACGCCCAAGACAAAGGGGTCGTAGAAAATTCAAGGGACGTCACAGGCTTTGTTCCAAGCGATGCGTGGCTCCTTAGACCGAGCTCTCTCGTGTTTCTCTTTCTCTTCCACCAGCCTTTAAACATGACCCTTAGCGAGCACGCATCAACAATAACGTTACGACTTTGTAATCGGCAATTAAATCGTGCGTGTTTCTTTGTACATAGGACATTCTATGGACATACGAATAGCCGGAACAAAATCTTAGGAATACAAATGACAAAAGTTATACGTCATAAGGGAGACACGAGTCAATATAAGTAGTATTGAGAGAGCGCGAAAAACGATGGTATTGTTCAAATTTTTTATTCGTAAAAACAGTACAGATATAAGAAGCAATTTTTTGACGTAATATTCGAACTATTTTTTTTTGTGCAACAGATCTATTTTTAAATTTCTACGTCAAAGACGTACAGACGTCAGAGGGTGGGAGTGTTTTCAATGTTGTTGTTACATATATATATATTTAATACATAAATATAATGTAGTAATAATGTATATCTTTTTTTTCCAAGAAATCTTATTATCCGATACAAGTTTAATCGGAAATATTTATGTAAAATATTTCAAGCCAATTTCCATGCTGTCGCGCTAGCTGAAAGCTGCAACGAAGCGAAACTGCGTAAGGCACGTACACATCTGTGCTTTAATGTTCGGCTATACTTAGGCCGAATTGACATGTGCGATTATTTACGTGCCACTCAACCCAGATCGGGAAAACTTTTGAGTTTCGGATAGACCCCGATGTCAGCGACCTCAAAGTCTAGAGTTGTCGACGGCACCCCGTAAATTTTGAATTTTGTACGAAGCACTAGTGGAAAATGCGCGACTTCCCAACCAGTTACGTAGTTTGCGTGGGGAATTATAATCTTTGTTATTTTTTTTTTTCGTGTCTACCGGTATATTACTCAACGGTGACATCTCAATTACCCATCTGACATCGTAAAACGAAAAACCACAATGGCCGACAAGGTCGGATAAATTCTGAAAATATGCTGGTGAATCGATCAGCCAGTTGGAAATAGCGCAGTGGTTTAAGTGTATTTTTGTAAATAGCCACGCAGGCACGAACGTCTTCACGAGATTTGCACGCGTGTGCGTCCCGTGCGCGAATATAAGAGTTAAACTGGAAATACGAATAATCGAATAGCCGCAATGCTACTACAATGTAAATCAAGTATAAATTGAGGCGCATGCGCAAAGGCACTTATTTATGTAATCACGCAGCTCGACATTTAGAAATATCGAAAAACTAAACAAAATGCCTACAGCGTCTCTCTCTCTCTCTCTCTATATATTACCCAGCTGTCTGTCTACCTGCGATGAAAGTATTAAACTCTATGGTAATCAAAGCTTTTGACTATAAAAATATACAAGTGATTCACTGCCACGTGTCTTCCTATTAAATCCAAGGCCTGCGAAAGCTACCGCTAGTTCACGTACATCGTGATACCAGATTCCTTATGGTGCACGTGCTTCACTTTCTACATGTCCCAGGAAAGTCCCTGCGGGGATCATTAGAGTCAAGCTTTTGGAGTGACTTCTCTCATCTCCTGGGACTGCTAAAATATCCCGAGGGAGCGAGAACAGCTATTCGTCTGTCGTGAGATCCCATTTAAATACTCTTAGTCTCTTTGACACGCAATTCGCGCATACCCGTTATATTAGTAATTGCCACTTCTTGGAGCGCACCTCAAAGTGTGCTGCAAGATCATTCAGCGAAGCTCATAAGGCTTCGGTCGTACCTCCTTACCCTCTACAGACGACGTACCAGACAGAGTAAAAGCTTAGTCATGGTAAAAAAAAATATCTCGACAATCTATACCATTTATACTCCATTCGAATCGTACCGATAATAATTATCAATAAAGAAAAATATTTCAAAGTTGATCTTCACATTCACTGATTATATTACCCCGGTTGAGTTCAGTGGGTAGAAAATTCGAGGGCGTTCCTGGCAGCTGCACTTCCATTCACTGAATTCACATCAGAGTCAGAAAATATACATACTGACTGGTCACATGTTTATTTGAGAAATATATTAATTTATTTACACGCACATCCTACGTGGATCAACGTCCTCAGCCAGGAACCAATGACTTAGACCCAGCATAGACTGGTCCATGATAAATTTTCAAAATCATACAGCATCTCACAGACCAAAAAGACCCATCATCTTACGCATTGATATCGATTCAGTTTTATAAATTAGTTGTTTTAAAAATTATATGTAGTCCATAGGGATGAAGACCCACGTGAGCAGTACAGGTCGTTGTACCTTGGCCTAGCGAATGAAGTCGCCAGAACCGGACTAGGAAGCATTGAGCGGTTTGGGTCAAGTATTGCAATGCGTTTAACCGAAGCTCGCAATATATTTAGTATCACAGGATGGCTCAGCCGAAGTCAGTAGAATTATTTCCCGGAAGTGGAACGTTAGCCGTATGTTATCGGCAGAAGAGTCGACAGGTTAAATCCTCAACGGGCGGTCTTTTACAGGCACTAAACCACGCCCGGAAAATAAATCGATGGACTCCACTCTGGAATAGCCTTTGAGCTCGTTGCGAAACATCCTTCACTTTGGATCTTGCTTGCTTGTCTGCCTCTATCTAGCAACAGATCTATCCTTTACCGGGGATCCTCATAAAAGTCGTGCTCAATGCTACGAGATGAAGTAAAAGGATGCGCCAGGCGCAATTTATCGTTTCGCAAGATCAGCCGCTACCGGAATGGCACTTCTGTCTTACACGTTCTGTAGGAATCAATGAATACCAAATTCGCATACGGAAAGAGATCTTACTTTTCAATTCTTTTTGCTCGCGTTCTACCACACTTTCACAGGGTCCAAGTGGGTCGAAGCATTTTGACAAGGATTATCATGCGTGTCGAATGTGTGGTGGCATATTAATGCACTATATCGAAATCGTCAAAGGGCTCAAGTAGCAATTTCGATACGTGGATTATGGACCTAAATATTGCTTGTAAAATCAACGACTAAAAATCGTGCACTTTGATACTTTTTTATAAAATTATTCAAAATTAGCTATAGCCGTGCTTATATATTTTTTACGATCAAAGTACGCGATAATGATATACGACATTCAGCTTTGATGAGTATAAGGAATTTTCAAGCACGTGGGATATGTATTGCGTAAAGACAGTTTAATGATCGTAATCATTAAAAGGCGTTAATTGCTGTCATGAGAATGCATCGAATGCATCATCGGCAGGTACTAGACGTTACGTGCCAAATTTCGATTAGAACTTTGCCAAAAGGCATAAACTTTCTTGTTATACGAGTACCAGAGATATTGGCAATGCAGTTAAGCATTAATCTAACTTGATCGCGAAAAATGGCTGAGAACTCGAGAAAAAATATTATCGCGTGCAGAATGATATATCGATTAAAGATATAAATTAATCTTATTGTGGAATATATGGTTGCCGACGGATCGGGTCGTCATAGTAGGATATCTCAAACGTCACACTCACCGGCCCTAGACGTTCGCCCTAGCCCACGAAATTTTCCACTCTACTTCGACGTTACCGTCGCTATTTTCGTCCGGGTGAATAACGCGAAGCATTTTTCGTAAGCATGGCAAACCTGCGATTAACGGTGCAACGACAAGAGCGTCATTCGTTTGAAGCGTCGCGACGCGAAACGTCAACGATAGTAATAACCCCTAGGAAACAGCTGTTCCTCTTTACAAGTGCTTCTTTGTGAGGGAGAAGTACATACATGTAGAATTTGCAATCGGCCAAAATTCCTAACGGGTGACCTTGGTGTTTATCATTGAGAGTTACGGCGCATCTGTTTCGTATAACGAAATTTCGAGGTGTAAGAAACTTGGGAATTTTTCGCAAGCCACGATTCACGAGGGAAATAAGTTTTCAAATGATCTTGGTACTTGTGCATTTACAGTTGTAAGAACTATAGGTTATATGTTGAGCAACTTTTATTTAATATAATACAATTTAATTCCGTCTATTAAAATTTTCATCCCACCACTCACTGAAATAATTATATTTAGCTTGCACGGCCCTGAATTCAAAATGGGCTGCGTCGATTAATAAGCGTTTCGTTATGTAGCGGAGCGTAGAATATGTCGCGAAATGAAAACTGGCACGTTCAGCAGAACTAATGCGATTAGGATCTCGAGTCATGACTGCCAAATGCTTCCTGACATGCACTTTGTATTGGAATATGTAGTCGGGATCCATAAAGTCGTTTTAGCCTTTAAAGCTTTGCCAAGCATAAAGACGCACTTTATATTGCGTTCCGTTAGGACTGTAAGTGATCTGTTAAGATCTGAATGACGGGAATGAGATTCGACCTGTCAATTTGAAAATCCGTCTATCAGATAACGATTACAGAATTGAGCTAATTAATTTAGCAATAGAAACAACCCGCGTGGAAAAGACTCAAATTTCTTGCAATGTTTATGATTTTCTTTCACGTTTATCGCAATGTAGTTTAGAATCAGCCTTGAGTCCTGGCAACGATTCTATACGTATTTTTCACCTAGCATCCTTGGTACGCCACATTGCTTCGTCTATTCATAGCTGGAAAAGCTTCGTACTTGGATCTTTGTCGAGCTTTCTAGGAAAAAAGAAATTTTTGCTGACCGAAAAAAATTTTTCATCCTTTTCACATTTTCGAATAACTTCAAAGAATTTCGTCAAAGCAGTTATTCAAAAATAATGACGATTGGCGTAATTCGCGCCATTGATATTGCAAATGACCTTTGCCAAGACGCAAATATGGCTTCTGACAGTTTCTCTTTTTTACAGCCATCAATGATAATGGCGATGTTATTTTTAAAGATGGAACGCTCTTTCATATCTATACACGTGAACATGATTTATTATTATTGAACGAACAGTGTTTTTAGCTTTAAATCTTTCTCTTTTAAAAATTTAACCGTGCTTTTGCACAAGTCGCAATTTTGGACTGCACATGCAAACAAGACGGAGGATTTGCGGTTTCTGAAAGTCAACCAATCATCTTGTACATACAGACCCGACGGCTAAGAATAGGTCATAGATATTCGTCGATGTCGGCTTTGATAAACAGTGCAAGCAGAATGAATCATTTCTTGAAAATTTGTCACGTAATTACGTGGGTTTAGGTAAACGGACCAAGAATCTAAAGGAGAGGAAGGAAATTTTTGGCGTGGCTCACGTCACGTTTTCATCCATGGACAGGTACTTATTCACCCAACTATGAACTGCGTCACGTGCCATTCGAGCATTCAAACAAGAATTCCTAGCAAAATATCTAAATAAAATGAAATTTACAACAATCCAAATTTTATTCTGGAAAAAACTTTACGTTCATTTCCAAAATTTAGTAAATTTATATTCAATTATCTGTATGTGTATTTACAGTCGTAGCATAATCTCAAACACGTGACATTCAAAAATTTTAAACAAATAAAATGAAATGACGCGTAGAAAAATCAAACTAAAAATCATAACGTCAGCAATGCTATTAGTATAAAATATGCGATGCCAAAATTCTGAGATTATAAAAAAAACCAACTCAGTTGTAGGAGAATAAATCGACTGGGCGGATTCAAGGAGGATATGACGGGCGGGTGTGAATCAACGCGTTATTTTCGAGAATACCTCGAAACGGTCGAAGAGCATACATACACTGACGTTAAGCCAGTCAGGGGTACCATCGTTGTGAAAGAAAAGAAAAAAAATTCTTATTCAAGTGACTTTGCATAGGACTTTGAGTAGAGGGGGGGGGGGGGGGGGAAAAAAAAAAATAAAAAAAAAAAAAAAAAAAAAAATAAAAAAAAAAAAAAAAAAAAAATTTTTAAAAAAAAAAAAAAAA